>CAKXYN010000199.1:1200000-1724480 GCA_935064755.1 Tragelaphus eurycerus | reverse complement strand
GCAATATATAAGACAAATACTAACAAGTATGAAAGGAGAAATCAACAATAACACAATAATAGTGGGAGACTTTAATACCCCACTCACACCAATGGATAGATCAACTAAACAGAAAATTAACAAGGAAACACAAACTTTAAACGATACAGTAGACCAGTTAGAACTAATTGATATCTATAGGACATTTCATCCCAAAACAATGAATTTCACCTTTTTCTCAAGTGCACACGGAACCTTCTCCAGGATAGACCACATCCTGGGCCATAAATCTAGCCTTGGTAAGTTCAGAAAAATTGAAATCATTCCAAGCATTTTTTCTGACCACAATGCAGTAAGAGTAAATCTCAATAACAGGAGAAAATCTATTAAAAAGTCCAACATATGGAGGGTGAACAACACACTCCTGAATAACCAACAAATCACAGAAGAAATCAAAAAAGAAATCAAATTCTGCATAGAAACGAATGAAAATGAAAACACTACAACCCAAAACCTGTGGGACACTGTAAAAGTAGTCCTAAGGGGAAAGTTCATAGCAATACAGGCATACCTCAAGAAACAAGAAAAAAGCCAAATAAATAACCTAACTCTACACCTAAAGCAACTGGAAAAGGAAGAAATGAAGCACCCCAAGGTTAGTACAAGGAAAGAAATCCTAAAAATTAGGGCAGAAATAAATGCAAAAGAAACAAAAGAAACCATAGCAAAAATCAACAAAGCAAAAAGCTGATTCTTTGAAAGGGTAAATGAAATTGACAAACCACTAGCCAGACTCATCAAGAAACAAAGGGAGAAAAATCAAATCAATAAAATTAGAAATGAAAATGGAGAGATCACAACAGACAGCACAGAAATACAAAGGATCATAAGAGACTACTATCAGCAATTATATGGCAATAAAATGGACAATGTGGAAGAAATGGACAAATTCTTAGAAAAGTACAACTTCCCAAAACTGGATCAGGAAGAAATAGAAAATCTTAACAGACCCATCACAAGCACGGAAATTGAAACTGTAATCAGAAATCTTCCAGCAAACAAAAGCCCAGGTCCAGACGGCTTCACAGCTAAATTCTACCAAAAATTTAGAAAAGAGCTAACACCTATCCTACTCAAACTGTTCCAGAAAATTGCAGAAGAAGGCAAACTTCCAAACTCAGTCTATGAGGCCACCATCACCCTAATACCAAAACCTGACAAAGATCCCACAAAAAAAGAAAACTACAGGCCAATATCACTGATGAACATAGATGCAAAAATCCTTAACAAAATTCTAGCAATCAGAATCCAACAACACATTAAAAAGATCATTCACCATGACCAAGTGGTCTTTATCCCAGGAATGCAAAGATTCTTCAATATCCGCAAATCAATCAACGTAATACACCACATTAACAAACTGAAGAATAAAAACCATATGATTATCTCAATAGATGCAGAGAAAGCCTTTGACAAAGTTCAACATCCATTTATGATAAAAACTCTCCAGAAAGCAGGAATAGAAGGAACATACCTCAACATAATAAAAGCTATATATGACAAGCCCACAGCAAACATTATCCTCAATGGTGAAAAATTGAAAGCACTTCCTCTAAAGTCAGGAACAAGACAAGGATGCCCACTTTCACCATTACTATTCAACATAGTTTTAGAAGTTTTGGCCACAGCAATCAGAGCAGAAAAAGAAATAAAAGGAATCCAAATTGGAAAAGAAGAAGTAAAACTCTCACTATTTGCAGATGACATGATCCTCTATGTAGAAAACCCTAAAGATTCCACCAGAAAATTACTAGAACTGATCAATGAATATAGTAAAGTTGCAGGATATAAAATTAACACACAGAAATCCCTTGCATTCCTGTACACTAATAACGAGAAAATAGAAAAAGAAATTAAGGAAACAATTCCATTCACCATTGCAATGAAAACAATAAAATACTTAGGAATATATCTTCCTAAAGAATCTAAAGACCTATATATAGAAAACTATAAAACACTGGTGAAAGAAATCAAAGAGGACACTAATAGATGGAGAAATATACCATGTTCATGGATTGGTAGAATCAATATAGTGAAAATGAATATACTACCCAAAGCAATTTATAGATTCAATGCAATCCCCATCAAGCTACCAACGGTATTCTTCACAGAGCTAGAACAAATAATTTCTCAATTTGTATGGAAATACAAAAAACCTCGAATAGCCAAAGCTATCTTGAGAAAGAAGAATGGAACTGGAGGAATCAACCTGCCTGACTTCAGGCTCTACTACAAAGCCACAGTCATCAAGACAGTATGCTACTGGCACAAGGACAGAAATATAGATCAATGGAACAAAATAGAAAGCCCAGAGATAGATCCATGCACATATGGTCACCTTATCTTTGACAAAGGAGGCAAGAATATACAATGGATTAAAGACAATCTCTTTAACAAGTGGTGCTGGGAAAACTGGTCAAACACTTGTAAAAGAATGAAACTAGAACACTTTCTAACACCATACACAAAAATAAACTCAAAATGGATTAAAGAGCTAAATGTAAGACCAGAAACCATAAAACTCCTAGAGGAAAACATAGGCAAAACACTCTCTGACTTACATCACAGCAGGATCCTCTATGACCCACCTCCCAGAATATCGGAAATAAAATCAAAAATGAACAAATGGGACCTAATCAAACTTAAAAAGCTTCTGCACAACAAAGGAAACTATAAGCAAGGTGAAAAGACAGCCTTCAGAATGGGAGAAAATAATAGCAAATGAAGCAACTGACAAACAACTAATCTCAAAAATATACAAGCAACTTCTACAGCTCAATTCCAGAAAAAATAAATGACCCAATCAAAAAATGGGCCAAAGAACTCAATAGACATTTCTCCAAAGAAGACATACAGATGGCTAACAAACACATGAAAAGATGCTCAACATCACTCATTATCAGAGAAATGCAAATCAAAACCACTATGAGATACCATTTCACGCCAATCAGAATGGCTGCTATCCAAAAGTCCACAAGCAATAAATGCTGGAGAGGGTGTGGAGAGAAGGGAACCCTCTTGCACTGTTGGTGGGAATGCAAACTAGTACAGCCACTATGGAGAACAGTATGGAGATTCCTCAAAAAACTGCGAATAGAACTACCTTATGATCCAGCAATCCCACTGCTGGGCATATACACTGAGAAAACCAGAATTGAAAGAGACACATGTACCCCAATGTTCATAGCAGCACTGTTTGCAATAGCCAGAATGTGGAAGCAACCTAGATGTCCATCCACAAATGAATGGATAAGCAAGCTGTGGTACATATACACAATGGAGTATTACTCAGCCATTAAAAAGAATACATTTGAATCAGTTCTAAGGAGGTGGATGGAACTGGAGCCTATTATACAGAGTGAAATAAGCCAGAAACAAAAACACAAATACAGTATACTAACGCATATATATGGAATTTAGAAAGATGGTAAAAATAACCCTATTTACGAGACAGCAAAAGAGACACTGATGTATAGACCAGACTTTTGGACTCTGGGACCGGGAGAGGGTGGGATGATTGGGGAGAATAGCATTGAAATATGTATAATATTATATCTGAAATGTATTAATTGTTCAAACTAAACACTATCATGTTACGATTTGTTCATACTAGATGTTTGTAATGTTTCTGATAATCAATAAAAGAGATTCTTGATTAAAAAAAAATAAAAAGAAAAAAAAAGAAAAAGATCAGTGCCAACAATAATAATATAACATGGATTATAATAATAATATAACATGGATTATACTACAGATGAAAGCGAACAAAAAGCCAACTGAGGTGCACTATAAAATATTAAGGAGGTTAGCTATTTCTTCAGTTGATGACTTTAATTCATAGGTAAATTATGTGCTTCTGTTTAGCAAAATTAAAGATATGCCAAAGCTAGATACTAACACAACATTTAGATGGGTTGATCAATATTTCTGGCAGAGGGAAGACTTAACATCATTAAAATGTCATTTTCCTGAATTTAATATGCACATTTCATGTAGTTTAAATTAAAATATTAAATTTAGGGGTAAAGGAGAAGATTGCATAAGCTAATCTTACAGTTCATTTGACAGAAGAAACAAATAAACAAAAACAGAAAGTATGAAAAATAAGAAGAACGTAAGAGAGGAAGACTTCCACTACCAGAAAACAGCATGCTCTGAAGCCATTGTAATGAAATCAATATGCTATTGGCATAGAAAGTGAAAAATACATCCATGGAAAGAATGATCTAGATTCTAGAAATAGGCCCCAATATTTGCTAACTTAATGCATGATGCAAGGAATATTTCAATTTATTGAAAAAGAATGATATTTTAAAGTATGGTACTGGTACAACTAGCTTTTCATCTGGAAAGTTTTCCAACCATATCAAAAATAAATTCCAGATGGATTAAGAAAAACACTTTAGTGCAAAAAAGAACAATAGAAGCTTAAAATCCAGGAAAAGCATACAACCTGGAGCTGAGGAATATCATCTTAACCAATCTGAGAACCTCAGTTACTATATAAAGAAAAAAAAACACGCCTTCTTAACAACAATGCAACAAAAGTACAAACAACAATAATGTAAAAAGAACTCTGCATGTTATGTGTAAAACAAAAGTCAAAAAGCAAATAATTTATTTGAAATAAAAGTGTTTTCAAATACCAACGTAGTTTATATATCTACAATACAAAGAGCTCTACAGATTAATCAGCAGGAATAAAGAGAATTTTTTAATGGGCACCTTTAATGTCTGGCTCAGGTACAGATCCTTGCTCTGTTTCAAACCCTCACCACACAGTAAGTCAGGACTGACTTTTTCCTGATTTAAGTATATCTGATTTTCCTTAAAACACCTAGTGGTTAACAAGAGTGAATATAGAAAAATGTGAAGCACCCTTCCTTCTCCATCATGCCTTGTCAAGAGAAGAGTTTTGGTTTAAAAAAAAATGTCAAAATTATGATAGGTATGAAATAATAGGGCAAATTGAAGATGCAAAACTGTATTTTACTTAAATTCAGTTTTTCCTAAGTTTTACTTAATAGGGTATTATATAAATATAACTATGGTTCTCAATAATGTTGTTCAAAGATTAAACCTTCCTTTCCTTCTAGTTTAGCTTAGCTTACTATATCAACTCATCTTCCTTTTACAAGTATTTATTTATTTATTTGGCTACACCAAGTCTTAGTTGCAGTGTATGGGATCTAGTTCCCTGACCAGGGATCGACCCCTGACTCCCTGCCCTGAGAGGTCAGAGTCTTAGCCGCTGGACCACCAGGGAAGTCCCTCATCTTTTTTGTACAGTGGTTTTGTTTCCCTCACCTATCCTAGAATACAAACTATACTAATCCTCAAATACAGATCAATCCAGCCATATACTTGCTTGACTTACAGTGCTATAGGCACTGAAGGCCATTGGTAAAAAAACATAAATTGCAAAGTCATTTTGAGTCCCAGTTTCACATATACCCTTAATTTTTCCAGGCTTTTAAATTTTTCATTCTTTAAGTCCCCAACTTTAAATATTTCTTTCTCTTTGAACCTACTTTACTTTCTATTTTATAGAAAAAGTGAAAGCTGTCAGACATAAACTACCTGATTTCCTGTCACCCACTATCCCTTCTTCCCACTGCACTTCCTCCATTGTATTCATACACAGACATATCCTTACTTCTTCCTCCTTAGCTTTGAAGAAAAAAAATCCTTCTTCCTATCCAAAGTTATTTTTCCAGTTAACTCTCTTCTCTTTTCACCTCTCTCTTCTGGGACGTTGCATCTTCTATTGTCCCTTCCTTTCTCTCTTTCATTTCCCTCTTTCTATTGGTCATTCCTCTCAGCTTTTAAACAACTCAGATCTCTCCCATCTTTTCAATAAACACAACAAAGTGTCCTTGATTTTGGATTTATTCCCTCCAATTACTCTCACTCTTCCCTTTTGCAATAGAATCTCAAAGGAATAGTCTGCACTTACTATCTCTATTTCCTTACCTTCATCTAGTTTTTGGGCTTCCCTGATGGCTCAGTTGGTAAAGAATCCACCTGCAATGCAGGAGACCCCTGTTCAATTCCTAGGTCAGGAAGATCCACTGGAGAAGGGATAGGCTACCCACTCCAGTATGCTTGGGCTTCCCTTGTGGTTCAGCTGGTAAAGAATCCACCTGCAATGTGGGAGAACTGGGTTCAATCCCTGGGTTGAGAAGATCCCCTGGAGAAGGGAAAGGCTACCCACTCCAGTATTCTGGGCTGGATTAGTCATACACGGACTGTGCAGTCCACGGGGTTGCAAAGAGTCAGACATGACTAAGCTACTTTCACTTTCACTTCACTTTTCATCTAGTCTTCAACTTAGAACAATTGGACATTTCCCAAAGATTTCAGATTCAAAGTTCTCTCATTTCACCTTTTTATTGCATTTACTGCCATGGATTATAACCCCCATAAACTCTCTTCTCTTAGTAACACCCTCTCCTGCATCTCTGGACACTTCTTAGTCTCCTTTATAGGATAGTTTTCCTTTATCCACCTCTAAATGTTTCTTGGAGAAGGCAATGGCACCCCACTCCAGTACTGTTGCCTGGAAAACCCCATGGGCAGAGGAGCCTGGTGGACTGCAGTCCATGGGGTCGCTAGAGTCGGACACGACTGAGCGACTTCACTTTCACTTTCCACTTTCATGCATTGGAGAAGGAAATGGCAACCCACTCCAGTGTTCTGGCCTGGAGAATCCCAGGGACGGTAGGGCCTGGTGGGCTGTCGTCTATGGGGTCGCACAGAGTTGGACACAACTGAAGTGACCTAGCAGCAGCAGCAGCAGCAGCAAATGTTTCTCAGCCTACAAGAAATATTCTCCTGGATATCTCAAGCATTTCAAATTTGGCATTATGAAGATAGACATCCATCATTCTACTCCTAAAAATCTTCCCCTTTAAATTTTTCCCAAATTGATTAACAGTTTTCATCCACTCAAATCAGAAACCTAGAAGGCAAAGGTTCCCCTTTTGCTTTTGCTGCTGCTATCCAATCAGCATTAAGTTTCCTGGTAATTCTATCATCTATATAGTTATCTTTATTTTACATTGTCCCCTACTGCCAGTGACCTAATTTAGGCTCCCATTATTTCTTACTTGATCTATTACTGATGTATGGACATCCTCCTGGGTCAACCCCTTCCCTATTCATCCTCTGCACTGCCAGATAATCTTTTTGAACATGTAACTAATCATTTCATTCACTGTTCAGAATTCTTTGATGAGTCTGTAACCTATAAAATAAAATTCAAAGGTTTTCATCTAGAATCTGTCCACCTCCTATAAGGTTACTTTCCCGATCTATTTAACACATTCTCCTTATAATTTACACTCCAACAATACTGTGCTTGAATTGTAATTTTCCAAAATGTGCTATATTGATTCAAGCCCAAAGTCTTCTGGATATTTTTCTGTATCAAGAATGCATCCCTCCAACTTACTGTTTAAGTCTCAGATCAAGTGCTTCCTCTTCTACAAACCCTTTCCTGACTTAGAACTGACCTAAGCTTTTCTTCCATATCACCCCACCGTATTTCAGACACACTGCCATTACCAAACAGTTATCACAGCATTATCATAACTGCTTACACATCTATCTGTCTTACCACTAGGCTGTAAGTTGTTTGAAGAGCAATAATTTTTTTGTTTCAGCATTCCCAGTGTCATTCACAGAGCCTAATGTGTAGTAGATTTTGTATTCACATGTTTAATACATACATGAACAGAAAATTGATGGGTTAAAAACATTCCCATATTAATTGAAAAGTTCTATATATTATAATACTCTGATGACTTTTACACAGGTGAAAATGAACAACTAAAAAGAAACGCTGATCTTATGAAACAAAAGTTTAAAATGCACGAACAGGTGAGTTTATGTGTCTTTATATTCAATCAAATACCTGTGGAGCATTGTCTTCCCAAATTAGAAAAAAAAAAAGTCATTTTTAATTAATATAGGCAACCAAAAAGATACAAGTTTTGAAAACCCTCAGTGTTTTACAAACTAATGCACTAGTATATTGCTTGCATTACTTTCTTTTGAACAAAAAGGGATGCAATAATTTTGCCATTTATTTTGAAGTTATGTTAGAGTTTTTACTCTTAAGTATACTCTTAATTAGCACTTTATAAAAGCTTTTTATGATCAAGTGAATGCCTTCAATATTTATGATTTGAGTGATCTATTGAAATTTTATGGCACCATCCAAATGAAGAGAGCATTTTATGTGGGTCACCAATTAATCTTCTCCCAAGAGTCAGCATACACTCTGCTACTTTTTCTTATCTCCTATAAGAACAGCATCATGATAATAATTATAGAACATAAAACCTAGTGCCTAGAACATAAAATATCCTCAATGAATATAAGTTCCCACCCCTCTGTCCTTTGGGAGGTTTATTATGCTAGTTTTTTCTCATCTCTAAGAGCCAATATGTCAAACTCTGGCAGCTCTAAGATTTCCAAAACTCAGCTTAGATCTGTATCCACCTTAGAATTTCAACTTGAAGGATCATCTCTGTTTCAATCTGGTCCTTCACTTAAAGAGCCTTTGAAGAAACACAAGCTAATTCTGTAAACATGCTGGGGCTTCTAGGTAATACTCAGGAGTAATGAATGGCATCTGGTGTACTCTTGGAAAATTTAGCTTCTCATCACCAATTTTGAAATAATTTAAATATCCCTGGGTTATATCCCTGGAGAAGGCAATGGCAAGCCACTCCAGTACTCTTGCCTAGAAAATCCCATGGATGGAGGAGCCTGGTGGGCTGCAGTCCATGGGGTCACTGTGAGTTGGACCTGACTGAGCGACTTCACTTTCACTTTTCACTTTCACACAATGGAGAAGGCAATGGCAACCTACTCCAGTGTTCTTGCCTGGAGAATCCCAGGGATGGCAGAGCCTGGTGGGCTGCCGTCTATGGGGTCGCACAGAGTTGGACATGACTGAAGCGACTTAGCAGCAGCAGCAGCAGGGTTATATCCCATTCTTTATATTTCCTTTATATCTTTCCTTTATTTTTCCATCCTTTTCATATCTTTCCTCTACATTTCAGCAATAAATGTAGTCAGGATGTGATTGGAACAGAAAGGGATAAAACTTTTGCCTCCTCTTCTAAAATGTTAAATTGTAGAATACTTCTTTGTCTAAAATAATACGAATTTTCAGAGGGGTGGGAATGACAGAATAAACACCGTAACCCAAGATTCTGAGCTTATTAACTGCTGTCCAAAGCAAACTAAAGATTACCTCAATCTAATGAACATTCTCTAGTACAACACCTCCAGGCACATCCAAGACATATGGAGAACCACTCCCTAGAAATAAACTTTGGAGTTACTTAACAGCCATATTCAGAGAAGGCGATAGCACCCCACTCCAGTGCTCTTGCCTAGAAAACCCCACAGACGGAGGATCCTGGTGGGCTGCAGTCCATAGGGTCGCAAAGAGTCAGACATGACTGAGCGACTTCACTTTCACTTTTTCACTTTCCTGCATTGGAGAAGGAAATGGCAACCCACTCCAGTGTTCTTGCCTGGAGAATCCCAGGGATGGGGGAGCCTGGTGGGCTGCCATCTTTGGGGTTGCACAGAGTCAGACATGACTGAAGCGACTTAGCAGCAGCAACAGCCATATTTATGAGACTGGAAGATTTGTAACTTGTTTATGAAGAATGCTTAAGTTTTATAAGAAGATATAACCAGAAGCTGTCCCTTGGAGTTTAAAGTTCTCAAGAAAGCAAATGAAAAGAAGGCAATCAACAAGAACCTGTTGGAATTTTATCCCCTTAAAAAGAAAAAAAGGATTGGACTCTTTGGGGCTGTTACAGATTATACTAGAGGAGAAGAACCCAGTGAGATACAGCCTGGTACCAGCCCAGACGTTTAAGATAGGCTTCATGCCTCGAGACTACAGTGAAAATCCTCAGTCTTACCAAACTAATGGCAACATGTCAGGAGGGAAAATCAATGGAGAATGAAAAGAATGTAGATTTGTCTCCTAGAGTTTCCCAGAGCAGCAACTGCTTAGTGCACCCATTTGAGTCAGGAGTCATTTATGAAAGCCATTGTGTAGTTGTCCATCTAGAAATCTAGATACAAGCATAGGAAAAATATCACAGTCTATGAGATTGACCCCTTCAGTCACCTCCCTAACTTTAATTAAAGGCAATGGTTGGATAGATTCAGCCATTCCTGCAAGTTTTCTGGCAAACTAAGTAGCACAAGTAGGAATCCTGACTGTATTCTCTTGAATTTAAGGAAATTTTTAATTTGTAATTATATATATAAATTAATCTTTATTTTTAATTATAGCTGCTTAAACCAGTGGATCTTGACTTTTTTTAATCTCCTCAAATACCTGAATATACTGAATATCTATTAAAACCCATGAACCCTGATAAAAAAAGTGCTCAAAAGGGCACATGCATGCATACACACATGATTTTGCATACAATTTCAGGAAGTTAAGAGACCCTCGAAAACCCTTTATCTGGGTCTAGGATAAGAACCTCTAATAAATAATTCTTATTAGCATTTTCATTCATTGAATATATATCAAGGGATATACACCAGAAGATAGGATACAACAGTGAGTAAAAACAAACTCCCTGCTTTTACAATGTTTTAACACACATGCTACCCAGTCATGTCCAACTCTTTGCGACCCCATGGACTATAGTCCACCAGGCTCCTCTGTCCATGGGATTTTGGCAAGAATCGTGAGTGGGTTGCCATTTCCTGCTCCAAGGGATCTTCCTGAGCCAGGGATCAAACTCATTACTTGCATCTCCTGCATTGACAGGTGGATTCTTTACCACTGGTGCCACTGGGAACCCTTACCATGTTTATTAGAAGATTTTTCTGGGCCTCCTGCCTTCATCATTGTCTCTTTCTTACTATCCCACTTCGCTTTTATTCTTCTTTCCTTTACTCCTCTCCATTTAGAAATATACCTCTGGAAAAATTGAAAATTTAATCTCTCTGGTGGATTTCTCTTTCCACACTTCTCTCAATGCCACTCTCCAGGACTCCCCTGGTGGTACAGTAGATAAGAGTCCACCTGGCAGTACAGGGGACGTGAGTTTGATCCTTGATCTGGGCGGATTCCATGTGCCACACAGCAGCTGAGCCCATGCACCACAACTACTGAAGCCCATGTGCCTAGAGCCTGTGCTCTGCAACAAGAGAAGCCACCACAGTGAGAAGCACAGGCACCCCAACTGGAGAGTAGCCTCTGGTCTCTGCAACTAGAGAAGGCCGTTGTACAGCAATGAAGACCCAGCACAACCAAAAAAATAAATACTTTTTTTAAATGCCACTCTCCTTGTGAGCATAATAAGTCACTTCTCTGCTTCAACAACCTATGAAACTAACCTCAGGAGGCTGTTGACCACTTCCCAGATCCCAAATTCATCCTTCTTTAGCCTCCTCATAAAGTTGACTCTTACCATAGATAATGCTTAACCTCCTCTTGGAAATTAGGGATGTTTATATAATGGTCAGAAATGGAAATTCAGCCTACATTCAAAGAGAGTCACCCTGTGTTAGGGTCAGCTTGCTGCTGCTGCTAAGTCGCTTCAGTCGTGTTCAACTCTGTGCGACCCCATAGACGGCAGCCCACCAGGCTCCCCTGTCCCTGGGATTCTCCCGGCAAGAACACTGGAGTGGGTTGCCATTTCCTTCTCCAATGCATGAAAGTGAAAAGTGAAAGTGAAGTCTCTCGCTGGCTATTAAAAGATACATAAAGTTGGCTCTACAATATACTTTGGCTTTTTTGAAATATTTTAATGTTCATGCCATTTCTGCACACACTTAAAATATTTTGAGCATCTATGATAAGTTATGGATATAGTGATGAGAATTCAGGAGGCAAAGATAAAAAATCATTGTGTCTAGATGGTCTGTCTACTTGAATAAGAAATTGGTCCTTCTCAAAGTTTAGCATTCAAACAATGAACAATATCTTTCCTCTCTAGATATATCAAAAATTAATATAAACTTTGAAAATTTCATCTAATCAAAAGATGTGAACACATACTTAAATTGAACAATGAATATATGTTTTAATCTATAGGAACATAGGAATAAAATTGCCAAACTTATGAGTGAAATGAAAATCAAAGAGGAGGGACATAAGATTGAAATAAGAAAACTTAATCAAGATATGCATAAAAAAGGTAAGTTTTTATTTTTAATTTATTGAATGCTAAGATACCATATATGCCAGCAAATTTGGAAAACTTAACAGTGGCCACAAGACTGGAAAAGGTCAGTTTTCATTCCAGTCCCAAAGAAAGGCAGTGTCAAAGAACGCTCAAACTACTGCACAATTGCACTCATCTCACATGCTAGTAAAGTAATGCTCAAAGTTCTCCAAGCCAGGCTTCAGCAATACGTGAACCATGAACTTCCAGATGTTCACGCTGGTTTTAGAAAAGGCAGAGGGACCAGAGATCAAATTGCCAACATCCTCTGGATCATGGAAAAAGCAAGAGAGTTCCAAAAAAACATCTATTTCTGCTTTATTGACTATGCCAAAGCCTTTGACTGTGTGGATCACAATGCTGCTGCTAAGTCACTTCAGTCGTGTCCGACTCCGCGTGACCCCATAGACAGCCCACCAGGCTCTCCTGCCCCTGGGATTCTCCAGGCAAGAAAACTGGAGTGGGTTGCCATTTCCTTCTCTAATGCATGAAAGCGAAAAAGTGAAAGTGAAGGCGCTCAGTCGTGTCCAGTCGTGGATCACAATAAACTGTGGAAAATTCTGAAAGAGATGGGAATACCAGACCACCTGACCTGCCTCTTGAGAAATCTGTATGCAGATCAGGAAGCAACAGTTAGAACTGGACATGGAACAACAGACTGATTCCAAATAGGAAAAGGAGTTCGTCAAGGCTGTATATTGTCACCCTGTTTTTTTAACTTCTGTGCAGAGTACATCATGAGAAATGCTGGACTGGAAGAAACACACGTTGGAATCAAGATTGCTGGGAGAAATATCAATAATCTCAGATATGCAGATGACACCACCCTTATGGCAGAAAGTGAACAGGAACTCAAAAGCCTCTTGATGAAAGTGAAAGTGGAGAGTGAAAAAGTTGGCTTAAAGCTCAACATTGAGAAAACTAAGATCATGACATCCGGTCCCATCACTTCATGGGAAATAGATGGGGAAACAGTGTCAGACTTTATTTTTCTGGGCTCCAAAGTCACTGCAGATGGTGACTGCAGCCATGAAATTAAAAGATGCTTACTCCTTGGAAGGAAAGTTTTGACCAACCTAGACAGCATATTCAGAAGCAGAGACATTACTTTGCCAACAAAGATTCGTCTAGTCAAGGCTATGGTTTTTCCTGTGGTCATGTATGGATGTGAGAGTTGCACTGTGAAGAAGGCTGAGTGCCAAAGAATTGATGCTTTTGAACTGTGGTGTTGGAGAAGGCTCTTGAAAGTCCCCTGGACTGCAGGGAGATCCAACCAGTCCATTCTGAAGGAGATCAGCCCTGGGATTTCTTGGGAAGGAATGATGCTAAAGCTGAAACTCCACTACTTTGGCCACCTCATGCAAAGAGTTGACTCATTGAAAAAGACTCTGATGCTGGGACAGATTGGGGGCAAGAGGAGAAGGGGACGACAGAGGATGAGATGGCTGGATGGCATCACTGACTCGATGGAAGTGAGTCTGAGTGAACTGCGTGAGTTGGTGATGGACAGGGAGGCCTGGCATGCTGCGATTCATGGGGTCGCAAAGATTCGGACACAACTGAACAACTGATCTGATCTATTTATGTGATATAAATTACATTTATAATTGGACTCATTGAGTTTGAATTTAACATTAATGTGAGATAGTTAATATTATTGTAAAATTAATATAAAATGTAAGTTAGCTTTGATATTTATATACTCATATTGAATATAATTTCTCTAAGAAATTATATTCAATATTCACTAAGAATGAAATATAATTTCTCTAAGAAATTATATTCAATATTCAATAAGAATGAAATATTCTTCCTTCAGCAAAGTAGGTCTCATGAACTAATGTTGAGAGTTAACTGGTTTCATAAAGGTAATAAAAAGTTTTTTATCAAGCCTAGATGCACACCATAGTCAAAAATTAACTTGAATAATAGGTCTGAATGTAAACCTGCATCTATAAAACAGCCAGAAGAAAGCATAGCAGATAATCTTTGTGACCCTGAGTTAGCCACAATTTCTTACAAAGAAACAAAAAGCACAAACAATAAAGGAAAAAATTCTAATTGAACATCAAAAACTATTAGCTTCTGTCCTTCAACACGAAAGAAAATGAAAAGACAGGCTACAGACCAGTAGATAATACTTACAAATGCATAACTGATAAAGAACTTATGTTCAAAAATCTGTAAGGAACTCTTAACTCAATAATAAGTTAAACAACCCAATAAGGAAATGAACAAAATATATGGACACAAATAATATATACAGATGAAAATAAACACATGAAAACATTTTCAGCATAATTGGTTTGTAGAAAAATGCAAATTAAAACCACAGCAAGATACCACATTGCACCTTCTGCTGCTGTTCAGTCACTCAGTCATGTCTGACTCTGCGACCCCGCTCAAAACCTCAATGCCAAGTGTTGCTGAGGGTATGGAGCAATTAGAATTCTCATATATTACCAGTGGGACTGTAAAATTACACAACCACTTTAGAAAAGAGTTTTGCTGTTTCTTTGGGTTCTCTGAGAAGTAGATGCCTAGATAGAATTAGACATTCAAGAGATTTGTAAAGGAAAACATTTGTGAGGGTAGTAGATAGGGAGGGAACTAGGGGAGATGGGTTAACTGTTACAGGTTGAACCGATGTGAAAAAGAGAAGGAAGAAAGGTGTGCTGGACAGGAGAAGTCAGTCTGTGACACATTTATAAGAAAAAAGTCAGCAAAGTTGGGCCAAAGTTGCCCATCAACCAAGTTCTGCAACTCAGGAACAAATCTGCCTTAGTATCCATGCCAAGTTCAGTCAGTGGCTAGGAGCAGCTCTTGGGAATCGTGACCTCAGCATAAACATGGTCATGAAAAGCAGTGAGTCAGTTACGTTCCCTGAAGTTGGAGATCTGAAAGATGCATTTTCATGGGCACAACAGTTCTCTCCTTATGCTACACGTACCTCCTTCTCCATAGGAGTTCAGGCAGCAGGTTCTCCATACTTCTGTGGATGTTTCTTCCTCAGGAGAAACCTAGAAGAGGGGTTGTTGCAGTGTTCTTCCTCCTAGGGACCTAATTGTGTATTTTCAGCCAGCAGGTTCTTGACCAAAACCTTGATTGAGGTTAGGGAACCGAGCAGAGAATCATTTTTAACAGGGCCATGTGCCCTCAGCCTCCTGTTCCTCCATTCTTATTTCTTTTGTACTTGTTAAGCAGCATTTAGTGCTTATCTGTTAACTAACTCTATGATTCTCAAAAACATCCCTTTGGCTGCTTTCTGACCTTTCTGGTCATTATGATAATTGTGGCCTCCTGGCTTCTGGCAGTTAAACACCATCATCTAGCTTCTATAACTTGGTGGGGGAAGGGGGACACCATTCATGAATATTAATGAGCCCAACTTTATAACCTCTTACTGTCAGATCTAGCTTGCAGATAAGAGTGAAAGTTGAATTTCTTGGTGATGCTGGTTTGTCTCTCACCAGCACATTCCCTGTGGCTTGATTAATAGTGTGCCTTCTGTGTCCTCCTAAGGAACATAATCCTTTGGTGCGTTTTCTTGCCTCACAAGATACATCTGCTCAAGCATGCCAACTTTTGAGAGCCTCCTTATACCTTTCTCGCTAGCTGCCCGGGCATCTCAGGTGTTGCCACTTCACTCTGTTTTGGCCAGTGCTTTCTCTAGAGGTCTAAGGCTACTCCAACAGAATTTGCCCCATATCCTGGGTCCTTGCTAGGTATTATGTCCCCTGACCCTAAAGGGTATCTTCAAGTCCATTAATTCTTGCTTACCTAGTCTTAATTTCTGTCGTATTCTACCCAGCACCCTCAAAGCGCCTTCTCAAGGGTATTCTCATGGCTCTTCCCAATACAGCCTAGCTAATTCTTGCAGCTCTTTGGGGTATATTCACTTTCCCCACTTACCAGCCCCGGTACTCCCCCAGCCAGGTGATACTGAGCTTTAACCCTAGTTATTGGCCTAGCCACCAAAAGAGGAGGCTGGGGCGGCTTTGGAGAGGGGGCTTCTGCAGCATCTTTCATCAGTTAAGCTAAGGGCTAGCTCTTCCTAGGAAAAGGTAGGTCACTTCTGCCAGTTCTGAGCATTTAGGGGAGCTGTCAAAGCAGTTTCCTCATAGGCATTGATCCAGATATCCCTGTCCTATTTTTTAGAATATTAGGTGTTTCCAACCAGGATCCTAATTTAACATGGCACACCTGTTTCCGCTGAGCATTTAAACTTCTCTGGAGTTCTGCAACTTTAATGATTAGATTCTGTTGCTCAGCTGTGCCTGCGCTTCCACTAGAGTTTGTAAGAGCCTGTCTATGGGCTTCCAAAGAGACCCTCTGACAGCTCTGTTTCTTATTTTCCCAATGCAGGTAGATGTAGGAGATGTGGGTTCGATCCCTGGGTTGGGAAGATCCCCCAGAGGAAGGCACAGCAACTCACCTCCAGTATTCTTGCCTGGAGAATCCCAGAGACAGAGGACCCTGGTGGTCCATGGGGTCACAAAGAGTCAGATACAACTGAACCAGCTGAGCATACACACATCAGATCAGATCAGATCAGTCGCTCAGTCGTATCCGACTCTTTGCGACCCCATGAACTGCAGCACGCCAGGCCTCCCTATCCATCACCAGCTCCCGGAGGTCACTCAGACTCACATCCATCGAGTCAGTGATGCCATCCAGCCATCTCATCCTCTGTCGTCCCCTTCTCCTCCTGCCCCCAATCCCTCCCAGCATCAGAGTCTTCTCCAATGAGTCAACTCTTCGCATGAGGTAGCCAAAATACTGGAGTTTCAGCTTTAGCATCATTCCTTCCAAAGAAATCCCAGGGCTGATCTCCTTGCAGTCAGTTTAATTTAGCGATAAATAACTCTTCTGTCTTTGTGGGCTTTGTTTCTCTCATCTTTCAAATGTCTGAACTATTATACCTACAAGGCATTCACCTCCACCAGGACATTCTCCCAAATAACTGCTGATAAAACCTTCAGTGGGCTTCCCTGGTGGCTCAGTGGTAAAGAATCCGCCTATCAATGCAGGAGAGGCGGATTCAATCCCTAGGCTGGGAGGATCCTCTGGAGAAGGAAATGGCTACCTACACAAGTATTCTTGCCTGGGAAATCCCATGGACAGAGGAGCCTGGCAGGCTACACTCCATGGGGTCACAAAAAATTTGGACATGACTTAATGACTAAACAACAACAAGAAAATCTTGAGTAATCAGACCCCTGTGGTGTACTAGGAACTCCCAGTCCTCCACATACCACTGATGATGGCGTCCTCTTCCTCACAAAATGGTAAGTGCCCATCCTAACTGTTTCTTGTGCTGATTCAGATCCTCCAAGGAACCACCGAGATGGAAGTAGAAATTCAAAGAAATTTACTGGACAAAAATGCCTATGAAAGGAAATAGTGAGGGAGCCAGAACAAGCTGGTATAGCTCTAGTCATCCTGTGATATGAAGCCCTCTATACATAGGAACCCAGGCTTTGTGTGTCTCTTTAATCAATAAATCTCCTATTCTCCAGGCATTCAGAGAACATTTTTCTCTAGATATTTAAGAGTACAAATTAGTTTACTTATTCAAAAGCATTCAATGGGCAGCCCTTTTGTTTCAATCATTTTTAAGGGACTTGTTAAAAATATATAAAAGCTACCCTGCACATAAACAGTTTCTAAAATACGTTTTTATTAATAAATTGTACTTTTCCTGTCATTTTTTAAAATACAAAAAAGTAATCCTTTAAGATTTTTGAAGTGTGAAGGTGAATTTTTTTTTTTATTCAGTCACATTAAGTGAAGAAAAGAATAAAGAACTGATAGAGAAAAAGGAGTTGGAAATTTCCGAGTTACATGCAAAGTTAAGAACTCAAGAAAGGGAAAAACAAAATGAAATGATCAAACTACAACTAGAGGTAAGTGTTTAAGGCTCTGCTGAATTTGAGGATGCATCCCTTAGTCTAGGCCATTCTTTGTCATCACAGTGAGATAAATTTCAGGATTAGAAACAACTCTGTGAGACAGTTTCACACATGCTTATTCTTCATCCATAGCATGCCATGCTCAAACCCTGCACAACTGTTAGTTACACTGCCTTTCAGCATTTGGCCTCAAGGTGGGACTCCAGTCGTTCAAAAGGTGATTTCCACAGTGGGTACTATCTCCTCTGGCTGCAGAGACAGCTCAAAGATTACCTAGATGTGACAGCTGAGTCTATACAGCCTTTTTAGGACCACTGTTCTAGCAGTAGGGAGAGTGTTTTTAATCCTTAATGTTACTCTCTACTCAGCAGTAATTGTGAAACCCTGATGAACCAACTGGAAGTTTTTCATTTACAGTAAATAACTATTTTTTTCCTAATACATGTATAGAAAGATAGATGGTGAAGAATCTGCCTGCAATGCAGGAAACCTGGGTTCGATCCCTTGGTTGGGAAGATACCCTAGAGAAGGGAACAACTATCCACTCCAGTATTCTGACCTGGAGAAACCCATGGACTATATAGTCTATAGGGTTACAAAGAGCCGGACACGACTGAGCGACTTTTACTTGCTAGTCATCTTCACTGTAATTATCCATTCTCTCCCCAAACCAGAACACAATCTCACTGAGTTTATTCTTAGTTCACATTGAGGCTACACTAAACTCAACCTGAAGGAAAAATAATTGAAGATTTTGCAAAAAAAACCATGACCTGTAAGAATGGCACATGAGAATTTTTTTAACCTGATACAGCTTAATGTCAAACCAGCAAGTATTCAAACTAAATCAGTAAAATCATATCCAAATTCTACTATTTAGCCTCACAGTTTCTATAGAAGGGTATTTAAATGTTTTCCCGTGAGTGTTGATTACGCTACATTTTCTTTACAAAATACATTCATAGTAACATGAAGGTATTTTTATCTACCTTTAAGTTCATGAGATTCTCAACCCTAGTTAACTAGATTCTTAACCCTACATGATAGAATCAATGGATGTCTTGAGGAAAAATGCTCCTGACCCCACCCCAGAATCTCTAAGGTAGTATCCAGGTATTCGGTTCTTTAAAAACCTGCCCAGATAATTTTAAAGTGCAGCTGGGGTCAATCTTGTTTGGGTAATCCTTGTTCTGAAGACTTTTCTATCTTCTGTTATACAGTGAATACACTTGAACTACAGATTATACATCTAAGAATATAGTGGATTATATTTATAGAAACAATTGTTTCATTTAACTAGAATGTTCTCAACTTTTTTTTTAAACTTGATTCAGTTTGATGCCAAGCTAGCAAGACTTCAAACTAAAACAAAATCATATCCAGATTCTACTGTTTCACCACACAGTATCTACAAAAGGGTACGTGAGTTTTTCTTCCATGACTGTTGCTCAAAAAAATTCTCAATGTGTTTCCATAAAAGTTATATTTAAAACAATATACTTAGCAGTTTTCCTGAAAATATATTTATCCCACTATGAGACATTAAATTTTTAATAATCTTTGTAAGTCACTTTCAATTTAAACTAGTAAATCTTAGTAGTAAATTAAAACATTAGACAAGTCCATTTGACTTTTTGGACTATCTCAGGAATTCCACAGTGTATTTTGAACTAAAGCTGACTTACTATTCTGAAGTTGTTTAGGTATTCAGATAGCATATTTCTTCTTGTTCAACAAATAGTGCTAATGTGTGTTTTTTGTCCTTACACCAGTTTTGCCATGTTAATGCCTACAAAAACAAAATTATAGACCTTTTTAAAATATGGTATCTTTTTAAACACCTTCTTCTACTTAAACCAGAAGTATCGTTTTTGCTCTTTTGTTGTTCCTTGTATTAATATTTATTTGTATTATTTATGAACTGCAATAACAAAATTGTTCTGCTCCATTTAGAAACTTCAACATCTTCAGGAAGAAAAAGACAAGGAGATTGCAGTTCTTCGTAATACCGTTCGTGATTTAGAACAACGCCTCTCTGTCAGCAAAGATTCTCAAGTTAAACTTGTTGGCAAAGATCCTCACTTTAAGCGTAGACGGTTTTGAATGGATTCATTAGTTGCTATTTAATTTCTTTAAAAGCAGTTGAAAATTAATTTTGATTGTCAGTATAACATACTAAGTAATAACAACAATGAAAACAAAAAACTTTAAACTTTTTTATTGAATTTAAACATCCACATTTTTGCCAGTCCTGTTCTACATTTCTGCTTAACAGTATTAACCATAAAAAAAATTCAGGTTTATAGGACCTGGTTTGCCTATTGAACCATCATTGACTATGGAAATACTTTCTAAGCAATCAAGAGTTAGATAACATTCTTTTATCTTTTCCCATCTATCTTTCAAGATTGGCAATCTCAAATTTTAAAGAGTATGATTAAAAAAAACAAGATATAAAGGCTTCATTCATATATGATAGTAAAAATCAAGATATGAGTCTTAGATATAAAAAAGTATAAATGGATATCTAAAATGTAATCATAGCAAAATATTCATGTGTGAGTATTTCTGGGTCTGAAAAGACAGAATTCACTTCTTGCTTTAAAGGTTTAATCTGTTAAAAACCTAAGATTAAAAAGACAAAGATAATATTGTTTTGAGAAATAAGTAAAGAAAATGGAAAACATGTCTTTATTGTTCTTCCTCCATTCTAAGTTGCCAACTATCCAACAGAAACCCCTAGGTTATAGTTTACGTTTCTGTTCTCATTAATGCAAGTAGAATACTGGAAAAAGAAAAAGAAAAACATATTAACCAAATGCTGCAACCACCTTTCAGCTGAATAAAAATATGGTTTGGGTCAAAATTTCTTTGACTTAAATTTTATGTAAGTCAATTTCTCCATGTTTGCACAAATCCAATTCCTATTTTTGGGTCACTATTAATTAGGTAGCTTATACAAATGCTGGAAATGTAATTGTGTAGATTGACTTGGGGAATATATCCAATTTCATGTATTTAATTTGAAGGTCATTTTCACATTTTGGCCTTATTTTTTCAGCTTCACTTGGTGCTGGCTTCTGCGGGGTTGAGCTGCTGACCTGCTGCCTGTCAGGCAGCTGGAGGCAAACGTCACTGTCAAGATTCAATGACATTCTCCTCCACCAAAAGGCCCTGTCAGCTACACAAAGAGGGGAGCTTTTCTGTACACTGTCAGGTGATTGCAGACCCTGTTTTTTCAAATACCAGATGTCGACAGTGGCAACAGCAGCTACTCAAAGCAGATTCTGAATCTTTGGGAAACTGTCAGAGTAACTGATTTATGCATCTCTTTCGTCAGAGCTTCTTTTGTGGAAGAGAAGGTTGTAAACTTTCACTTCCTACTGGTGGATCACAGTTATCTGAGTGACCCTGTCTTTGGTGACCCTTGTGCCTATGGTGGTGGTGATGAAGACCTGAAGGAGGGGGATTCTCAGGGGTATCTGGTGTGTCTGGTTTTGGAGACTCTGAAAGATGAGCATTTTCATGAAGCTGATGCCCATGATGGGGATGCGGGTGGGGTTGGGGATGGGGGTGGGGGTGGGGGTGGGGATGGTGATGGTGATGTCGCTGTGAAGCCTCAGCTGTTTTCTCCTTGGTAGCCAGAGATACATTTTTACAGACGTCTTCATCTTCCAGTGTCTGGAATACATTTTATAAATCACTTAACAAATTTATAGATTTAGCAAGAATGCATGAAAAAATGAATTCTGGAGTTAACATATATGAAAGTCAAACTACTTAATTAGATCTGAACTGGTTTTGTGTTTCTGGCATCATATTAATAAGAGAAAAAAAAAATTGATCTCAGCCTCAACGCCTAGACTTTTTATTAAAATTTGGTTCCCATCCATACCAAATTATAAAGTGCTTCTTGTACAAAATTTGCATTTAACTAAAGAATCTTCAAACTTTGCAAATAAATCAATGTAAATGTTTTGAAAATAGATTTTTTTAAATGTAAGTTAAAGCTTTAACAATTTACTTAAGCTTCTATACTAGTTAAATCAACAGCAGAATTCAAATTTTCCTTTCCTTATTAAAAGCATTTCCTAAATTTTTAAGAATTCTGAGCAAGAATTTGAGAGATACATAAGGCTTAAAAAGAAAACAAAACCACTATATTTATATCTGCAGAAGCAAAACTAAATAAACTGGTTAAAAGAACTGAGATTGACTGCAGTAAAATCAAACAACTATCAAATCCTAAAATCGGTTTACCAAACGGAACCTTTCACACCAGTGTCAACAAAGCACTGAATCTAATATTATTTTCTGAAACAAACGAATTCCTCTCTGATAATTCAAAAGAGCCAATAAAATTAACTCTGCTAATATTTATAATTACTATTACTATTTATAATTACTAGGTGTTTTCCAAATTTCAAAATACTGAAACAAATCCCAAAATAGGAATCAACAGAGCTAACATTCATTAGGCACTGAGTATAAGGTAGACACTGAGTGAGTATTTTACTTCCTTTACTTCAGTCTCATCTGTAAAAGCAGTAAAATAACCCTCACAGTATTATTATGCAGATTAAAATGTGAAGAATGACATAACTAAATTAAACTAATTAAACTGTTGGTTTTCTTATTAAGTGAGTCATTAGAATGTGAATGGCTTTCTTTAGAGTTGGGAAAAATCTAAAGGAAGCAGAGCTCATAAATAAAAATTTTAAATTATTTTTGAACCTGAGTTCAAATTTTGCCAACTTGCTCTGTCAAGGAAACATTGTTTGGAGTTACTTTCCTTCTCAATCTAAGAGGAAAAGAAGTTTATTTAATATAAGAAGTTTAGTTAATATAAGTTAAAATCAATTCTTTGAGTATCTTTTTTATAAATCATACATACATATAGTGTTTCTCATAACAAGGAATAAATATTCTAATGGTTGTGAAGAAGTAAAAAATTAAGTTATTAATTTTAAAAATAAATAAAATAATTTTTTAAAAAGTATCAGTAATTCCAAGTGCATTGTGTAAGAGCGTCACAGAAAAGCTGACCATCTTACATTCTTGGTGAATTAAGTAGTTATCTGGGCCCGTTCCACTTCAGGTAATGCCATGGATAATCTTTGCTATCACTATGTACTTACATGAGCACATTCATAATATTGCAATAGTGTATTTTATGTTGGCTGAATTCTTTAAGCACTTAAAGTCATGCAGTATCATTTGGTGGTAATTATAATACAGTGCTGCATTGATTTTTGTTCTCTAAACTCCTAGATAAAAGCAATATGAATCTTGAAAAGATGTTTTAAAGTGTATGTTACATAACAGGAAGTATAGGTAATTATAAAAATGACTATTGTAGTTTATTTCTATCAAAAGAAACGCTGATTTAGCTAATTAGTCATGAAACACTTAGCTCTTAAAAGATTTCCTCTTCAAAGAAAAATAATTGACAAAAATACCTTGGGAGAGCAGTTTCCACATTTATCTTCACAGTAAACAGTCTTAATAGAATCTTCTACATATGTGAAAGTTAGGAAGGAATAAGGCAAACCAAGATGATATACAAGGCGGCCACATCTGAAAAATATAACAGTCATTACAATATTTTGGCTTAAAACTCAATATTCAAAAAAACTAAGATCATGGCATCTGGTCCCATCACCTCATGGCAAATAGATGGGGGAACAATGAAACAGTGACAGACTTTATTTTGGGAGGCACCAAAATCACTGCAGATGGTGACTGCAGCCATGAAATTAACAGATGCTTGCTCCTTGGAAGAAAAGTTATGACCAACCTAGACAGCATGTTAAAAAGCAGAGACATTACTTTGCTGACAAAGGTCCATCTAGTCAAAATGTGAGAGTTGGACTATAAAGAAAGCTGAGTGCCGAAGAATTGATACTTTTGAAATGTGGTGTTGGGAGAAGACTCTTGAGAGTCCCTTGGACTGTAAGATCAAACCAGTCAATCCTAAAGGAAATCAGTCCTGAATATTCATTGGAATGACTGATGCTGAAGCTGAAACTCCAATACTTTGGCCACCTGATGCAAAGAACTGTCACAAAGAGTTGGACACGACTGAGTGACTAAACTGAAGTGAACAATATTTTCAGTGTCATGATCCTACTCATGCACCATCTGGCATGAGACTGTAGGTTTAATGGTCTTATAACTGTTTAAGACCCCTTCATAACTTTAGTAAATTTCCCTGAAGGGGATCTCAAGCTTCCTGGCACTGATACCGGGTCAGGTCATGAAAAGACTATAGTGAGTCTGATACGGTTGCCAGGTGGGAGGGATAGTAAAGGAGTTTGGGATGGACATGTACACACGGCTATAAAGTGGATAACCAGCAAGGACCTACTGTATAGCACGTGGAATTCTGCTCAATGTTATGTGGCAGCCTGAATGGGAGGGGAGCTTGGGGAAGAACAGATACATGTGTACATATGGCTGAGTCCCTTCACTGTTCACCTGTAACTACCACAACACTGTTAATCAGCTATACCCCAATACAAAATAAAAAGTTTCAAAGAAAAAAGACTACAGTGAGTCTGATACTAGCATTGTGAAAAATGGATATATGTCACAATAAAGTCAAAATTATGTGGTTATTTTGATTTGGTCAAATACAATTTTGTAATTGACTCATAAATTCTATCAAAGTTCAAACCACTGACCTCATAAATCAGGTCTGCAAATCACATGATCTTTTCATAACTGCTAAGGCAGCACAAATTCTACACAATAAGAAATCACAGCATAATGAGAAAGATCCTCAAGTCTTGGCCAGTAGCCCACTGATTTAAATAAGAATCTGATGCAGCAAAAATTTCAGCACAATGAAAGAAATGGAAATACACTTGGCATTTTCAGAAACGGTGGAGTTTAAATGTCCTTCTTAGCCCCATTTTATCCTGTATATACAATTTTATATGAATATCAAAAGGTTAACCTTTGCAATAGATTAAATTAGAAGCTTGCAGTCCTGAAAGAATAACATGTAGTATTAAAAATACTTCGAGTAAGACCAAGTAGGTCTCAGACCTAGGCAGTCTGGCTTACCATCCCTGAAGAGCCAAAAGACAAACCAGCACCAACTAGAAATGATGATGGCAAATAATGTATGCATTGAAGTTCTTTCATAATACAAACATTTTATTCATTCATGGAATCAAAAGCAGATTCATACAGATTATGCCTAAATGATTAACATACTTTATAGTTAAGAAATGCAGATATATAACCTTAAAATGTATTAATAGTAGTTTTAGAGATAAGCCAGTAGTCTGCAAAGTACAGTTATTCATCTGCAAAATTTTTAAGTGAGAATTGTACAAAAGGTACAAATTGATTTTTCTTCTTATTTAATCAGAATGCTAATGTACAGGGGGAAGAAAGTATAGTCAATTTTCCTTATTTCCCTATTGGAGTGGTGAATTCTTTTGTGTAAAAGGAAGTCATCTGGCAAAACCAAACATTCTAATGGGCTCACTTTGAAACTGAGTATTTGGTAACAAGATAAAAGCAGATGTCTTATTTTAAATCACTTATTACCTTAACTATGAAGCAGGTATATTGTCATTTGGGGGTGGGTGTGCATGCACGTGTGATAAAGGTGGGTACACACCTGTCATATATGAGGAAGTCATCTTTATTTCCATTTAAGAGAGTCCAGACATCTGTTTGGTTTTCTTCTTGTTGGTAAACAGGAATATGTTCTGAAACCTTATTTTTAAGATGCACATATTTTAATCGAGAAGAGATTCCTTGATGATTAACAACAACATAGGCGATGTTAGAATATCCTTCTTTCTCCAGTTTTACTCGCAGGTCCTCCAATCTAACATATTTGGAAAAAATACAAAAAAAAGGAATAATTAGTGACTTCCCTTTCTCCTCTATTTTCCTACATGAAACTCTTTTGTTATTTTTTACTTAGACCTCTTTTTTATATTGTTTTAAAAAACTAAAACTTGTATTTTTCTAATTTATTGAACTCATACTCAGTAAAAACTCTATGGCAAGTGCTTGCACAAACATTAGTCCATATGGTCCTCAAAGGAATCCTATGAATTGTGTATCTTTTTAATCCATCTCCCAGTTACAGAGAAATTGTACCCAATAAGTATTTGGCAAATAACCCAACAAATATATATATTTATAAATTCATTAAATGACTCAAGACCTTTGGTGGCAAGTATAGTGTTTGTTCTACTCTGGCAAAACTCTCATATCTACTTCCTATATTGAAATAACTAATCCATTTGCAGGAGTACAATTTAAAACATTTTCCTTACACAAGTAATATTTAGTAGGCTACTATAAAATATAGGTACACAAAAAGAAAAAAAAAATTACATAGCTCTAGGAAAGCCACTGTAAACATCCCCCTAGTCTTCTCTCTTCTAACATGTTCTAGGCCAACAAATATAGGTTTTTTTTAATGCAATTTAGTAAATATATCTTTTCTATTTTTATTGTTTTATGCATGTATCTATTGAATAGCTATCCCCTTAAGAAATTCTAGACCACAGAAAGACTACCTTACCTAGATGCCTGCAGAATGCACAGGTATCAGCTGGCTTGAAGAAGAGCAACCACAGTCACTGAACCATAGGAGTTCAGCATAGGGTCTTGATCCTTTATGCTCCAGGGTGGAGGTTTCTTACAATAGGAGCTTTGGCCCTGGCTCTCTGTTCCTCCGGTTAGGAGGAGGCAGAGAGCCAGAGCCAGCCCCAGGCTCCTCCACATGGCTGGGGTTGTCCTGTAAAAGAGAAAACCTTTCTGTCATCTTCACAGTTGTAACAAGGAATCTCTATAAACCAGCAGGTATAATTCTACTTTCTACAAATATCTACCCAGTGGATTCTGTCTCCATGTTGTTGGGTTCTTTGTATTGGGCATCTTAGCACCAAATCTCCCTGTAAAGAGGAAAGATCAGCCCGAGTCAAGGAAGCTGCCTAAGCACCCCTTAACTATCTGGCTTAGCGAGATACTTGAATAAGCCTGCTATGAAGATTAGCCTGAACAGTCAGTCAGGTGCTTCTCTAGTAGAAGATATATGTCCAGGAGAAAATACATGTCTAGGGGAATTCTGAGAATACAGCCTCTACAACCAAGTAACATTCTGTAGACATGATTTAATTTTTGAGACACAACAAGTTCTGACAGCTTCTTTCTTTCCTCTACCAATCTAAGCACAGGAAGGGTACATAGGAAATTCTGCATAGAAATGAAAAGACATCATGGGAAGAGAACTTAGGAAGAAAAGAGGTGGCAGTGAGGGCAGTCTGCCAACATGAGATTCAGATGTTACCGCCTGCCAAAATATTGCTATTATAGCCAAGACCAATACGGACCAATGAGAGGACACCTGGCCAGGAAGAAATACTACAAATCACTGGGCCTTGTACCACTTAAGATTCACTGAAATCTACACTCTTATGAGTCTACTTATTGGCTACCACTACTTTCAGGAAGTTCCTGTGACTAGGTGGCATGTTCTTGGGTGAAAAAAAATGACCCCTCTGAGTAGGGAAGTTAAATACATGATGAGAAATATTCCCAAAACAAGGGCCAGAGCTCTCTGCAAAGAAGTACAAATAAAACACATGAACTGTAGATAGGTGGTGGAAAAAAGAACATATCCAGCAGAGATCAGCAGAGAAAGAAAAATCCTTACATTTAATTTTTAATTTCAGACACACCAAGTGAATCAGGTCATCCAGATAAATGTGTTTATTTTGTTATGAAGGTTGGTGGGAGACAGATCAAGGCAAAAATTCCAGAACTAGGAAGTCGGCACATGTTTAGGCACTGATCTATGATAAAAAAGTAAAAGTACTTTGGGGATGGGGTGGTTGGGGGAGAGGAGGCAGCTAATGACAAATTACCTAGAGTGAGCCCACAGTTAAGAGGGGAGCAGAGAAGCTAAATGCAGACTGATACGGGCTCTATTGCACTAGTAGCTGTGGATAGAACTTTTAAAAACCTGATTACAACTCTATGACCATTATCTCTTTTTGCAGCTGAGAAAACTGGCTAAGTGTGAGTTTAGGCAGCTTGCCCAAGTCCCACACAGGTACTAAGTCACAGGGAAACTGAATTCAAACCAGTTCTACCGATTCCAACACATGACCTCTTACCTACAGCAATATATTGACTCTTTTCAGATAGGTCACCTTTAGTAACTACAATAGCCAGAATTTGGGAGTTTTAATTTATTTATTTGCAGTATAACTGCTTTACAATGTTATGTTCGTTTTTGTGCTTTCTATCACGCACAACAGCATGAATCAGCTGTATGTACAATATACCCCCTCCCTCTTAAGCCTCCCTCTCTCTCCTCCACCCCACCCCTCTAGGTTAGGACAGTGGGGATTGAGGTTTATATGCCCTAAGATGACAAAGAAAGCATCAAAATTATTCCGGCTTTTTTTGTTTCTTACTAGAATGACTAGATTTTCCCCACTTTATAGAATATAAATTCAGTAGTTACAGACCCTGCAGCATAAACTCGGCACCTGGCACCCTCACTCTGCACAGCATTCCAACTGGCTGAAGAGTGAATATAAATGAAAAGGTTATTTCACTCATTTTGTTTTTTGATGAAAAAATAACTAAAGCCATTGGCAGAGGGTAGTGGATTACAGAGTTCACACTTCCAGATTTTCCCATCACTATAATCAAGAAGCTGTTAACTTTGTTTTCTTAAAATCACTTTTTACATAAGAAACTTTTGATTGATTGCAGCTGTCAGACAACTATATAAAATAATGACGATAAATAAAATTAGATTTACTGGAAGCCCTTGTGGCTCAGATGGTAAAGAGTCTGCCTGCAATGCAGAAGACCTGAGTTCAATCCCTTCAATCTTGGGAAGATCTCCTGGAGAAGGAAATGGCAACCCACTCCAGTAATCTTGCCTGGAAAATCCCATGGATGGAGGAGCCTGGCAGGTACAGTCCGTGGGGTCACAAAGAGTTGGACACTATTGAGAGACTTCACAATGCAGTAACAATTAAAATGTAGTTGTGAATTTCACTAATCTCAGCACCTTTCAATCACAAGCCTGGATTTCTTGACCACAAACAGGCCTATATTTGTTTAAAATTCCCCACTTAAAGGCAAAATATGCAGAAACATTTTCCACCCTCTTCCCCCACCCCACATCCTCAGAACCACTTCTGAGGGTCCCCTTCTCATTCTCCTAAAAGCACCAATAACCACTGATTTTGACATGGGTTCTAACTCTTTCAAAGATGACTATTCTGCACAGTGAACCAAACCTGCTTTCTCTTTTTTTTGCCTTGAAATTGCACACAATATCCCTGGACATTTCTCCAGTACCCTACACAGGCCAGATCTCAGTCTCTGCTCCTCAAAGCCACCAGCTGTTTTGCCATTAGAGCTCTCACTTCGCATTTCAGTGGGAAATACTTAAGCTTGAACACATATTGCCTATATAACAACACAACTTTTTTCAGAGGGAAAAGTATTCCACTTCTCCAGCCTCCTCTGCCCCTATCTTTATCCTCAGCTGTGCAGAAGGCAGGGCAAAAATCAGCTAGAACTGACAATGTCCCCACCGCACCCGGAGTTTAGACTCTTGTGTTATTTTCTTTACCCATCTCTTTTTAAAAAATCTATTCTAAGGACAAAAACATTTTATCAAGATCCGAAAATCAAATCATTTACCAAACTCTCAAGGAATCAAGTTTGGAAAACAAAAAGTTCCTACTTACACAACCCCTTCCGACCAGCTTGCTTCCTTTCTCTTTGCTCAGCTGGGCGGCTCCACAAAGCCACAGTGAGAAACTCAGATATTTATAGTCCTGTTGTTTACCTCACCCCCTGAACTAAAGTCAGAAGTTTAATGCATGCTCAGCCTGTGACCTTGCAAGCAGAGACCAGCCCTGAACTGATTATTACAATCAACTTTTAAAAGTAAGAAGCGCTGGCATGCATAAAATGGGGGGAATTTGGGGGTAATTACTGATATATTCCTATCGTTTTTAGTCACCCTGTCTGCTAGGATTCAATGGTACAGTCGGGGGCGGGAGGAAGATCTAAGGATAAAGAAGGCTTCTAAGTTAAGCTCTTTCCCAAACAAACTATAATAGGGAAAAATATTTGCTAAGCCAGCGAGGTAAGCTGTCACTTTAAAAAAAGAAAAAAAAATTTTTTTTTTCTTTAACTTTGTAGTGGTCAGGTGATAGCCCAACCCAAACCGTGTGAGCTTTGTTAGAAAAGTCTCCTGCTGTTACAGACCTGCTTGGGTTATTTTGCAGCTTTATAACTTGAATCTCTGGGATCTCACAGGACTTCTGCTCTTTTTTTTTTTTTAATCATTTAAGGGAAGGAATAAGGAAACGGATTGTAGAAGGAAATGGCAACCCACTCCAGTATTCTTGCCTGGAGAATCCCAGGGATGGCGGAGCCTGGTGGGCTGCCGTTTATGGGGTCGCACAGAGTCGGACACAACTGAAGTGACTTAGCATAGCATAGCAAGGAAACAGAGCTTCTGCCTGAGAGAAACAAGTTTTCTCATCACAGAAGTCCCACTCCCTGGAAGACATATGTATCCCATAGAAGTTCTTAAGAATCTATTGTAAAATCGTTACCAATTTAAGTACCATACAAATAAGTTAACTGTGATAGTAGCTGCACATGGAAAAGAATATGGACATTTCAAAGTATACATATATACTGAGAATTACTACCCTTTCAGACAGTGATACAGTCTTTCTATTAACTGCTACCAATGAGCACATCCATGACAGGTAAGGCAAGTAGCAATGCCAAGAGATGTCAGCCCTGGATAGTGATGATTTTCAGGTAAGCCTTGCTTTCCCTACCAATGCGCTTTGTCCAAATGAACCCCTATGGATTGCTGAGCTGGGTACTGCTTTACAAGGTGCAGAGAGTGCAAAGAGGCTCAGATGTGATCTGTAAGGAAACATATTATCAAAGTAGAAGCTTGGCGTTTGAAAGCCAAATTCTGTTTACTCACACCAAGCAGTAACCTTAATCTTTCAGGGTCCCTTTAAGAATCCAGTAAAATGCTTAGTTTCTCCTGGGGTAGGGGGAGGGAGGAGGGGGGAATGCACATATACATCCTTGTTTTTAAAAGAATCTTTTGGGGCAGGGGGTGGGGGGGGGGGGGGGGGGGGAATTGCAAAATAAAACAGATAACTCCCCCTGTGGTTCATTTGCTTAAGAAATTTAAATAGTCATGTCGGGTCTTTCTGCAACAGAGTACTAAGTATATTACCATCACCTCCTTCCTTTACATGTGGCTTAGCATTTGCCTCCTGTACCAAAGAATTCCCTGCAAGTATGCAACTACCTCCAAAGCCAAGCACCCAGGATTGTGTGTGTCCAGGTGACTGTATGCCTAAAACCCCCAAATGGCCAAAGGAGATGATGGGGAGTTTGCAGTATTTGAAGGGAATCCAGGCTTTTTTAACTGAAGTATAGTTAACTTATTGTGTTAGTTTCAGACATACAGCAAAGTGTTTCAGATATAGTTTTTAGATTATTTTTCATTATAGATTATTACAAGGTATTGAATATAGTTCCCAATGTTGCCCAATAAATCCTTATTGCTTAGCTATTTATGTATAGTAGCTTGTATTTGCTAATCCCATACTCCTCTAATTTATTACTTCCCCCTTTCCCCAGTGGTAACCATAAGTTTGTTTTCTATGTCTGTGAATCTGTTTCTGTTTTGTATATAGATTAATTTGTATTTTTTTAGATTCTACATATAAGTGATACATATAATATTTGTCTTCGTCGGATTTCATTTAGTATGATAATCTCTAGATCCATCCATGTTGCTGCAAATGGCAATATTTCATTTTTTCTTTTGGCTGAGTAATATTCCACTGTATATATGTACCACAGCTTCTTAAACCAGTCATCTGTTGATGGGCACATAGTTTGCTTCCCTGTCTTAGCTATTATAAATAGTGCTGCTATGAACAGTAGGGTGCGTGTATCTTTCCAGGTTAAGAGTTTCCATCTTTTCTGATACATGTCTAGGAGTGGGGTTGCTAGATTATATGGTAGCTCTAGTTTAGTTTTTTAAGGACCCTCCATACCGTTTTCCCGGAGAAGGCAATGGCACCCCACTCCAGTACTCTTGCCTGGAAAATCCCATGGATGGGGGAGCCTGGAAGGCTGCAGTCCATGGGGTTGCTGAGGGTCGGACACGACTGAGCAACTTCACTTTCATTTTTCACTTTCATGCATTGGAGAAGAAAATGGCAACCCACTCCAGTGTTCTTGCCTGGAGAATCCCAGGGACGGGGGAGCCTGGTGGGCTGCCATCCATTGGGTCGCACAGAGTCGGACACGACTGAGGCGACTTAGCAGCAGCAGCAGCATACTGTTTTCCATAGTGGCCATACCAATCTACGTTCCCACTACAGGGTAGGAGGGTTTGAAGGGAATCCATTCTTAGTAGCCTCTTCTGTGCTAGGCAATCTAGGTCTAGTCAGGTTCTTAACAAAGCAAAGGTTTTGAACAGACTTTTAGTGAGTACTAAATTACATTAAATCAAACAAAATCAAACATTTATTAGGGGCTTATGCTAGACACAATGTTGAGTTCCTTGTTCTGAAGGACTTCAAAATCCAACAGAATTGACAGATAAGTAAGCAGTGAAAAGACACTAGAAAGTGTGACAATATCTAGAATGCCTGTAAGCACAAGGTTCTGTTGGAACCCTGGAAATGAAAAAAGCAGCATCTTAACGCAGCCTGGAGATGGGGCCAACAGGACGGTTAGCCCAAGTTCAACAGGCACTTCATCTTAGGCTTCTCACTCTACTTCCAAAAGCCCAGTAACTCTGATCATAGGGCTGTCTAGAAAATTACTTTGTTTCAATTTTTAATGAATGATTAAAATCTCCTAATAGCTTGTTCCAGGTACCACCATACAGTGAACATGTATGACTAACTATCCCATCAAGCTGAACTTTATCCTAATGATCTCATCTCCCATAACTTCCAGCCCTGGAGCCAAGATTCTTCGTGCTTTCTCATTCTTCCATATCCTTATCATTTTTCCTCAGAATGTTTATGTAAATGTGTAAACTATGTTTTTAATAAGCATTCTCAACTTTTTAATGTGTCTTGGGTGATTTTCATAGAGAATAGGGCACTAAGAATCTGAGTTCATTATAGACTTCGAAGAGGACTATGAACTGATTTTAGAAATCAATTAGCTGTAGCAGGTGTCCCTTCTGCCCTCTTCCAGCTGGGTCAACGAGAGGAGCTCCATGCAAACGACCACGAATCTTGCTTCTGCAGCTTTTCTCCCCCTGGGCTGGACAATTCTGGGGCTTCCGGTCTGCTTGACGGCCTGGCGGGGACTGAGGATGGCTGGGCAAATGGGCCCCCAGGATAATAATCCATGACCACAAAAGAGAAAACTGGGAAGACAAGGAAAACTCCACTCCTCATTCCCAGGAGCCCACGTGATGTCTGTAAAGATGCTAGGGGGAGGAAAGGTGTCCCAGTCAACCAAACATTGACCTGCCCTGTCCTGTCCCTTCTTCCCCTGCAGTTACACACACAGAGCTAGGCCTTTATACTACTGATTTTGAAGGACAGTTTTCAATGTCTAATAGTCTGTTTGGTGTGCAGTGGGTTGAAAAGAGAGCTGAGTGCTGGAAGGAACATGAACCTCAATCAATAATGACTGTTCTCCTTGTAAGATATTGTTACCCTGTATAAATGCAACTTTTCCTTTAGCTTAATGGCCTGGGGTGGAATATTAAAAACATATATGAAAAAGACATTAAAAATTCAGAAAAAATGTATAAAAAAAGGAGGTCGGTTCCATAAAGTTTTACTGCCTATACCACCATGTAACTACATTATAGCAAAATATTAAAAAAAAAAAGTTCTTGCCTTTTAAAGTAAGTTATTGCACTTAATCTCTGGGGGGAGGGGAGGACTGCTGGACTGTTGACGAGGAGGGGGCGTCGGGGTCCAGGCGTGGGGCCGCGTGGAGCGTGGGCGCCGCTGCGCGTTCGCAGAGCGCCCTTGGCTGGGCATGGCCCACACTGTCCGCTTGGTTGTTGTTTGCAATAAACTCCTTCTCCTTCCTCCCCCTCAAAAAAAAATAATAATAATAATAATATGACATTAGCATTTAACATTTGTAAAACACTGATGTCTCAAATAATTAACAAGGGAGTGTCATAACCATATGAAGGAACTCTATAAAATATTAATCCCCTTAGCTTGGTTGTCAGATGGTGTTTTAAAAGCAAAGGTAAATTAAGATTTTTTTGCAATATTTTGAGACATGGAACCCTTTGACCTAAATTCTTTTTCCTCCCTTTCAAATACATGAAGGTGCCCTAGACCTCATGTTATTCATTATACCCAATATAATACTGTTTGAACATCCATATTGAAAGGTAAGTGACTGAGTATGCAAGGGTTGTCCAGGAAAAAACAAGATGCTTTCAAAGTAAAAAAAGCAAAATAAGAACAATGGCCAGAGGAAGGCATGGACCAGAAGCTTGGATTAGATAAGGAGTAATATAAACCTTTGAGATTCATGTAAACTGAAATACGCTTTGAAGAGAGCTCTTCTTCAGGTTCAGAAGTTTGACGGATCTGAGAACTGTTTGCTATATCAAACATGAATGCAATTGAGGGAGTGACTACACAGAGGGCCAAATTTCATGCAGGACTGAGCACATTCAAAGAGTAACAGACAACAGAAGAATTTCTGTTTGAAATAGGCTGTTATTAATTTAAAAAAAAAAAAATTTAAAAGCTTGTGTAAACCAGAGCCAGCACCAGCAGCTCCTCACAGGACACAGCATCAACATACAAGAAGCAAGGGGACATCAAATAGCCCCTTGATGACACATAAAGAAGGAAAAATGATTTTCCCTCTCCCCTTCTAGGTTCGTGGCTGAGACCCCTATGTAATACAAGGTACAGTAACAAGACAAAACGAACAGAAGTTTGATGACAAGTGTTGTTGTTGTTGTTGTTGTTGTTATTCAGTCACTCAGTCATGTCCGACTCTTTGCAAGCTCATGAACTGCAGCATGCCAGGCTTCCCTGTCCCTCACCATCTTCCAGAGCTTGCTCAAACTCATGTCCATTGAGTCGATGATGTCATTCAACCATCTCATTCTCTGTCGTCCCTTCCTCCTTCTGCCTTCAATCTTTTCCATCATCAGGGTCTTTTCCAATGAGTCAGTTTTCACATCAGGTGGCCAAAGTATTGCAGCTTCAGCATCAGTCTTTTCCTCGAATATTCAGGATTAATTTCCTTTAGGACTGACTGGTTGGATCTCCTTGCAGTCCAAGGGACTCTCAAGAGTCTTCTCCAACACCACAGGTCAAAAACATCAATTCTTCAGCACTCAGCCTTCCTTATGGTTCAACTCTCACAACCATATATGGAAAAACCATACCTTTGACTAAATGGACCTTTGTCAACAAAGTAATGTCTCTGATTTTTAACATGCAGAGTTTTTAATATGTAGAGGGTTAATATATAGGTTTGTCATAGCTTTTCTTCCAAGGAGCAAGAGTCTTATAATTTCATGGCTGCAATCACCATCTGTAGTGATTTCAGAGCCCCCAAAAATAAAGTATCTCACTCTTTCCATTGTTTCCCCATCTATTTGCCATGAAGTGACAGGACCAGATGCCATGATCTTAGTTTTTGAATGCTGAATTTTAAGCCAGCTTTTTCACTCTCCTCTTTCATCTTCATCAAGAGGCTCTTTAGTTGCTCTTTGCTTTCTGCCATAAGAGTGGTGTCATCTGCATATCTGAGGTTATTGATATTTCCCCTGGAAATCTTGATTCCAGCTTGTACTTCATCCAGCCCAGCATTTCTCGTGATGGACTCTTCTTAGAAGTTAAATAAGCAGGGTAACAATATACAGGTTTGATGTACTCCTTTCCCAGTCCAAAACCAGTCTGTTGTTCAATGTCCAGTTCTCACTGTTGCTTCTTAACCTGTATTCAGGTTTCTCAGGAGGCAGGTAAGGTGGTCTTGTATTCCCATCTCTTTAAGAATTTTCCACAGTTTGTTGTGATCCCCACAGTCAAAGGCTTTAGTGTAGTCAATGAAGAAGAAGTAGATGTTTTTCTGGAATTCTCTTGCTTTTTCTGTGATCCAGCAGATATTGGCAATTTGATCTCTGGTTCCTCTGCCTTTTCTAAATCTAGCGTGAACATCTGGAAGTTCTCAGTTCATGTACTGTTGAAGCCTAGTTTGGAGAATTTTGAGTATTACTTTGCTTGCGTGTGAAATGAGTGCAATTATGTGGTAGTTTGAACATTCTTTATCATTGTGCTTCTTTGGGATTGGAATGAAAACTGATTCTTTCCAGTCCTGTGGCCACTGCTGAGTTTCTCAAATTTGCTGGCATATTGAGTGCAGCACTTTAGGAACATCATCTTTTAGGATTTGAAATAGCTCAACTGGAATTCCATCACCACTAGCTTTATTCATAGTGATGCTTCCTAAGGCCCACTTGACTTTGCATTCTAGGATGTCTGGCTCTAGGTGAGTGATCACACCATGATGGTTATCTAGGTCATGAAGATCTTTTTTGTATAGTTCTTCTGTGTATTCTTGCCACCTCTCCTTAATATCTTCTGCTTCTGTTAGGTCCATACCATTTCTGTCCTTTATTATGTCCATCTTTGCATGAAATTTTCCCTTGGTATCTCTAATTTTCTTGAGGAGATCTCTAGTCTTTCCCATTCTACTGTTTTCCTCTGTTTCTTTGCATTGAACACTTAGGAAGGCTTTCTTCTCTTTCCTTGCTATTCGTTGGAACTCTGTGTTTGGATGGGTATATCTTTCCTTTTCTCCTTTGTCTTTCACTTCTCTTCTTTTCTCAGCTATTTGAAAGGCCTCCTCAGACAGCCATTTTGCCTTTTTGCATTTCTTTTTCTTGGGGATGGTTTGGATCACTGCCTCCTGTACAATGTTAGGAACCTCTGTTCATAGTTCTTCAGGCACTCTGTCTATCAGATCTAACCCCTTGAATCTGTTTGTCACTTCCACTGTATAATTGTAAGGGATTTGATTTAGGTCATCCTGAATGGCCTAGTGGTTTTCTCTACTTTCTTCAATCTAAGTCTTAATTTTGCAATAAGGAGTTCATTATCTGAGCCACAGTCAGCTTCCTGTCTTGTTTTTGCTGACAATATAGAGCTTCTCCATCTTTGGCTACAAAGAATATAATCAATCTGATTTTAGTATTGACTGTCTGGTGATGTCCATGTGTAGAGTCTTCTCTTCTGCTGTTGGAAGAGGATGTTTGCTATGACCAGAGTATTCTCTTGGCAAAACTCTGTTAGCCTTTGCCTTGCTTCATTTTGTACTCCAAGGCCAAACTTGCCTGTTACTCCAGGTATCTCTTGGCTACCTACTTTTGCATTTCAGTCCCCTATGATGAAAGGGATATCTTTTTTTGGTATTGGTTCTAGAAGGTTTTGTAGGTCTTCACAGAACCGTTCAACCCCAGCTTCTTTGACATTAGTGGTTGGGGCACAGACTTGGATTACTGTGATATAGAATGGTTTGCCTTCAATAACAAGTGTACCTCCTGAATATATGGGAGAGACCCAGGAAAACTGAGTAACTCCCAGAAATGGCCCACATCACCACCTTAAATACCATTTTAAGCTAAAGACGCTTAAAGACGCTTACTCCTTGGAAGGAAAGTTATTACCAACCTAGATAGCATATTCAAAAGCAGAGACATTACTTTACCAACAAAGGTTCGCCTAGTCAAGGCTATGGTCTTTCCTGTGGTCATGTATGGATGTGAGAGCTGGACTGTGAAGAAGGCTGAGCGCCGAAGAATTGATGCTTTTGAATTGTGGTGTTGGAGAAGACTCTTGAGAGTCCCTTGGACTGCAAGAAGATCCAACCAGTCCATTCTGAAGGAGATCAATCCTGGAATTTCTTTAGAAGGAATGATGCTAAAGCTGAAACTCCAGTATTTTGGCCACCTCATGCGAAGAGTTGACTCATTGGAGAAGACTCTGATGCTGGGAGGGATTGAGGGCAGGAGGAGAAGGGGACGACAGAGGATGAGACGGCTGGATGGCATCACTGACTTGATGGATGTGAGTCTGGGTGACCTCCGGGAGCTGGTGATGGACAGGGAGGCCTGGCATGCTGTGGTTCATGGGGTGGCGAAGAGTCGGACACGACTGAGCGGCTGATCTGATCTGATCTGAAGCTAAAGACGAAGGTTTTGGGAGCTGGTTATGAGAGGCTACTGGGGAAAGCACAGTAAACAAAGGTAAGTTTATTACACAGATTTAGGTCATTGTCTTCTCCACTGATAAGTTTCTAGAGATTTGGTCATTTTCTTCCTGTTTCAGAGACAGAGATACCCTTACAGATGGAGTTTTCCCTTATAAATGTAAATATCCCTTATAAAAGGATAACTTCTATTCCATTTTCAGAGCTTCTCCTGTGTCTATACACACACATGCTCAGTCATGTCCAACTCTTGCGACCCCATGGACTAGCGTGCCAGGTTCCTCTGTCCATGGAATATTCCAGGCAAGAATACTAGCATGGGTCACCATTTTCTTCTCCAGAGGAACTTCCCGACCCAGGGATCAAACCCACATCTCTTGACATCTCTCATATTGGCAAGTAGGTTCTTTACCACTGTGCTACCAAAAACAAGGTGGAAGGAAGCCCTAGGAAGCCCCCCTATGTCTGCAGTTTCTCCAAAATAGCAGCCCAAAGTAACTTTTACTCCAAAGAGATATAAGAGTAATTCTTATTGCCAATGCAGCTCAAGTGATTATTCATTCCCTCACATATCCTAGACATGGAAAACATAAGTCAGTCTGATGAGTTCCTTCTCAAAACTAATAATGCCTTAGACTAGACACTAAGAACCCTTTATGCCCATTTTCTTTGAAACTTACAGAGTTTTTTAGTGTGTGTATGTCACGCTAACCGGTTTACAAAGAGGCCAGATTTATACAGTTGAAACATTTTCTCCAGAATTACTGCCATCATCTTAATTAAATGGATATTTCAAGAAAACCTACTTTCATTTTCTGGAAGTCTTAATTTGCCACTACCATGTGTAAAACAGATAGCTAGTGGGAAGCTGCTGTGTAGCACAGGGGGCTCAGCTTGGTGCTCTGTGATGACCTAAGGGAGGTGGGCTGGTTTAGGGGGAAGGATCAAGAGGGAGCTATATGATACATATATATACATATGATATATGTATCATATAGCTGATTCACAATGCAGTAAGCAGAAGTTAACACCACACCATAAAGTAATTATACTTTGAATATAAAAGAATAAAAAAATATAGTTCAACTTTTCAAAAAAAGAAATATGGTCTTAATTTGTATCCCATACTGGTGGAAAAGCATATATATGCTTGGTATAAATAATTATAGTCATTCTCTATATAATTGTTTCACAACTATTTGTAATTTAATAATATATCATGGACATCTTCCCAAGCCATAGACATCTTTTTCTGTCAATATGTACAAAGTTACCTCATTCTTTTTAAAAATTGCACATTATTTCATTCTATGAATGATCCATAATATGTACTCTATTTTAATATAAGCTTTGCTTCCAGCTTTCAAAATGTAATTGATTATGTGTATATATTTATATCTTTATGAATGGTATATAATTTCTGCTTGAAGTAAAATTGTTGCTAAAACTGAATACATATTTCAAATTTCAAATGATACTACCAAATTGACCTTTCAAGCATACCAAATTATATTATCACCCAGACGTACACAGCAGTACTTATTTCCATTATCAAACTGTTGTTTAATTTGAGTTTATTCCATTGTTTTCAAGTTTATTGATTGTGTTAGTGCATTAGGGCTGCCATCACAAAGTTCTACACATTGGGCAGCTTAAATAACAGAAATTTATTTCCTCACAGTTCTGGAGGCTAGAAGTTCAAGATCAAGGGCTGGTTTTGTTTGGCTCCTAGATGGCCATGTTCTATCTGTGTCTCCACATGGTCTTCCTCTGCATGTGTCTCTGTCCTAATAGCCTTTTCTTATGAGGACACCAGTCATATTTCATTAGAATCATCCATATGACCTCATTTTACCTTAACTACTTTTTTCAACAAACTGTGAAAAACTCTTCAAGAGATGGGAATACCAGACTACCTTAACTGTCTCCTGAGAAACATGTGTGTGGGTCAAGAAGCAACAATTAGACCTGGACATGGAACAACTGACTGGTTCAAAATTGGGAAAAGAATATGCCAAGGCTATATATTATCACTCTGTTTATTTAACTTCTGTGCAGAGTACATCATGCAAAATGACAGGCTAGATGAATCACAAGCTGGAATCAAGATTGCCAGGAGAAGTATCAATGACTTCAGATATGCAGATGATACTAATCTAATGGAAGAAAGTGAAGAGGGACTAAAGAGCCTTTTGATGAGGGTGAAAGAAGAGAGTGAAAAAGCTGGCTTGAAATTCAATATTCAGAACACTAAAATCATGGCAGCTGGCCCCATCACTTTGTAAATAGATGGGGAAAAAGTAGAAGCAGTCAAGATTTTATTTTCTTGGGCTCCAAAATCCTGCAGATGGTAATTGCAGCCACAAAATTATAAGATGCTTGCTCCTTTGAAGTGTTAGGTAGTTAGAATAGGAAAAAGGAGTCCAGAATGGCAGTGGCTAAAAGGTCAAGAGGGGGAAAGCCCGTGAAAATAAAACAAAGGAAGGTCTGAGGACTGGAGTGAAAACCTCAGATAAAACAAATAGCCCTCCTGCCTAGCCCAATTTACATAGGGCAGGCTCAGGGGGAGGAGAAAAAACATGTAAAAAGAGGAGCCAAAATTAGGCCAGAGGTTTTCCTTCTCTTCACATATTTTGGGTTGGCCCGCCCTCACGCCTCGAGGATGTATTTTCCTTTACTTTCTAAATAAAACTGAGCTGTAACACAGAGCTGTAACATTGGTCTGTCCGAGGAAATTACACGGGACTGTAACACTGGTCCACCTGAGGGCTGTAACACTAGTTACAGCTAGTCCGTCGGTCGTTTCTATTTTTTGTTGCAAAGAGACAGAAGCAAGGAAATTGTACACTCCCCCTGACATCTATGGTGCCATGACTCAAATTTAACCCAGCTGAAACAACCTCGGCTCAGTACCCGCAAGGTGGAGGCCAAGCATAGCAGAACCCCAACTCGGGGAAAACTCCTGTGGTGGAAGCTGAATGTGAAGAAAACCCAGCGCAGTGGAAGTGACAAGAAACCCACCGTGCTGGAAACCGGGACAGCAAAAACAAACTCAACAGAAAGTTCACGTGGCTCAGTCTCAGATTCCAGAAGACCTCCAGTTCAAGTAGGAGGTCCTCACTACTATGGCTGGAAAGACATATGGCTAACAAAATCTTAATTCCTTTACAATCTCTTGTTTCTTGTTTTCTCAAACCCCCTGATAATAGGCGAGCAGCAGTGGGTGCAACTGAGGGACTTGGCAGGGGCTACTCCTCAGTGTGTCCCAAAGGCGCCACTATCGGCTGTGCCCTGGTAACTGTTGCCCAAGCAGGTGGGGGTTCTTCTATCCTTAATCTTCTTTGTGCCAAGGATCAGGACAATGAAAACGGAGCACAGGTCAGGTATTTAGCAGATTTTTTTGGCAGGCTATGAAGGGGATTCCTTGGCATGTTATTCCCACTACTATTTCCTCCCATCCTTCAGCTCCTCTCTCCTGGGACTTGAGCCCTGCCAAAACCCGTGGTGCCTGGCTCCAGGACCTAATGAAGCTCAGGCTCTGATGTCTCATTGCAAAAACCCAGTGAGAGACACAGCGATAAGTAAGAGGTGAATTTGTTCAGATTCAGAGAAAAACGTAGTGCACAGGGTGTGGGCCATCATAGAGGAGCGTGCGGGTGGCCATGGAATGTGGTGTGGCTAGTTTTCAAGAGCTAGTTTTCATTAGCATTTCATATGCTAATGAGTGGGAGGATCACCCCAACAATTGGGGAACCACCCACTCTCCCTTCTTTTGGCAGTGCTTTGGAACTGTCCTGGCAACTCTGGGTGTGTCATTTAGCTTGCAGATGGGGGGATCAAGGTTTAGTTGAATTTGACTTGTCATCTTGGACCCATTTAATTTTAATTGTTTATATTATGCCCTTGGGCTATGTCATTCTTTCAAAAGTTGTGCCCTGCCCCCTTCCCTCCTGTTACATGCTCTTTTACTAAGCCCCGTCCGGGCCCCCAGTGTTGCTTCTACAATCTTCTGGAGGGACAACCAGAAAAATAGCTGGCCCTTGGGAGATAAATACTGTATAATATCCAGTACCTCTAGATATACAGGCCTTCATCTTCCATGTTTCCTACAACAGCAACAACAGCATCTCTCAGTGAACCCACTAGGGCGGGTGACAGACACAGGATGCCTGCTGGAAGTTCATCTGTTTGTGGCATCTCTTCAAGGGCAATTGGGCTTCCAGGGATAATGTTTGCCACTTTGGGAGGTTACCCTGCAGACTGTTTGGGCCCAAACCCTTACCACCTTTCTCCTAAAGTTACAAACATCAGATCAGATCAGATCAGTCGCTCAGTCGTGTCCGACTCTTTGCGACCCCATGAACTGCAGCACGCCAGGCCTCCCTGTCCATCACCAACTCCCAAAGGTCACTCAGACTCACATCCATCGAGTAAGTTACAAACATACCCTGGATCAAATCTCCACTCCACTTTTATGGAACATCTGGTTTTGTTGCCTCTTATCATTTTGTTCTTAAGCCACTTACTAACTCTTACAACCAGGACCCTGCCCTCTTTTAGGCAACATTGCACCACCTTGCTTATTATTAAAGTACTCAGGATGAGATGGCTAGATGGCATCACTGACTCGATAGACGTGAGTCTCAGTGACCTCCGGGAGTTGGTGATGGACAGGGAGGCCTGGCGTGCTGCAATTCATGGGGTCGCAAAGAGTCGGACATGACTGAGCGACTGATCTGATCTGATCTGAATGCCCCTAACAGGGCCAGATAACCCACTCCTTTGTCATTACTTCTGTTATTACCTAAAGTGGGTCTATGACAATGAAATGTTTACCATTAGAAACACCCTAAACTGCTCTTATGGATGACTAGGGGAGAAATCAGTGACTTACATTGCCTCAGAGCAATAAGAGGATAAGGCTTATGGCTGCTTCACCAGGTTCCCAGTCTCAGGGCACAGGCTTGGACTGTTTTACATCACAATATCTATTCCCATCTGTGGTGAACAAACTGGCAATGAGTTAAGATTACAACCCCTTAATCCTACCTAGCACTGATCACACTGGAGACCTTAGGGATGCCCAACTCCAGCCTGGGGGTCACAGGAGGTCAATCTGTCTCGACTGCCTAGGAATCTGGTCCTTGAAACGTTGTCATGCCTCAACCTGCTCAGGGATCCACCAGTCCAGGGGTCCCAGGAGGTCAACATGCCTCAACCTGCCCAGGGACCCAATTCTCAGGAGACCGACCTACCTCAACCTGCCCAGGGATTCGATCTCCAGGAAGCTGTCACACCTCAGCCTGCCTAGGGATCTGCACCCTGACCCAGGGATGCCTGGCTCAGGTTGCAGGTTACAACAGTACTGGTAGGATAAACTTCAAAAAGATTCATTCCTAAGGAAGTCCAACCATGGAAATTGAAGGAGGCCTATTAGTTTTTCTTTTTTTCTTTTCCTCTCTGTCATCACTGTCTTTCAGATGGGAAATAACCAATCCACTTCCCAACAGACACCCTTGAGATGCACCCTTGATAACTGGAAGCTGTTCGATTCTCTAACTCTAAGGAGAAGTCACTTAAAATCCTTTTGTGCCACTGCCTGGCCACAGTATCCTCTGCAGGACAAGGAACACTGGCCTGAGGATGGGAGTTTAAATTACAAAGGTCCATCTAGTCAAAGTTATGGTTTTTCCAGTAGTCATGTGTAGATGTGAGAGTTGGACTATGAAGAAAGCTGAGCACTGAAGAATTGATGCTTTTGAACTATGGTGTTGGAGAAGACTCTTGAGAGTCCCTTGGAATGCAAGGAGATCCAACAAGTCCATCCTAAAGGAAATCATGATGCTGAAGCTGAAACCCAGTACTTTGGCCACCTGATGTGAAGAACTGACTCATTTGAAAAGACCCTGATGCTGGGAAAGATTGAAGGCAAGAGGAGAAGGGGATGACAGAGGATAAGATGGTTGGATGGCATTACCGACTCAGTGGACATGAGTTTGAATAGACTCTGGGAGTTGGCAATGGACAGGTAGGCCTGGCGTGATGCAGTCCATGGAGTCGCAAAGAGTCGGACACAACTGAGCAACTGGACTGAACTGAACCATCCTGAAGCTAGACTTATCCTGCAAAAGACAAGGGAAATGGACAGAGATCCCTATGTCCAAATTTTCTTCTGACTAAGAGATATAAAGGAACTCTGTCTTAAGTATGGGATCATTGTATTCCCTAAAAGTGAGCCTACTAGGCAAATGGTGTTAGGCACAGACAACCAAGAGAAGAAACCCTCCCCCCACCCCCCGTGAAGGCTCACCTCCCATGGCCCCTGTATTGCCTGGTGCTCCTTCCTTGTATCCAAACGTGCCCCCCTATCCAGGAGCACCCCCTCCACAAAAGCCAACTTAAGTATGTCCCTTAGTCGAAACTGGAGGAGAATTCAGACCAACCCGGGTCCATAAGCCCTTCTACCTCTTAGAACTAAGACAGATCAAACAAGATCTGGGAAGTTATACAGATGACCCAGGCAAATATATAGATACATTCCAACACATTACCTTGGCCTTTGAGCATGCTAAGGTCTTAAAGGAAGCCTGAAGGTATGCTATGGGGCTTCACATGTCAAGCGATAAATACCCAGTTGGGGAAACTGTAGTCTCCTCCTCAGATCCTAATTGGAACTATAATGACCCTGAGCACATCTGGGAAAGGGATCATTTTCTGATCTGGGTAAAGGCAGGACCGAAAGCAGCCCAGCAAAAAGTAATCAGCTATGCCCGGGTCTCAGCTATAACTCAGGAGCCCAAAGAGAACCCCATTGCCTTTCTGGAAAGGCTAAAAGAGGCCCTCCCAAAGTTTCCCATTCTGGACTTAGACTCTTATGAGGGACAGGTGATTTTAAAGAACAAATTCCTGTCCCAATGTGCATCAGACATCAGGATAAAAGCTGCAACAGCTACAGAAGCAGGACCCTGCTGCTTCTTTAGATGAGATGGTCCAGACAGCCACCAATACCTTTTATAACAGAGAACAGGAAGAGTTGGCCAAGGTCCAGGAAAGGGAGAAAAGGAAAGAGACAAGGCATACCCAGATGCTGGCCGCCCTCCACGGAAGCCCTATGGCAAACCCCAAGTCTTTGAAGCACAAGGCATGGGGCAAATGCCTAATCTATGGACAGGCAGGACATTGGGCCAAAGAGTGTTCAAGCCGTGACAAGTCTCCTAAAATGGCTTGCTACAAATGCCATCAATTGGGACATTGGGCGGCACTCTGCCCTTGGGACCCAAGAGCCTCAAGGTCAAGCGCCAAGCCTTCCCTCATGATGGTTCAACAGGACTGAAGTGGCCCACTCCAGCCAGCTCGTCTGTCACAGATAACCATCACCAGGCTGGAGCCAAGGGTGCAACTGGACGTGGTAGGTAGGTCCGAGAATTTCTTGGTTGATACAGGGGTTACCTTCTCTGTCCTGACCTCCAACTCTGGAGCCTTCTCCTCCCAAACCTGTACCATTTTGGGTGCTACAGGAAAAACAATTATTAAAAGATTCACCCAAGCACTTATTTGTTCCTGGGACCAGTTTCTGGTGGTCCCTGAGTGTCCTACTCCCTTACTAGGAAGAGATATACTCACTAAACTGCGGACCACCCTTGTGATGGGAAGCTTTTCAAGCCCTAGAGCCCCATAGCTTCTGGTTACTACTGAGAACCCCATTACACCTTCTCCAATAGGGAGGGACCAAAAACTATGGGAAGACAAAATTAACCCCCAGGTGTGGGACCAGGGGACTCCTGGACAAGCCTACCAAACTGAACTGGTCATCGTTGTCCTCCAAGGTCCCACTCGGTTTCCAAACTAGAAACAATATCCCTTCAGAAGAGAAACTCGGGAAGGACTACAGCCTCTAATAAATAAATTCCTTGCCTGTGGGCTATTGGTCCCCACCAATTCACCGTGTAACACCCCAATCCTCCCTGTAAAGAAAAGGACAGAACCTGGCTAATGGTTCAAGATCTCTGGATCATAAATGAAGCTGTGGCGCCCCTCCATCCCACAGTACACAATCGCTATGTAATCTTGGGAGAAATCTCACCCAGTGCCAAGTGGTTTACAGTCTTGGATCTCAAAGATGCATTCTTTTGCATACCACTGGCTAAAGAATCCCAATATCTTTTTTGCCCTCAAGTGGGAGGCTCCAGGAGAAAAACACCAACAGGTGACTTGGACAGTATTACCTCAGGGTTTCAGAGATAGCCCCTCCCTGTTTGGGCAGGCTCTTAGCTGAATCTCCTAAATCTGGACCTGGGACCTAATGGAAAGATATTATAATACATAGATAACTTACTAATCTGCTCTCCAGACGAGAAAAAAATGTCCAACAACATGCAGTTCAGGGTCCAAACTTTTTGGCAGAGGAGATATAGTCTCCCACACTAAGGCATGGATGGTTGAGACAAAGATCACTTACCTGGGGGTTCAGATTACACATGGGTCCAGGAGCCTATCCTCTGATTGGGTACAAGGAATCTTCAAGTTGCCCTCCCGTATAACTCAAAAACAACCGTGAGCTTTCCTGGGGCAAACTGGGTATTGTAGAATCTGGATACTCAACTATGGCCTAATTGCCCAGCCTTTATATAAAAGCTTGAAGGGATGGGATGATTCAATCCCACTGATGTGGGAAACTCCTCAAAAGAAGGTAGAGGCTGCACTAAAACAATCCTTAACTCAAGCACCTGCTTTGAGGTTTCCAGACCCATAAAAAGCATTCCAACTTTAAGTCCACAAAAAAGAAGGAATAGCCTTGGGAGTGTTAACTCAAAGGTTGGGACCTGAGCCCCAGCCTGTAGCTTACTTATCCAAGAGGCTTGACCCAACCGCCTAAGGCTGGCCTCCCTGCCTTCAAAATCTTGCAGCTATTGCAATCCTGATAGAAGATGTTTTAAAACTCTCTTTTTTGGGGGGTGGGGGGGGGACTATATTTTCCAGTCACCAAGTGAAACTGGTGACTTCCCTGGTGGCTCAGATGGTCAAGCATCTGCCTACAAGGTGGGAGACCTGGTTTTGATCCCTGGGTCGGGAAGATGCTCTGGAGAAGGAAATGGCAACCCACTCCAGTACTCTTGCCTGGAAAATCCCATTTACGGAGGAGCCTGGTAGGCTCCTTCCTCCATGGGGTCACAGAGTCAGACACGACTGAGCAACTAAACTTTCCCTTTCAAGTGAAACAACTTGTAATTGGGAGAGGCCATTTAAGGGTGTCTGATCAAAGAATCCTCAGATATCAAGTAGTGCTGATGGAAAATCCAGGCCTCACTATATCCCCTTGTGAGGTTCTTAACCCAGCTACCCTCCTGCCTAGCCCTGAGGGCTCTCTCCCCTTTCACTCTTGCCTAGAAACCTTGGACCACTAGACAAAATCCCGAGAGGGGTTGTCAGAAGATCCTCTGACCAATCCTGAGGAAATATAGTATACTGATGGAATCAGCTTTGTCTTGGATGGGAAAAGAAGAGCTGGATAGGCAGTAGTCTCCAGTTTTGAGACCATAGATGCTAAACCTTTGCTACAAGGTACTTCAGCCCAATTAGCTGAGCTCATAGCCCTGACTCGAGCTTTAGACCTGGGAAAAGGATAAAGAGTAGCCATTTGCACTGACTCCAAGTATGCCTTTCTGGTGCTACATGCACATGCTGCTACTTGGAAAGAAAGAAGCCACTTGACCACCTGAGGGTCCCCAATCAAATATGGTGATCAAATCCATAGGCTCTTGGAAGCAGTTCATCTGCCCTCTGAGGTTTAAGTCTCCTACTGTAAAGGACACAAAAAGGGAGCATGGAAGTGGCATGAGGGAACCAAGCAGGTTATCAGGCAGCTAAGAGAGCAGCATTACAGAACAATTGACCTAACAGGGGTTGCTGCAAGGAGATCCAACCAGTCCATTCTGAAGGAGATCAGCCCTGGAATTTCTTTGGAAGGAATGATGCTAAAGCTGAAACTCCAGTACTTTGGCCACCTCATGCAAAGAGTTGACTCATTGGAGAAGACTCTTATGCTGGGAGGAATTGGGGGCAGGAGGAGAAGGGGACGACAGAGGATGAGATGGCTGGATGGCATCACTGACTCGATGGACGTGAGTCTGAGTGACCTCCGGGAGTTGGTGATGGACAGGGAGGCCTGGCATGCTGCGGTTCATGGGGTCGCAAAGAGTCGGACATGACTGAGCGACTGATCTGATCTGATCTGATCTGACCTTAGTTCCACAGACTAGTCTGTGGAAGTAAGACTACTCTGTCTGCCAGAAACTCCTTCATATACTGAAGGTGAGACTCTTAAAGCTAAGAGTGAGGGCTTTCAAGAAGATCATATCAGGTGGTTCCACAAGGAGGGACTCCTTTTTCTGCCTGGGAATCTCCAATGGAAGTTGGTTAACTCCTTACATGCCACCACTCATTTAGAGGAAAAGGCCCTCCAAAGATTACTAGAAAGGTCCTTCAGAGGAACAGGCCTCCAAACAACCATAAGACAAGTAGTCTCCTCTTGTCCCACTTGCCAATTAAACAACCCCCAAGGAGCTCAAAACCCCAGCTGGCCCAGCCCGTCCAACGATGTGGGACCTAACCAGGAAAGAACTGGCAGATGGACTTCACTCAGATGCCAGTTTCTCAAGGGTTGCTGCTGCTGCTGCTGCTAAGTCGCTTCAGTCATGTCCAACTCTGTGCGACTCCATAGATGGTCTGAAGGGTCTCAAGACCCTCATAATAGGTCTCATACCTATTAGTCATGATAGATACATTCACAGGATGGATTGAAGGCTTTCCCACCTGGACTGAGAAGTCTGAGGCAGTGGTTTAAAAAAAAACTGCTCCATAAAATCATTCCAAGATTTGGTCTGCCCAGGTCATTACAAAGTGATAGTGGGACATCATTTACTTCTAAGGTCACCCAGGGGGTCTCTAAAGCATTGGGCATTACTTATTATTTCCATTGTGCCTGGAGGCCTCAGTCTTCAGAAAAAGTAGAAAGAGCCAACTAGTTCTTAAAATCAGTGATAAAAAAGATAATCCAGGAGACCTCCCTGGGATGGAAAGAGGCTTTACCAGTAACTCACCTCTGCACCCATATTGCCCCTAAGGAACAAGTTGGTCTTAGCCCTTATGAGATGCTATATGGGAGACCTTTTGTTTATAACAATGACCTCTGCCTAGATCCAGAGGCTCAGACCTTCCAGTCTTATACCATAGCCACTGGGCAATTCCAACAGGATATACATTTGTGGGGTGTCAACCAGGACCCAAAAGATTCTAAAGAGTCACCACTGTATGCTCCAGGGACACAAGTCCTAATTAAAATCTGGAAAGATTGGTCCCCAAAGGCTCAATTCCAGCCCACATGGAAGGGCCCCTACCCTGTAATACTTTCTACCCCCACAGCAGTCAAGGTACCAGGACACGACTCCTGGATTCACTACTCATCAGTCAAGCCATGGAAGAAAACAGAAGAGGATACTCAAAACACCTATGAGCCCCTAGGTGATCTCAGATACCTATTCAGGACTGCAAATGAGTGCCATTCTAATGAACACTCCCAAAATTAAGTTTCTGGGGATAAGAATTCTCAAGATAGCTCTAAAGAGCCAACACAGCTTGGCAGGGGCTGTACTCCAAAAGAGACAAAAGATAGATCTCCAGATCCCTGAACAAGGAAGGAGTTGAGCTGTCTTGAATGAGATGGTTGTTTCTGGGTAAATACCTCCAGCTAACTTAAAGAAAGTCTCACAGTCCTCAAGAAAAACATTCAGACCCTACAGGATCTCAAAGAATGAGCCGGAAAGTTCTCGGGGTAGCTACAATCTTTCTTTGGGGGATCCTCCTGGTGATGGGAAATTAGGAGTTGGCTAACACCCCTACTAGTCCCTGTCATCACCATATTGGTGCTGCTTATGACTTCTCCATGTATTATCAATTGTCTAACCCATTTTGTCTCTGCCCAGGTCAACAAGCTACAACATGCAGTGCCAGTTCAACAAGGATATATAAAATTACAACTGACCACAGAAAATATCACTCATCCTTAGCTGGACACCAATGTAAGGACTCTAAAGCTTGAGACTAGCAAGAAGGGGAGGCCCAATGCCCCTCACCATCCAAGTTCAGCAGGAAGTAGCCAGAGAGACCACTGTGCCCCTATTCCCAAAGAATTGGGCCTCCCATCTCTTGAGGGGGGAATATTAGTAGTTAAAATAGGAAAAAGGAGTCCAGAATGGCAGTGGCTAAAAGACAAAGAAGGGGAAAGCCCATGAAAATAGAACAAAGGAAGGTCCAGGGCTGGAGTGAGAACCTCGGGTAAAACAAACAGCCCTCTTGGCTAGCCCAGTTTACATAGGGAAGGCTCAAGGGGAGGAGAAAAAACATATAAAAAGAGGAGCCAGAATTGGGCCAGAGGCTTCTCTTCTCTTCACATCTTTTGGGTCAGCCCGCCCTTACACTTTGAGGATGTATTTTCCTTTACTTTCTCAACAAAACGGAGCTGTAACACTGGTCTGTCTGAGGAGATTACACAGGGCTGCAACACCAGTCCACCTGTCACTTCAAATTTTTGTTGTGATGAGACAGAACCGAAGAAATTACACACTTCCCCAACAGAAGGAAAGCTATGACAAACCTAGACAGCATATTAAAAAGCAGAAACACCACTTTCTGACCAAGGTCCATATAGTCAAAGCTATGGTTTTTCCAGTAGTCATGTACAGATGTGAGAGTCAGGCCATAAAGAAGGCTGAGAGGTGAAGAATTGATTCTTTCAAATTAGCTGGAGAAGACTTTTGAGAGTCCCTTGGACGGCAAGGAGATAAAACCAGTCAATCCTAAAGGAAATCAGTCCTGAGTATTCACTGGAAGGACTGATTCTGAAGCTGAAACGCCAATACTTTGGCCACCTGATTCGAAGAGTTGACTCATTGGAAAAGACCCTGATGCTGGGAAAGATTGAAGACAGGAGGAGAAGAGGGTGGCAGATGATGAGATGGTTAGATAGCATCACCAACTCAATGGACATGAATTTGAGCAAACTCCAGGAGATAGTGGAGGACAGGGAAGTCTGGTGTGCTATCATTCATGGCGTTGCAAAGAGTCAGACACAACTGAGCAACTGAACAACCTCTTTCAAGGCTCTGTCTCCAGAGCCAGTACATTCTGTGGTACTGGGGTTAGAACTTCAACACCCATATTTGGGAGAGTACAATACAGCCCTTAGCACTGACCATTTGTACTCTTTTGGCTATTTTGCTATTAATCTTTTAAAATGTATTACAAACATTATTGCATATTAAGGAAAGTTTACTTTCTCTGTAAGTTTACCTTTGTTGTTTTATGTATCAACTTACATGAATGTATCTTTTAAATTATGGTTTATTAGCAATATAAGGCTAAGTACAGAAGGAATTTTACTTTTCTTACATCCTTGAATCACCAGCTAGAAGCATGACATCTCTGGTTCTCTTGGAGTTTTCAGACTAGGTTTTTTGGGGGTTCTTTTTTGTTGTTGTTGTTGTTGTTTTAATTAGAGGATAATTAACTTTACAATATTGTGATGGTTTTGCCATATGTCAACATGAATCATTGTTGGGTGTACATATGTTCCCTTCCCCTTGAGCCCACATCCCTCCCCATCCCACCCTCTAGGTTGTCACAGAACACTCACTTTGGGTTCCCTGCTTCATACATGACCATCTATTTTACATATGGTAATGTATATGTTTCAATGCTATTCTCTCATATCACCCCCCCATCTCCTTCCCCCACTGTCCAAAAAGTCTGTATCTCCGTTACTGTCTTGCAAGTAGGATCATCAGTACTATCTTTCTAGATTCCATATATATGCGTTCATATTTGTCTTTCTCTTTCTAACTTACTTCACTCTGTATAATAGGCTCTAGGCTCATACACCTCATTAGAACTGACACAAATGTGTTCCTTTTCCAGTTGAATTATATTCCATTGAATATATGCACCACAACTTCCTTATCCATTCATCTGTTGATGGACACCTAGGTTGCTTCCATGTAGTAGCTATTGTAAATAGTGCTGCAATGAACATTGGGGTGCACGTTATCATTTTAAATTCTAGTTTCCTCAGTGTTAATGCCCAGTAGTGAGATTGCTAGGTTATTCGGTAGCTTTATTCCTAGTTTTTTAAGAAATCTCTGTACAGTTCTCCATATTGGCTGTATCAATTTGTGTTCCCATCAACAGTATAAAATGGTTCCCTTTTCTCCACACCCTCTCCAGAATTTATTACATGTTGATTTTTTGATGATGGTCATTCTGACTGGTGTGAGGTGATATCTCATTGTACTTTTGATTTGCATTTCTCTAATAATGAGTGATATTGAGCATCTTTTTGTGTGTTTATTAGCCATCTGTATGTCTCTTTTGGAGAAATGTCTGTTTAGGTCTTCTGCTCACTCTTTGATTGGGTTGTTTGTTTTTCTGGTATTGAGCTGCATGAACCACTTGTATATTTTAGAAATTCTCTGTCAGTCGTTTCATTTGCTGTTACTTTCTCCCATTCTGAGGGTTGTCTTTTCACTTTACTAGGCTTTGCTACAACTTAGTTTCAGTGTAATACTGATAGCATGGGGCTATCCTAGCTATTAAATATGTAAGACCAGCACTCGGATTTAGCTCTAAATTCTTCTCCTTTGTTGCTCCATTATTAACACTCTATGGCTGGTAAAAGCAATCATGTCATTCAAAAAAATTGTAAAGCAGTTTTTTGTCAAAACATCTGTCTTTGTAGGCAGGTAAATAATCATCTTTGTGGTTTTAATTTGAAGGGCATAAAAATAACTTTCTCTATGACTTAAGTCCTTTCAATAAAATCATCTTTGTCTCCATAAAGGCCTGGGGTAAAGCAAATGGTTATCAGAGAGGGAAGGGAGCCATTCCCTTTTACTCAGTGCTGCAGCAAGGTTGGGATCTAAGGAAATGAGGCCCAGAGTGAAGGATGCTGAAATTTGGGGCTTAGAACTGTGGGGAATATCAGTAGGCCAAGTTGTCATCATCAAATGCTCCTCACCATGTACGTAGGGGGTGATGTTTTTCACCAGTGAGATATATGACCCCTGGGCCTGTGGGAATCATCATGTGATAAAGCAAAGAAACTGAGCACAGAATGTTCCTTCTGGAGGACAGAGAGCAAACTCCTAGTTGCTCTCTCCCACTCCTAGTTTTCCCTGAAACCTCTGTTATCACCCTCTATCCCAGTTTTCTGATCTGTGTAATATTGTCTATGGTTTTTTACCACATTCGAGGAGCTTAGAATCACAAACTGTCAGAGAAGGAAGAAATCACCCTCCCTCAAAGATAAACAAGTGAGCAGAGGCCACCTGACTTCTCTACACAAAAAAGGAATGTGGGAAAGGCAGGGGCAGACCAAGGTGGGAAAAAGGATGTGTCAGTTCACTATTTGATACATCGGGGATTCAGAACTGCAGCTGTCGATAGACTCTCTTTCCCTTCTGAAATGAAACATAGGTTGCCGAGGCCCAGCACCAGCTGATCCAGGGTATTCGAAGGGGAGACGGCATCAGCGATTAATTTAAATATTTATCAAAGATATAAAGAGTAATAGAATGAGGATAGCTCAGTAGGAAAATTCAGCAGAGAAAAGAGGCTGAGTAACTTGGTTTATGCGGAAAATCAATATAACCTGTGACATCAGGTTAGCTCTAACCACAGAGGCCACAGGCGCCCTCTCGAATAGTGGAAGGTGCCCCACCTTAGGCACCTTCTCGAGTGGGTCTTAGAAGCCCAGGCAAATAAATGGTTGCAGAGGACCTCCGTGCTCCAGATGGAAACTTCAGCCAGAATTGAGAAAAAAGAATTACATGGGGAGACCAAGCTTTGGTGAGCAAGGCCCGTAGCTTTATTTTCAACACGGGCTTTTATACCCTAAGTTACACATAGAGGATAATAGGGGATGTGAAATCATGTAAAGTCAGCAGTCTTTGATCCTTATCAAAACCAGGGTTTCTTTTCTGCAAATTTATCATATATAAATGGTTTAGGTGATTTACATCATTTTCTGGCCAGAAGGCCTATTAACATTTTATGACTCTTGACAAATGTTTGTCAACATAAGACTTATTTTCTCTAAGAGTAATTATTTTAAGGTTTGGTGCCATCCTCCAAAGGTGTTAGATAAAGTTGCATTCCTATAGGGCAGAGGTGCAGTGGGTTTACAACAAAGGAAAGAATTTATTACCTTAAGGGTTTAAAGTTGCTAACACCAAGGCCACTACTTATTTTTTCTACATACCAACTATATTAATTAATACACATTCAAGGATACAATACAGGGGATGTGGAAACTTGGCAGCAAGCATTGGCTCATCAATGAAATCTTTTACTAGTTTTATTCTGACAGTTTCTAACTCTCTGAGAGGATCTAAGCTATTTGAATATCTTAAGCTTCCCGTGCCTCTCAAGACTGGGAGACTGTAAACAATCATATGCATAGCCATAGGAGTCTGGGTAAACTTGTCAGGCAAGTTAGAGAGCTATCTGAGTGGTTTGGATTTAAACACTCCTAAAACTCCAGTATTTTGGCCACCTCATGCGAAGAGTTGACTCATTGGAGAAGACTCTGATGCTGGGAGGGATTGAGGGCAGGAGGAGAAGGGGACGACAGAGGATGAGATGGCTGGATGGCATCACTGACTCGATGGATGCGAGTCTGAGTGACCTCCGGGAGCTTGTGATGGACAGGGAGGCCTGGCGTGCTGCGGTTCATGGGGTCGCAAAGAGTCGGACACAACTGAGCGACTGATCTGATCTGATCTGATCTGAATGCTCAGGAACTTATTAACTGGAGCTGTAAGTTAACTCTTTATCAGAGAGTGAGATGGTGGTGGGGGACAGCCCCCAGTAAAGTCAGAGGTGAGAGTACAAAGCAGAAAACAGGCAGACTCTGGTTTTGGGGGATAGATGCTCGAGAATATCCAGGGGGACTCCTGAGGCTCGATCCCGCCTTTGTGTGTGCCGAGCCTCCTTCTTCATGACCTTTGCCATGGGTGGAGCGCCTCACACCAGCTCCCGGAAATAGGTTGTATAAATGAGGCATCTACTTCATTTTTAAAGTCTTTCATGTTTAAGTATTTCTGCTTTATTGACTATGCCAAAGCCTTTGACTGTGTGGAACACAATAAACTGTGGAAAATTCTGAAAGAGATAGGAATACCAGACCACCTGATCTGCCCCTTGAGAAATTTGTATGCAGGTCAGGAAGCAGCAGTTAGAACTGGACATGGACTAACAGGCTGGGTCCAAATAGGAAAAGGAGTACGTCAAGGCTGTATATTGTCACCCTGCTTATTTAACTTATATGCAGAGGACATCATGAGAAACGCTGGACTGGAAGAAACACAAGCTGGAATCAAGATTGCCGGGAGAAATATCAGTAACCTCAGATATGCAGATGACACCACCCTTATGGCAGAAAGTGAAGAAGAACTAAAAAGCCTCTTGATGAAAGTGAAAGTGGAGAGTGAAAAGGTTGGCTTAAGGCTCAACATTCAGAAAACAGAGATCATGGCATCCAGTCCCATCACTTCATGGGAAATAGATGGAGAAACAGTGGAAACAGTGTCAGACTTTATTTTTCTGGGCTCCAAAATCACTGCAGATGGTGACAGCAGCCATGAAATTAAAGACGCTTACTCCTTGGAAGGAAAGTTATGACCAACCTAGATAGCATATTCAAAAGCAGAGACATTACTTTGCCAACAAAGGTTCGCCTAGTCAAGGCTATGGTCTTTCCTGTGGTCATGTATGGATGTGAGAGCTGGACTGTGAAGAAGGCTGAGCGCCGAAGAACTGATGCTTTTGAACTGTGGTGTTGGAGAAGACTCTTGAGAGTCCCTTGGACTGCAAGGAGATCCGACCAGTCCATTCTGAAGGAGATCAGCCCTGGGATTTCTTTGGCAGGAATGATGCTAAAGCTGAAACTCCAGTCCTTTGGCCACCTCATGCGAAGAGTTGACTCATTGGAGAAGACTCTGATGCTGGGAGGGATTGGGGGCAAGAGGAGAAGGGGACGACAGAGAGTAAGAGTCGTCTTTAATTTCGTGGCTGCAGTCACCATCTGCAGTGATTTTGGAGCCCAGAAAAATAAAGTCTGACACTGTTTACACTGTTTCCCCATCTATCTGCCATGAAGTGATGGGACCAGATGCCATGATCTTCGTTTTCTGAATGTTGAGCTTTAAGCCAACTTTTTCACTCTCCCTCCTCATCAAGAGGCTTTGAGTTCCTCTTCATTTTTGTTTCTCTCTCTTTTTTTTAAATTTATTTTTTAAAATAACAAAATAAAAAAAAAAAAAAAAAATTTTTTTTAAAAAAAAAAATAAAAAAAAAAAAAAAATTTATTTTAAAAAAATAATAAAATGAAAAAAATTTTGCAGTTTATCCACTAAAAACTCTCTTTTTAAAAAAAAAAAAAAAAAGAGATGTGTATATGTGCCTGTTGTGCACACATGTGCACACCCCCGCGCACTGGAACTCTAGACACTGGAACATGATGCCAGAGTGACAGTAAATGGAAGGCAAGTGCATTAAAAAAGAGTTCAGTTCAGTTCAGTTCAGGTCAGTCACTCAGTCGTGTCTGACTCTTTGCGACCCCATGAACTGCAGCATACCAGGCCTCTCTGTCCATCACCAACTCCCGGAGTTCACTCAAACTCACGTCCATTGAGTCAGTGATGCCATCCAGCCATCTCATCCTCTGTTGTCCTCTTTTCCTCCTGCCCCCAATCCCTCCCAGCATCAGAGTCTTTTCCAGTGAGTAGGAACATAGAATTCACAGCCATTCTCCTTCAGTGTAAGGGTGAGTTTTCAGTTCTTCGTATTTATATGCTTTTTTCTAAAGAGTCTACAGTAGTGATGGCTAAAAAGTCTACAATAATAAAATGGCTATCTTATATTATATGCCTGTCACTATCCTAAGTCTTTCCTAGGTAATAGCTCATTTAATCTTCTCAACAGCCTATTACCCTCACTTTATAGATGAGAAAACTGAAGCAAATTGATATTAAGTAACTTGCCCCAGATTCAGATCTAGAAAGTACAAAAGCTGGAATTCGAACTCAACCATTCCAATGTTCAAAAAGAGCTTAGCTGCTATAATAAACGTGAGTTTACTTTTCCTTATAATTGTGTATGGATTTATATATACATATATATGTATTATAAGCATTTTTAAGACTAGACATATGCATGTATTTAAATAAAGGCACAGCATCTAAAGTTGAATATCATTCTCTTAGTTAATAGAGAAGAGTCATTATAACTATTTTCCACAATACCTTAACTCTTAGGTTTTTCAGGAGAAAGAACTTTGTAGTAGGAGGAAGAAGGCTCTGCAAATCCCTCCTACTGTTTGGTAGCCACCTGACTCAGGACTGAAACACTCTCAGATTATCACCAATACTTGGAGCCTAAAAATCAGATGAGTTTCAGATGAATATGCTATACAATGACAAAAATGCAGATTTGAAATCCTCAAGCTCCAGACTCACACTCCATAAAGGGAACAATTCCAAAATCTCTCCCCTCAAGAGTCTTCTAGCCTATTCTCAAACGTTTCTAGTGTGAAGAGCTCACCCCTCCAAGAGACAACATTTTCCCTCATGGAGCCTCCCATATCATAAGTCTCCATACCATAAGTAAAGTCTCCCCACAAGAACCTGAAATCTCACGGTGTAAGCTCTGCACTTGGGAAATGCACAGAAAAGCACATTGTCTAAAGCTGAGGCTACCATTGTGCCCAGCTCCCTCCTTTTGAATTCTTTTTCTTTGTGTTCCCACTCCAGTTACCCTGGGAGATAACACAGGTGAAGCTAATACTTGAAAGTAAGTTCCAATGGAAAACACTTCCATCTATGGTGCTTTGGTGATGAGGTCATTACATTCTCTTAAATTTTAAGTTAACTATAGTGGCTGAAAGCCGGTGCTCAGTAAACTGCCAACAATGTTGCAGGAATGGGCAAATATTTCTATTAAATGAATCAGGCCTTAGGTGTGTAATATACCAGGTTTCCAGTCCTTCAACCCTCTGACCCCAAACCATCAGACCCCAAACCATACAGACCTGGCCTCCAGCTCCTGTATCTTTAAGACCATCTGAGATATCTAAACCTTCAGAACATGCCTGGACCTAACCTTGGCTGCAGCTTCTCAGAATGTTCCAGCTTCAACCTTGGATTTGCCACAAACTGTGGGTTCTGGCTCTGCTCACGTTTGGCATCTCCCAATGTACTGACCCATATCATTTTCACTGACCTGGATTCTGCCTTCTGGACAAGGTGTTTACTTCTTGCCAACACTTGCCTATATATGGCATCATTATTTCAACCTCAGCACTGACAAGGCTCGTGAAGGCTGAACCAGGCAGATGCAACGAAGCCAAACCAGCTCTCCCACCTCATCTGCCAGGACTCCTGAGTGTGGCTCCCTTCTCCAGCTGTAGGGCCTCACCTGCTCCCTATCTTCCCCACTTTGTCAGGAACACAATCCTCCTACCCCCAGAGTCCCTTTCCCTCTATTCCCAGTTCAAATCCTAGCACAGAGTTAAGAATCCAGGCTCTGGAATCAGAATGCCTGGATTTGAGTCCAGGTTTTCCACATATTAACTACATGGCCTTGATTAAGTGTGACTTGACTCTCAATACTTAGGTTTTCTCATGTGTAAAATGAGAATAGTATCAGTACCACTTGTGGAGGCACCACCAGCAGCTGATCCAATATCCAGGTCCTTCCTCCTTCTTCAGCTCAGAAACTTTTAGACAGCTCTGTGCTCAGATTAACAAATAAAAGCCTCTTTCTGTCTCCCAATCCTGCCCCTGAGGTGTCTAACCAGTGGGACAGAAGGGAAGTCTGAAGTCAGTAAGGATTCCTAGTGAAGTTTTTCTTTCCATTTATTAGCATTTGTTGCTTCCTTTCTTCTGGGGCCAATCCACAGCCCCAGGGATAACCAAACCCAGAGCCTGGAGGAGCAGGAAGTTAGGAGCCAGAACCTTGATGATGTCTCAAGTATCTGCAATCAGCCCAGAGTGTCTACTCCTGGACTTCTTCTTTTTTTCATTTATTTATTTATTTTACTTTACAATATTGTATTGGTTTTGCCATACATTGACATGAGTCTGCCATGGGTGTACATGTGTTCCCCATCCTGAACCCCCCTCCCACCTCCCTCCCCATCCCATCCCTCTGAGTTATCCCAGTGCTCCAGCCCCGAGCACCCTGTATCATGCATCAAACCTGGACTGGCGATTCGTTTCACATGTGATAATTTACATGTTTCAATGCCATTCTCCCATATCATCCCACCCTCGCCCTCTCCCACAGAGTCTAAAAGATTGTTCTATACATCTGTGTCTCTTTTGCTGTCTTGCACACAGGGTTATCATTACCATCTTTCTAAATTCCATATATATGCGTTAGTATACTGTATTGGTGTTTTTCTTTCTGGCTTACTTCACTCTGTGTAACAGGCTCCAGTTCCATCCACCTCATTAGAACTGATTCAAATGTATTCTTTTGAATGGCTGAGTAATACTCCATTGTGTATATGTACCACAGCTTGCTTATCCATTCATCTGCTGATGGACATCTAGGTTGCTTCCAAGTCCTGGCTATTGTAAACAGTGCTCCGATGAACACTGGGGTACATGTGTCTCTTTCAATTCTGCTTTTCTCAGTGTGTATGCCCAGCAGTGGGATTGCTGGATCATAAGGCAGTTCTATTCCCAGTTTTTTGAGGAATCTCCATACTGTTCTCCATAGTGGCTGGACTAGTTTGCATTCCCACCAACAGTGTAAGAGGGTTCCCTTTTCTCCACACCCTCTCCAACATTTATTGCTTGTAGACCTTTAGATTGCAGCCATTCTGACTGGCATGAGATGGTACCTCACTGTGGTTTTGATTTGCATTTCTCTGACAATGAGTGATGTTGAGCATCTTTTCATATGTTTGTTAGCCATCTGTATGTCTTCTTTGGAGAAATGTTTGTTTAGTTCTTTGTCCCATTTTTTGATTGGGTCGTTTATTTTTCTGGAATTGAGCTGCAGGAGCTGCTTGTATATTTTTGAGATTAATTCTTTGTCAGTGGCTTTGTTGCTATTATTTTCTCCCATTCTGAAGGCTGTCTTTTCACCTTACTTATAGTTTCCTTTGTTGTGCAGAAGATTTTAAGTTTAGGTCTCATTTGTTTATTTTTGCTTTTATTTCCAATATTCTGGGAGGTGGGTCATAGAGGATCCTGCTTTGGTTTATGTCGTAAAGTGTTTTGCCTATGTTTTCCTCTAGGAGTTCTATAGTTTCTGGTCTTATATTTAGATCTTTAATCCATTTTGAGTTTATTTTTGTATGGTGTTAGAAAGTGTTCTAGTTTCATTCTATTACAAGTGGTTGGCCACTTTTCCCAGCACCACTTAAAGAGATTGTCTTTTCTCCATTGTATATTCTTGCCTCCTTTGTCAAAGATAAGGTGTCCATAAGTGCGTGGATTTATCTCTGGGCTTTCTATTTTGTTCCATTGATCTATATTTGTGTCTTTGTGCCAGTACTATACTGTCTTGATGACTGTGGCTTTGTAGTAGAGACTGAAGTCAGGCAGGTTGATTTCTCCAGTTCCATTCTTCTTTCTCAAGATTGCTTTGGCTATTTAAGGTTTTTTGTATTTCCATACAAATTGTGAAATTATTTGTTCTAGTTCTCTGAAAAATACCATTGGTAGCTTGATAGGGATTGCATTGAATCTATAAATTGCTTTGGGTAGTATACTCATTTGTACTATATTGATTCTTCTGACCCATGAACACAGTACATTTCTCCATCTACTTGTGTCCTCTTTGATTTCTTTCACCAGTGTTTTATAGTTTTCTATATATAGGTCTTTTGTTTCTTTAGGTAGATATATTCCTAAGTATTTTATTCTTTTCATTGCAATGGTGAATGGAATTGTGTCCTTAATTTCTCTTTCTGTTTTCTCATTGTTAGTGTATAGGAATGCAAGGGATTTCTGTGTGTTGATTTTATATCCTGCAACTTTACTATATTCATTGATTAGCTCTAGTAGTTTTCTGGTGGAGTCTTTAGGGTTTTCTATGTAGATGATCAATTTTTCACTATTGAGGATAATGTTTGCTGTGGGTTTGTCACATATACAGCTTTTATTATGTTAAGGTATGTTGCTTCTACTCCTGCTTTCTGGAGGGTTTTTATCATAAATGGATGTTGAATTTTGTCAAAGGCTTTCTCTGCATCTATTGAGATAAGCATATGGTTTTTATCTTTCAATTTGTTAATGTGGTGCATTACATTGATTGATTTGCAGATATTGAAGAATCCTTGTGTCCCTAGGATAAAGCCCACTTGGTCATGATGTATGATCTTTTTAATATGTTGTTGGATTCTGTTTGCTAGAATTTTGTTAAGGATTTTTGCATCTATATTCATCAGTGATATTGGCCTGTAGTTTTCTTTTTTTGTGGCATCTTTGTCAGGTTTTGGTATTAGGGTGATGGGGGCCTCATAGAATGAATTTGAAAGTTTACCTTCCTCTGCAATTTTCTGGAAGAGTTTGAGTAGGATAGGTGTTAGCTCTTCTCTAAATTTTTGGTAAAATTCAGCTGTGAAGCTGTCTGGACCTAGGCTTTTGTTTGTCGGAAGATTTCTGATTACAGTTTCAATTTCCGTGCTTGTGAAGTGTCTGTTAAGATTTTCTATTTCTTCCTGGTTCAGTTTTGGAAAGTTGTACTTTTCTAAGAATTTGTCCATTTCTTCCAAGTTGTCCATTTTATTTGCATATAGTTGCTGATAATAGTCTCTTATGATCCTTTGTATTTCTGTGTTGTCTTTTGTGATCTCTCCATTTTCATTTCTAATTTTGTTAATTTTGTTTTTCTTTGTTTCTTGATGAGTCTGGCTAATGGTTTGTCAATTTCATTTATCTTCTCAAATAACCAGCTTTTGGCTTTGTTGATTTTTGCTATGGTCTCTTTTGTTTCTTTTGCATTTATTTCTTCCCTAATTTTTAAGATTTCTTTCCTTCTACTAACCCTGGGGTTCTTCATTTCTTCCTTTTCTAGTTGCTTTAAGCATAGATTTAGGTAATTTATTTGACTCTCTTCTTGTTTCTTGAGGTAAGCCCGTATTGCTATGAACCTTCCCCTTAGCACTGCTTTTAGAGTTTCCCATAGGTTTTGGGTTGTTGTATTTTCATTTTCATTCGTTTCTATGCATATTTTGATTTCTTTTTTAATTTCTTCTGTGATTTGTCAGTTATTCAGCAGCGTGTTGTTCAGCCTCCATATGATGGAATTTTTAATAGTTTTTCTCCTTTTTTCTTCTTATACGTGAGAAAAAACAAGCCTCAGCTCGATTATGCTACTATGACCAGTTTTCTGTTACCTAACGGCTTTGCCATTGTGAGAACTAAATAAGAAAATACGGATAAGCACCTCTTGTGATGTCTCATGCAGTAAGTGCTGCAAAACTGTTAGCTGTTGTTATTTCAAACCCCGACTTTAGTCTCAATGACTCCATACCAGCCGACTGTGATATATCCCCTCTCAAAGTGCCCTTCAGACTTACATTGTGTACCACTTGTTAGCCACATATCTTAAGCCTGAAGTCTCTTCTATGGCTATGTAATTTTTGTACTATTGTTATTAAATTTGTATTTCCTGACTCTACAGATAGATAATAAACTTTGGGGTAACAATGCCTCAAGGTCTCCCCCACAATGCTTACCCCAATTCTCTGCATATAGGTGCTACTCAATAAAATGAACCTCTAGAACTGCTTACGGGGAAGGCAATGGCACCCCACCCCAGTACTTTTGCCTGGAAAATCCCATGGATGGAGGAACCTGGTAGGCTCCAGTCCATGGGGTCGCTAAGAGTCGGACACGACTGAGCGACTTCACTTTCACTTTTCACTTTCATGCATTGGAGAAGGAAATGGCAACCCACTCCAGTATTCTTGCCTGGAGAATCCCAGGGACGGGGGAGCCTGGTGAACTTCCGTCTATGGGGTCGCACAGAGTCGGACGCGACTGAAGCGACTTAGCAGCAGCAGCAGCAGAACTGCTTAAGCATATGAAAATTTGCTTCCTCACATTTCCTGTTGTACTTTGCAGCCAGATTCTTTAAAGGGTTCTCTAGATGTATTAAACAGCTGAGAGGTTTTTATGAAATTGTTTCTATGGAATAAATGTTTTTCATAGCTTTTTGAATACTGTAGAACTGATACTCCATCAATGGCAAGTTTTGAAAGGCTACTAATGCAACACAGATTTTTAACAGTAGTATTAGCTATTAATAGAACTGTCTTCTTATCAAGTGACACAATATTTTAATGAGCTGCCCTCACTCCCAGAATTGGATTATGATTGACCGAAGGCTGGGAGAGAAAATGCACTGTCCACAGTGACCTCTTCATATCTTGCCTCTTCTTCACGTGCCTAGATGAAACACACAGGAGCCAGGCTGTGTAGACCTGTGGGAGCTGTGTGTAACATGATCAGATCTGGATTTTTGCAAGTCACTTTCATGCACAGTAATTGGAAAGCAGGAGGAGGGGCAGTGTGCAGCTTCAACGTCCCAGATAGCTTCTCCAAACGCCAGTCTTTGCTTTTGCAACCATCACCTCACTTCTGGCAGGGGTCCAAGGGCTTAACAAGGAGCTTGGAAGGAAAGTCTGGAAGTGGAATAATGGTCGAATTAGACTGAGAGTATTGTTGTAAGCTTGTTGCCAGACTCATGTCTATCCTACTAGCTTTCAAAGGAGACTTAAAACTCATGCCTTGCCATCTTGCTGACCATGATTACTAACTATATGTGGTTTGTTGTCTTGAGAAAAGGGAGAAATTTTTTTCCCCTAAAGTACAAATAAGAAAAGGAATATGTCAAGGCTGTATATTGTCACCCTGCTTATTTAACGTATATGCAGAGGACATCAGGAGAAACGCTGGACTGGAAGAAACACAAGCTGGAATCAAGATTGCTGGGAGAAATATCAATAACCTCAGATATGCAGATGACACCACCCTTATGGCAGAAAGTGAAGAGGAACTCAAAAGCCTCTTGATGAAAGTGAAAGTGGAGAGTGAAAAAGTTGGCTTAAAGCTCAATATTCAGAAAACGAAGATCATGGCATCTGGTCCCATCACTTTATGGAAAATAGATAGGGAAACAGTGGAAACAGTGTCGGACTTTATTTTGGGGGCTCCAAAATCACTGCAGATGGTGACTGCAGCCATGAAATTAAAAGACGCTTACTCCTTGGAAGGAAAGTTATGACCAACCTAGACAACGTATTCAAAAGCAGAGACATTACTTTGCCAACAAAGGTCTGTCTAGTCAAGGCTATGGTTTTTCCTGTGGTCACGTATGGATCTGAGTTTTGTACTGTGGTGTTGGAGAAGACTCTTGAGAGTCCCTTGGACTGCAAGGAGATCCAACCAGTCCATTCTGAAGGAGATCAGCCCTGGGATTTCTTTGGAAGGAATGATGCTAAAGCTGAAACTCCAGTACTTTGGCCACCTCATGCCAAGAGTTGACTCATTGGAGAAGACTCTGATGCTGGGAGGGATTGGGTACAGGAGGAGAAGGGGACAACAGAGGATGAGATGGCTGGATGGTATCACTGACTCGATGGACGTGAGTCTGAGTGAACTCTGGGAGTTGGTGATGGACAGGGAGGCCTGGCGTGCTGCAATTCATGGGGTCGCAAAGAGTCGGACACGACTGAGCGACTGAACTGAACTGAACTGAACTGAATGCCATTTAGCGTTTATGTGGAAAGCAAAGAAGTGACTGATAAAAGGATTCAAGAGTCTGAAAGATTACATGTTTGTGTTGTGGAAAGATGTTTAAATTAAGGAATTTGTAAGCTGGTGTGACAGCATGAGGGAAAAGAGATCTATACCTGATTTCCCAGCAGACTCTCACCTTCCCAGGTTTCCACTGGCAGAGCCCAGACACCTGACTAGATAATCATGAATTTCGATAAAAGTAAACAGAGCATTCCTAGGAGCTGAAGACTTCAGTCAAAATCTTATTTGCATTTACCCGGAGAAAAGCCTGGAGTTTTCTTTTCTTGATCTTAGTCCAAGGGTGAGGTTTTCTGGAAAGTCTGAGAAGAAATGTATGCCTAGAATAGAGGCCTATAGGGAAAGAAAACAATATGTTCCTTTTTTTTTCCTGAAGAAAGCTCCAGCAAAGAGCCTTGCAATCAATTTCTCTGGCATTTCTAAGCCCTTGGAGGACACACATTGGCCATTTTGAACCTATATTCAAAATATCATTTAGTCCAATACTGATACAACAAGACCTGGGTCTATATAATAATACAATGACAGAAGTTACTTAGCAACAAAACTGGCTTCACTGTTTATAAATAATTGAACATCAGTTAAGCAGCCATACTCTGCTAGAGGGTGGGGATTACAGTGGTATGTCCAACGTCTTTGATTTCACTAGGGTGCTACCAGGGCAAATGGGAGAGAAAATGCACTGGGAGAGAAAATCAGTGATCTGAGTCCCTAGGAGTGGAGGTCATGCCCTTGGTCTGAGACCTATCAGGTTACACTTCCCATCCTGCAAACTCCTGCAAAAATATGACACAAGTGAATTTACCTGCAAAACAGAAACAGATTCACAGGCATAGAGAATAGACTTGTGGCTGCCAAGGGGGAAGGGAGGGTTTGAGGGAGGGATGGGGTGGGATATACAATATGTATAAACAAAATGGTCCTACTGTATATAGCACAGGGAATTTTATTCAACATTCTGTGATAAACCATAAGGGAAAAGAATATAAAAAAGAATATGTGTATGTATGTGTGTGTGCTCAGTCGAGTCTGATTCTGTGACACCCTGGACTGTAGCCTGCCAGGTTCTCTGTCCATGGAATTTTTCAGGCAAGAATACTGGAGTAGGTTGCTACTTCCTACTCCATGGGATTTTCACAACCCAGGGATCAAATGTGCATCTCCTGTGTCTCCTGCACTGGCAGACAGATTCCTTACCACTGCACCACCTAAAAAGCCCATATGTATATATGTACATATATACATTTATAATGTGTTAATTTCTCCTGTAAAGTGATTATTTTATATATATGTATACATAAAACATATATATAACATACACATATATAACTGAATCATTTTGCTGTACAGCAGAAATTAACATAACTTTGTAAATCAACGAAGCTTCAACAAAATAAATTTTTAAAAAATAAACTTATATGCCAAAAATTAATTAATTAAAAATGAATAGCTGTCCAGTTACACTGTCATCCCATCTTACTTTAATCCATGGGACAGCTCCTGGTACACTTGGATTTTTCTGGGTATTTATTTCTGTATTTGCTTATTATCTGTCTCCCCACTAAAATTAGGGATCATGGCTGTCTTATTTACTTCTGCAGACTCAGCATCTAGGAAAGTAGTTGGCATATAACAGACAAATATTTGTTAATTCATATTACTAAATTGCATCATTATACAAGGCAATATGGCATACATCAATATGCGAAAAGCACATATTCTGAGTCCAAATCTATGTGTGAATCCCATTCCTTTCACATTGCTATTGGCAAAATGACCCTTTAACCTCTTTGTCTCCATTTCTACACCCTAAATAAAGGAATAGTAACTACTTCATAATATTGACATGAAAATTAGATAATGTCTTTACCTAAGTGTTCAATGTGTTAGATATTAATACTATAGAAAATTAAAGACAATGAATGACATATAGCCTAACTATAACACCTCCAAATTTACTTCTATTGTTTGCCTAAAGACTTATACTCGCATATTGTTTTAATTCATTTGCACATAAGAAAACTAATCTTTAACTGAAAACCTACTATGTTCCCATTTTAAGCATTTTTATATCTATTGACTTATTTAATCTCTATTGAACATATGAGAAAGCTATTACTATACCCATTCTATAGATGAGAAAAACTAAAGCCTAGAATAGTGAGTAATTTGCCTAAAGTTATACAACTAGTAAATTGGCTCAAAGTTGACAGTTGTGCTCTATAGAGTTTGTTCTTAATCATTACTATCATGGGCCTCTCTATATTTTAATTAACATTTAAAAAACCCTAATATTAATTCATACTATTATTTTCATATGTCAATATGATTATCATCATTTAAAAACATTTTCCAATTATGATGACAGAATACAGGTTTTTAATCAGTTGGTGGATATAAATTATTTTAATTGACCTTTTGCTTTTGAACTGTGGTGTTGGAAAAGACTCTTGAGAGTCCCTTGGACTGCAAGGAAATCCAACCAGTCCATCCTAAAGGAGATCAGTCCTGGGTGTTCATTGGAAGGATGATATTGAAGCTGAAACTCCAATACTTTGGCCACCTGGTGCGAAGAGCTGACTCATTTGAAAGGACCCTGATGCTGGGAAGGATTGAGGGCAGGAGAAGGGGACGACAGAGGATGAGATGTTGGATGGCATCACCGACTCAATGGACATGGGTTTGGGTGGACTCCAGGAGTTGGTGATGGACAGGGAGGCCTGGCGTGCTGTGGCTCATGGGGTCGCAAAGAGTCGGACACGACTAAGCAACTGAACTGAACTGAAAAAAATTCTGTAAAGCAGGGCTTCCCTAGTGGTGCAACAGTTAAGAATCCCTTTGCAATGCAGGGGACATGGGTTTGATCTCTGGTCCAGGAAGATCCCACACGTCTCAGAGCAACTAAGTCCCTGCACCACAACTACTGAACCAGCACTCCAGAGCCCAGGAGCCACAACTACTGAAGCCCCTGCACCCTGGAGCCCATGCTCTTCAACAAGAGAGGCCACCACAGTGAGAAGCTCCCCATTCTCTGCAACTAAGGAAAGCCCTCATATAGCAACAGAGACCCAAAAGTAAGATTAAAATAAATAAATAAAATAAATTTTAAAAATTATTTTTAAAAAATTCTGTAAGGTCACTATTATTAGCCTCACTTTAGAGTTGTAGGGACTCCAGGACCAAAGTCTGAATGTTTCTCCCAACATCACATGCCAAGTTTGAGGGCCAGGTCTTTAACATCTAGTTCTAGGTCTTCTGGTCTTTTTATAAGAACTGCTGTCTACATTAATGGAATGTTACAAGTTTAAGATGGCATATCCTGTTCAGTTTTGAATTAAAAACTGTTAGTTAGAATTTGATATCTGAAGTTTAAGTGTTTTCTAACCCCAACTCTAAAAATCCTCTCAACCTAAATTAAGATCATGCAACGGCATTCTACAAAATCCAAGTTTTCTCCTTTTGGTTTCTGGATGGACTTAAAACGTTTGGCCAATCTGAAACCATAATGGCTTGCACAGTGACATGGTGGGAGGAATCCTATGAGGGTAACAGAGCAATAAGAAACCCAGAATTAGAGTTTTGCCTATAAAGTAAAGAAAGCTAAAAATCCAGAACAGTCACTCAAAATAAAGCCCAATCAATGCCATGAAAATGAAACAGGAGCAGGAGAGAATGTCTGGAGCTTTCTGAGACCTTCTTAAATGAAAGCAAGAGTTATTCATTCAGACTTTGGGTTTATGAACCCAGCCCAGAGTTGCCCCCTCCCCTCTAGAAGCCTGTACCATGGGGTTAAAACGGACTTCCTGGAGAGAAAAGTACGAAGTGCAACAAGAAAAATTGCCTGTTGAGAGTGGGGTCTGGGGCAGGTAGCAGCTAAGCAGGCCCTAATGGTCCCTTCCTCCTGGTCCTCATGTCCTTGAGTAATTAACGCTCCCTGAGTGCAGGTGGGACAGAAATAAAACACAGCAAAAGTGGTGGGATGTTACCTCCAATATTGGGTTACAAAAAGGCTCTGGTTTCCATCATTCTTCCCTCTCTCACTTGCCCATTGGCTCTGAGGGAAGCCAGCCACTTCCTGCTGAGAGCTTTCCTATGGAGAAGTCCATGTAGCAAGAAACTGAGTGAGACCCTCAGTGCAACAGCCAGCAAAGAAATTAATCCTGCCAGCAACTGTGTGAGCCAGCTTGGAACCAGATCCTCCTCTCATTGAATCTTTCAGATGAGGCTATATAGCCCCAGCTGCCACTTTGACTGCAACCTTGTGAGAGGCCCTGAGGCAGAGGTATTCACATAGACTGTTCTCTGATTCCTAACTCCAGAAAATGAGAAATAATAGATGTTTGTTATGTTCAGTGACTAAGTTTGGGGTCATTTGTTACACAGCAATAGATTTTTAATACAGAAACTGTGCCAAAAGTAAGAGCCCCAATATATGAGACTCATTCATCTATCCATTCACTTAGCACCTACTGTTTGAGCATTACTGAGATAAAATCACATAAGGGACAAGAAGAGTTCCCTGTCTTGAAGGAGCTACATTCTGAACAAGTCTACAAACATCTAGGGAAGGCAGCAAGATCAAAGTTGCAGTTGAGAAAAGCATTCCAAAGGAGGTGAGCTAGGTTCTTGGCCAGACCTCCCTGGATAGGCAGTATTCAACGGGCATGCAGAGATGGGGATAGGAAAAGCCAGAGAGTAGAGTGGATGATGGCAGGTGGGAAGCAGGTCTAGACCTTTGAGAGTCTGCAAGTTAGTGGGAAAAGGTATTAGGAAAAGCCACAGGGGGAAAACAAGGTTCATCCCAGGTTTCCTTTCTGGCCAGTCACCACCAGCATCAGGGACTCTGGAGTAAGAGACCATCCTCTGCCTGGTCCTAATACTGCCAACACCATTTGTTCATCTTGTCAGGGTGGGGGCAGGGAGTGGAATTTCATTCCTTCAGTCTATTGTACCATCTCTGAGGTCATTGTTATACTGCTCCATTGTTTCTAAGCTCAAGTGAACCATTCATCACTGGAAACGACTGCGGGAAAACAAAGTGAACAGAAGGCACTTTCATATGAAGCATCCTGAGGACTTAAGTCTCATCATTTGGACTGTAGAAATTTAGCTAAAATGAGGCATATGTTTCATACAATGTGGAAGTGAGAATTCTTGAGTCACAAATACAGATCACTAATGAATATGATTTAATGATGATTGTCATAGCAGTCTGAATTCCTATTGTGTGACAATTGCATAGCTATACTATCAGTATTAGACTTACCTGGTTGCTCAGTCAGTAAAGAATCCATTTACAATGCAGGAGACCAGGTCAATCTCTGGGTCAGGAAGATTTCCTGGAGAAGGAAATGGCAACCCATTACAATATTCTTGCCTGGAAATTCCATGGACAGAGGAACCTGGAGGGCTACAGTTCATGGGGTCGCAAAGAGTCAGACATGACTGAGTGACAAAACCACCACCATTATCAGTTATTAGACCTTTCTTTGGCTCTTTTTGGAGTCTTTGGGAAAATCACATAAGGTTTACTCTAAAAATACTATTATTTCATGAATGAAGTATTTGAGAAGACACAGGATATCCTCAACAGAAGCAGGTGACATTAACAAGAGGTAGCAGGAATACACAGAAGAACTACACACAAAAATTCTCAATAACCTGGATAACCAGGATGGTATGATCACTCACCTAGAGCCAGACAACCTGGAATGTGAAGTCAAGTGGGCCTTAGGAAGCATCACTACGAACAAAGCTAGTGAAGGTGATGGAATTCCAGCTGAGCTATTTCAAATCCTTAAAGATGAGGCTGCTAAAGTGCTGCACTCAATATGCCAACAAATTTGGAAAACACAGCAGTGGCCACAGGACTGGAAAAGGTCAGTTTTCATTCCAATACCAAAGAAGGGCAATGCCAAAGAAGGTTCAAACTACTGCACAATCACGCTCATTACACATGCTAGCAAGGTCCTGCTCAAAATTCTTCAAGCTACGCTTCAACAGTACATGAACTGAGAACTTGTAGATGTTCAAGCTGGATTTAGAAAAGGCAGAGGAACCAGAGATCAAATTACCAACATCTGTTGGATCTGAGAAAAAGCAAAAGAATTCCAGAGAAACATCTACTTCTGCTTTACTGACTATGCTAATGTCTTTGACTGTGTGGATCACAACAAACTGTGGAAAATTCTTAAAGAAGTGGAAATATCAGACCACCTTACCTGCCTTCTGAGAAATCTGTATGCAGGTCAAGAAGCAACAATTAGAGCCAGGTATAGAGCAACGAACTGGTTCCAAATTGGGAAAGGAGTATGTCAAGGCTATATATTGTCACACTGCTTATTTAACTTATATGCAGAGTACATTATGCAAAACGCCAGGCTGGATGAAGCTCAAGCTGGAATCAAGATTGCCAGGGGAAATATCAAAAACCTCAGATATTCAGAAGACACCTGGTGGCTTCCCTTGTGGCTCAGATGGTAAAGAATCTGCCTGCAATGTGGGAGACCCGAGTTTGATCCCTGGGTCAGGAAGATCAGATCCCCTGGAGAAGGGAATGGCAACCCACTCCAGTATTCTTTCCTGGAGAATTCCATGGACAGAGGAGCCTGTAAGGCTACAGTCCATGAGGTCACAGAGAGTTGAACATGACTAAGCAACTAACATACACACACATATGGCAGGAAATAAAGAGGAACTAAAGAGCCTGTTTATGATGAAGGTGAAAGAGGGAAGTGAAAAAGCAAGCTTAAAAGTCAACATTCAGAAAACTAAGATCATGGCATCTGGTCTCATCACTTCATGGCAAATAGATGGGGAAAAAAATGGAAATAGTAATAGACTCTTGGGCTCCAAAATCACTGTGGACAGTAACTGCAGCCGTGAATTTAAAAGATGTTTGCTCCTTGGAATAAAAGCTATGACAAACCTAGACAGTGTATTAAAAAGTAGACATCACTGCCTACAAAGGGTCTGTACAGACAAAGCTATGCTTTTTCCAGTAGTCATGTATGGATGTGAGAGTTGGACCATAAAGAAGGCTAAGCGCAGAAGGATTGATGTTCAAAATGTGGTGCTGGAGAAGACTCAAGAGTCCCTTGGACAGCAAGAAGATCAAACCAGTCAATCCTAAAGGAAATCAACCCTGAATATTCATTGAAAGGACTGATGCTGAAGCTGAAACTCCAATATTTTGGCCACCTGATGCGAAGAGCTGACTCATTGGAAAAGACCCTGATGCTGGGAAAGACTGAGGGCAGGTGGAGAAGGGGACGACAGAGCATGAGATGGCTGAATGGCATCACCGATTCGATGGATATGAGTTTGAGCAAACTCTGGGAGATTGTGAAGGACAGGGAAGCCCGGTGTGCTGCAGTTCATGGGGTCACAAAGAATCGGATACAACTGAGCGACTAAACAACAACAAGGATATCCTCAAACGTCTGTTAATGCTGTTTTCATCACTGGTATTAATTTTTAATTTGAGTTATTTTGGTTAGACATTTCTAAGATGGAAGTTGTTACAGGCTGAATTGTGTAATCCCAAAATACATATGTTGAAGACCAAACCCCCTAGGACCCCAGAATGTGACTATGTTTGAAGACAGTGTCTTTAAAGGGGTAGTTAGAGTAAAATGAGGTAATATGGGAGGGCACTAATTCAATATGACTGGTATCCTTATACGGAGATTATGACACACGCACACACAGGGAAATGACCAGATGAAGACACAGAAGACTGCCATCTGTTAGCCAAAGACAGTGAGCCTCAGAAGAAACCAACTCTGACCATACCTTGATCTTGGACTTCTAACTTCCAGAACTGTGGGGAAGTGAATTTCTATTGTTTAAGGCACCCAGCCTAGATGGTACATTGTTATAGAAGCCCTAGCATACTAATACAGAAGTCTTTATAGTTTCACAAAAGGAATAAAGAGTTCTCTCAAAACTTTTTAATCATCCTTTCACAGTAAATATTTTACTCATCTAAAAACTATTTGGCATCTGGTATAAGTTTCTCATTTAGAAAAAAATAACTTTCTATTAAGAAAAGATGTTCATTGAAGATAAATTAGACAATATACATAAGCAAAATGAAGAAAATAAAAATCCATCAACTAATATGATTTATCACCAATAATTTATCCTTGCAGATGATACATAGGTAGATACATACATATACATACATGTATATATATGGTTGCAAAAAATTCGTCAGGTTTTTCCATTAAAAAACCAATAGTAATGGTTCAACCCAATAGTAATGGTTCAAAATATTCTAATGGAGCATGGACTTTTCCCACACATTATCAATGTGACTTTGGGCAAGTTTGGGCAATCTGGAAGCTTCATGAGCCTCCATTTTCTCATCTATGAAATGGAGATCATACAGCCTGCCTTCCTGGGGATTTGTCAGTTGTCTACACTAACATACGGTATGTAAGCACTGAAAGTGCCTGGCACATAGTAAGCAAGCACTGAATGGTATATATACTTTATATAGCCTGCTACCCAGGTGGCCCAGTGGTAAAGAATCCCATGGACAGAGGAGCCTGGCAGGCTACAGTCCATAGGATCACAAGAATCAGACATGACTGAGCAACTGAACAGCAACAAACTTTATACCGCCTGTATTTTACCATAACAGATCAACCTGCACATGCTATTTTGCAGTCTGGTTTGTTTTTTTTTTCATGGTATAGTTTCATTGCTAGCTATTTATGAAGTGCTATTTCTGGGTATTTAAGCTCCCCACACATAAGAATATTGTTTTCTGGTTTCATGGTATTTTCACTTGAATAGCATTTCTTCAGGCCTCTTGGTATAGAATTTCCTGCCATTTTCAGACTCTGGGTTCTTTTAGCAGCCTCCTCGTGTTTAGGAAAACTTCCAAAAGCACAGTCGGAGATTGAGAACTCGCTCACATTTGAGCCGGTGTCAGCTGCTAAGAAAAACCAGAACTGTTCCTGCTGACTCGGCACTGCAGCTGCCAGACGCCTGGGTTAGCTTGCCAAAGGGAAACAAAACAGAATGGCGAAATGAAATGCTTCGGAGACCACGAAATGGCAGGGGAAGGAGGGGAGCTTGCTCCTCTGCCACTCTTAGCAGCGGTCCTAAGCGTCAGGATGCCTCCAGGCCCACATGTCTGAGCCAGGACCAGGCTCTACCAGGATGCAGCCAGCCCATAGCCTACAGGAGGGGACCCCAGCCGGGCTGCCAAGGGTACCAAAAGTAAACCCCTCAGTGCCTTTGTACCACCCCTTCCAAAAGAAACCTCCTCCACCTGAAGGTCTGTTCACTGAGGTTCTTAAAATGTAGAAAGTCACAACAGTATTTAAACCCGAAGTTCTTAAGATGAATGAGTTTCAAGCCCTTTCCTAAAGCAGGTTTTGGTGGGGGACAGCTTGAGAGAATACACAGCATGTGGAGATAAGAAAGATACCAGTTCCAAGAAGGGGAGGCTGGAGGCTGAAGTCAAGTCCTGTTTATCTCCAATTGTGCAAGGGCCAGTGGAAGCTGTGCAGGGTGATGGGGTGGTGCCCTAGGTACTCCAGGTCTCTTACAAATATCCTACAGCTGTCATAAGGAAAGGGCTTCCCTGATGGCTCAGATAGTAAACAATCTGCCCACAATGCGGGAGACTTGGGTTTGATCCCTGGATTGGAAAAATCCCCTGGAGAAAGGAATGGCTACCCCCTCCAGTATCCTTGCCTGGGAAATCCCATGAAGGCTGGAGGGTTACAGCCCATGGGGTCACAAAGAGTGAGCAACTTAGCCTTTCACTTTCATCATGAGGAAAAAATTATATCCTAAACCAGCATCAGAATATTTCTTATGGATGATCAAGCCAAGGCTGCCTCCATAGAGAAAAGATGTGCTTTTATCCAAGTGGCACTTTAGAGAGCAGCCTCGGCTCTACAGAAAACAGGGAGGGAGGGAGGGCGGTGAGCTCCTCTCTGTGGGCAGCAGTTCTTTCTTCCAGGAGTTTCATCATCACATCAAGTCAATTCAACAAATATTTGCCAGGCATCCACTGTAAGCAGGACATTGCATTAAGGTAGATGGACCTGATGAAGGCTACTCCAACTTTGCCAGGCGTCCTCTGTGTGCAGGACATTGCTTTAATATAGATGGACCCGATGAAAGCTGCTCTAGAGAGCTGGAGCTGGTTTGTGCAGCAGCTCTGGCTCTGGAGGCTGTAAGGAAGCCAGCAACAGGGAGACTTGGGGAGGAACCCACCCCCACCATTCTCCAAGGTCAACTGCTGTGTCCCCTGCACTGAATGGATGATCACATTACCACCCACTGGGGCTTTCCTGACAACCAGCTTTTCTAAAGACAAAGTGAGAATCTCTCTAATCAAGATAAATAATTTAGCATGGATCTTTGAATCACCCCTGAAAAACACATGTGACACTATTTCATAAGAGAGAGATTTTGGGGAACAGCATGTTCAGGATTATGTGCCAATGGCTATATATTTTAATGCTTTTTTCCCTTGCTGGTTTTTCTACCAGTTTGAAAGCACAGAAGGTGGTCAACATAAACTTTATGCTATAAAGATGGCCTCAGTAGAACCCCTAAAATGACACAATTCCCAGAGTCTTGTTTTACAACTAAGCAATTGTATCAATTTTTTAGGATGTCTAAAGACGTGGCTCTTCATTTCTTCATATGAAAAGTGTGCATTATACTGGCCAGATGAGTCACAATGCTCCCAAGCCTACAGTCACCTACCAGAGGAAATTGCCACTGAGAGCCCTGCAGAGGAAAACTGCTCCAGGACATAGTCCCAGCTCTGGTGGCACATTACAATCCCTGGAGAGCTTTGAAAAATATCACTATCCAGGCTCAACCCCACAGATTCTAATTTCAAGGCTCCAATTAATCCTGGATGGGCTCTAATTTTTAAAGTCATCATAGATGATTATTTTGCAGCCTGAGTTGAGAACCACTGCTGCCGACCATTCCATATGCCAGAGAGGCCAAGCATGACTCCACCCTCTTTCCCTTATATACAATCTATGGGCCCAGTGTGGAACTCTTGGCCCAAGGACAGCCAAGACCTAAGCTGGCCTGGGTCTTTTGAGGTGGCCTGTGTTGGGATCCCCGAGACAATCCCTATATTCAGAAATTTGCTACAGGCACTCATGGGACTGAACATATAGTTGAACTCTTGGTTAAGATCTATTATGGGGACTTCCCTGGCAGTCCAGTGGTTAAGACTTCGCCTTCCAATGCAGAGGGTGCAAGTTCGATCCCTGATGGGGGACCTAAGATCCCACATGTCTTGGGGCCAAAAAACCAAAATGTAAAACAGAAGTAATGTTGTAACAAATTCAATAAAGACTTTAAAAATGGTCCACACCAAAAAAAATCTTTTAAAAAAGATCTATTGCAGTGATGGAGGAAGGATTGACAGATCCTAATGGAAAAAGACAGGCAGAATCTAGAGAAATCCATGTACAGGCTTCCTGTGCTCTCTTCCTATGAAGTATACCCTTGAATACATTACTTTCTCCAGGAATGAAAAACGCAGTCATATGTGTGCAATATTTCTGTCCAGGTAAACCTATTAGAAACAAAGCATTCAACACTTTTATTCTTCTTGGGGGATGCCCACAGCTGTACTCTCTGCCTAGCATGCATCAGAATTCCAGACTCCCAGAAAGAAAGCAGATGCTCAGCATAAATATCCTTGTTTGCGCAAACAAGGTGCAGAGAACTACCCTTATCAGTTTTGAGAATGATAGAAACACCCACCCTTATCAGTTTTGAGAATGACAGAAACACCCAGACACCAGCCAAAGGCCAGTCTTTCAAGCCAGCCCTTCTAAAGATAGCAGTCTCAGGCCTGACCACGGTCACTTTTCTGCACACAGCCCCAAACAGAAGATGATGACTGTCAGTTAGATGGGTAAATTCTGCCTCAGGAATTTGACTTGGGAAATGAGAACAGCCTCAGGAAGTTGTTTTGAGAGGAGAAGCAACCACACACAAAGAGAAGCAAAGATAAGAACATGACTGAGTCACATGATGGCAATGCTCCAGTAAAGAGAACAAACTCCAGTGCTGAGAGTTCAGCAAGGCATTTCAACTATTAGGTCTCTATCAGTTCTTCTGCTTCCCAAATCCTGTTGTTGTTCCTTCCCTGAGACCTATCACCCCAGCCGTTTCTGATTTTCCATGAATCTTTGTCCATTTAGGTAGTTTATCCTTGTAAACCTCAATCACAGCCATGATACGTCTCTTAGTTAAAAGAGCTAACAAGCCCACTCATCTCATAATACTGAGCCAGGATCAACTCAGAAGCAGGCAGAGAAAGAGCAACCAACAACAACCTCAAAAAAAAAAAAAAAAAAAAAAAGGCATGTGGACTAGTCACCCAGAATAGGCTTCATAGAGCCAGTTATTCTTAGCCACAGGCCACCTTTCACATCAAGTGGACTTTGAGATGAATGGGATGATACTTTTGAAGAAATTACTGCAAAGTTTTGGTCACAGAGACCATGAAGATTTGGTCTTCATGTTCCCAGACAGAATACAAAACAACTGATGGAGAACTGGGGGCAAGTTCCCAGCTTTATGAAACTCATCCAGTTACAGCTTGGTCTCACTCATGTAACAAAACATTATCTATGGACTTCAAAATCTTTCTGGGTTTCCCTGGTGGCTCAGACGGTAAACAATCTGGCAGTAATGCAGGAGACCTGGGTTCGATCCCTGGCCCAGGAAGATCCCCTGAAGAAGGGAATGGCTACCCACTCCAGTATTCTTGCCTGGAGAATTCCATGGACAGAGGAGCCTGGTGGGCTAGAGTCCATGGGTCACAAAGAGTCGGACACAACTAAGTGACTAACTTTTTCTATCAAAAGATCACGAGTTTATTCCTCTACATTGTATAATCCATCTTTCCAGTGCTACTTTCTATCACCGTTACATATGCTTCCTATTACAGTGGTTGTTGTTTCAAATAAATAGGAGAATCTTAGACCTGAAAGAGACATTAGACCTGAAAGAGACATCACCAATAAATCCTTTGGTTTCAAAGATGAGAAGCTATAGGTCCAGCAAGATTTACAGGCTTATCCACAGTCTCACAGCTGGCTTGAACCAGAGCAGAACTAGAACTCCAGTCTCCCAACTCCAGGCTAATTTATTGCCATTGTGGGCTCTACATGTTTGTCTCTTCCTGTGCAACAGAATTAAGGCTCCAAAACTATGGATAACTTCTGACTATTTTGCAGCTTTTTTTCTTTCCAAAGTATGTTATCATTCCCAGAAAACATTAACATTCACAAGGCTGTGGATTTGTGATTGTGCAATAAGTAAATAATACATCGTTCTCAAATGTGCTAATCTTTGCAGACTTAGATCACATGTTCATAAATAACAGGAAGCTACATTCAAAATATGTACTTTTGAGGTCTCTAAGGAGTCAGCACAATGTGTTTTTTGCTATAGTTACACTGAAAAGAGAATTTAACCTTCACTTGTTTACTTTTAAAGCTATGTCACATGACATTATTCAATTCAAAAAAGGTAACTGTTACCTATATAGCAACTTTACTTAGAAGTTAGACATTAGTTAATCTATCAGTAATCAATGAAAAAGAACTTATTAACCATTACAAAATCCCCACTGTTAACCATTATTAGAACTCAGCTGTTCCAGGGTTAGGTGTGGGGGAGGGAGGCAAAGCTATACGAACTCAGATGCTCTCAGAGCATTTAATGGGCAGAAGGCAAAACACAGAAAGATATTAAAAATGCACAGAAAGATAATAAGAATGATAAGCACTAAATCATACAATATATCTTACAATAATACCCCAAGAACTCAAAGATAAGAGAGAATAGCAGAGGCAGGAAGGGTCCAATTAATATTTTTCTGATTGGGCCTTTGTGATTGGACTTGGTTAGAATACAGTATTTTTGCCCGGAGGCATAGTAGAAAGGCAGGACAACTTTGAAGTCAATATGATTTTTATTTCTGTTTTTTTTTTCCATCCTTATAATGAGTATTTATTGAGCACATTTTTATGTGCCTGACATTTTGCCAGCCATTGCAAAGGATACAACCATGGAAGCACTGCTTAAATTCTCAAGGCCTCAGGTTCCTTATCAATGAAATATGAAAAATATGAAACATGGATCAGGTAATATTAGGTCCTTTCTAGTTCTGTCTATGAGCCTAACATCTCCATGATGAAAAAGGAATTCCTGAGAAGTTCAGGAATATGAAATGACAAAATTTGTGTGCATGGAATATTTAAGTAGGAATATATAGTACCTAATTTTCAGGGGTTCTGAAGTTTTTGTCCTCCTAATACACAGTTAAAGCTTTGGTTTTTCCAGTAGTCATCTATGGATGTGAGAATTGGACGATAAAGAAAGCTGACACCAAAAAAGTGATGCTTTTGAACTGTGGTGTTGGAGAAGATTCTTGAGAGTCCCCTGGACTGCAAGGAGGTCCAACTAGTCCATCCTAAAGGAAATTAGTCCTGAATATTCATTGGAAGGACTGATGCTGAAGTTGAAACTCCAATACTTTGGCCACCTGATGTGAAGAACTGACTCATTTGAAAAGATCTGATGCTGGGAAAAATTGAAGGTGGGAGGAGAAGGGGATGACAGAGGACGAGATGGTTGGATGGCATCACCAACTCAATGGACATGAGTTTGAGTAAGCTCCAGGAGTTGGTGATGGACAGGGAAGCCTGGCATACTGCAGTCCAAGGGGTTGCAAAGAGTCGGGCACGACTGAGTGACTGAACTGAACTGAATACACAGGAAGGTTATAACATATTTCTTTCAGTGGCTCAGTCAGGACACTGGAAAACATGCCTCATAGAGAGGAAAATCAAAATGACAGTAAAGGAATATATAGGTTTGAAAAGCTCTCCCAAGTGATTCAGATATGAGCCCTTCCTAGGGCGGCCAGTGGTTCAATGATCATGTGTCTAACTACGGATCAGAACATTCCAAACATGAGCCCCTCTTCCTCAGAGAGGCTCTGCCACCTCTTTGCTCCAGAAAAATCACTGGATTAAATGTTCAAATGAATGGAATAGTTGAAGGAGGGCCTAACAAACAGAAATGGTAAAGAATAAAATCTTTGATTCAAGATAAATTCAAAAACCTACTGTGTTCGAGTCATTGTGCTAGGTGCTAAAAAATTAAAAATACAAAAAATGAGACTTCCCTGGTGGCCCAGTGGTTAAGAATCCACTTGCCAATGCAAGGGATGTGGGTTCGGTCACTGGTCGGGGAAGATTCCACATGCCTCAGGGCAACTAAGCCTACGAGCCACAACTGCTGAGACCATGCGCCTCAACTAGAGAGGAGACTGACATCTGCAGTGAGGATCCTGTGTGCCACAACTAAGACCCAGTGCAGCCAGAAATAAACAAATACACTAAAAAAATATACAAATACAAAAGTTGGGCGTACCAGAGACCCAGCCCTTAAGGGACTTAAAGCATTACAGTCTAGGTCAACTACAGGACACTGCTGCTGCTGCTGCTAAGTCGCTTCAGTCGTGTCCGACTCTGTGTGACCCCATAGACGGCAGCCCACCAGGCTCTCCCGTGCCTGGGATTCTCCAGGCAAGAACACTGGAGTGGGTTGCCATTTCCTTCTCCAGTGCATGAAAGTGAAGAGTGAAAGTGAAGTCACTCAGTCGTATCCGACTCTTTGCGACCCAATGGACTGCAGCCCACCAGGCTCCTCCGTCCATGGGATTTTCCAGGCAAGAGTACTGGAGTGGGGTGCCATTATAGACTACAAATATCAGAAAACCTGGCAGGCTTAAATACTGAGGACTCTGATTGGATGATATAACTGGAATCCTGAAAGTAGCACAGGCAGCTTAATCTAGTGACTCCAATTAGTTGGTTTCAAGGAACTTTGGCTTCAAGTCCCAACTTTCCATTTACTAGGAATATGACTCAGACACGTTGTTCAATTTCTCTAAATCTCAAGTTCAACATCTGTAGAATACGAATAATAATTGTTCTTATTTCACTATGTTGTTATGAAGACTAAATGGGACACTGGTATGAAGCACTTTGCCCAACGCCTAGCCAAAAGCAAGAGCTCAATATAGTTATTATCACCATCTTCATAATTAAAGTGATTGATTACATGCAAAAGATTTTTTAAATACATAATTTTATTTTTTATTATTTTTAACTGAAGCGTAATTGGTTTACAATGTTGTGTTGGTTTCTGCCGTACAACAATATGAATCAGCCATAAGTACACATATGTCCCCTCCCTCTTGGACCTCCCTCCCACCCCATTACCATCCCACCCCTCCACATCGTCACAGCACCAGGCTGAGCTCCCTATGTTATACAGCAACCCACAGCTAAGTTTGTGAAAAAAGACAAAAAGTTGGTTCAAAAGTGATTTGGGAAAAATAATTTGCAGAATGTAGCAGAAGGCCTTTCAGAGAAAGGAAGATAAAAGGGTGATAACTGGAAGGAGATCTCAGGGAACAGATAGCACTTGTTTTGGAAGAAAAAAATCCTGAATATTATTATAGTCTTCGAGGTGGGATTGAGTAGAGTTGAAGAAGTTGAAAATACTAGAGAAAAAGAGAATATTGAAAATTGCAGAGGAGATGGACACCGAACACAGGTGTAGGAATTTGCCTTGAGCAAATGATATGATGACAATTTTTTAATTCATCTGCTAGATATTTATCTTCACTGAGGACCTCTGTTCAAGTCTAAAACTGAGGTTTGAAAATTGTTAACTAACATCTACTAAATAATATGAACTTGATTCTCACACCAAAACCTGTGTCTTGAAATGAAAAGAGGTGCATATATAAATACATCTGTAGTTTGGGGTAGGAATTAGTGGGAGTCCATACTTGATAAAAATCCATATTCTCCAGGAAGTATGCAAAATTAACTGCTGAAATAGAGGAGTTGAGACTATCTAGAAATCACAAAGCAAAGAACAGAGGACCGGGGGAGAGGCAATAGTCAAGAAGAATTTTCCAGAATCAATGAAAGATTTAAATATTCAGATTTAAGAATCACAATAAATACTAAGCTAAACTAGTAAAAATCCACACTTAGATTCATCCAAGTAAAATTTCATAATACCAGTGATAAGAAAATTTTAGTATTCAGAACAACAAAATAGATGACCTACAAAGTAACAATTAGACTAAAACAGACTTCGCAACAGAAAAAAACAAAGACCACAAAATAACAGAAAGTGCTGAGGAAAAATATCTGCTAATATCATTGAAGAGGATGGATAAAACAAAGTGTGTGTTTTCAAACAGCCCCTAAAAGAACTACTAAAGAATGTGCTTTAGAAAATTTAATAGAAAAGAAACATGTGGAGATCAAAAACCAGTATGGATCAAAGAACTTGGTAAGTACTTTGGTAAATACTCATTCACTATCTAAAATAAAGGTAATAATAATGACTACTGAAGAAAGGAATGCAAATGAAGTAAAACTAAGATACTTAAAAAATAGGAGATAGAGAAGGTGACTTAAATTACAGAATTCTAAAGTCGTTATTTTGCTCAGAAATAGGGTAAACATATCAATTTTGACTTTAAAAAAAATACTTTAAAGTATTTTTAGAGTATTTTTTAAGTGTAAGAGTAATTGCTATAAAATTACAATCTCTAATTTCAAAGGAAGAAAACTTCAAAATCATGATTTTAGAGTATACATAGGAATGGCTGTGACTAATTGTAGGTGTAATTTCTATAGAGAAAAGAAAAGATCTAAAGGAAATATGACAAAATGTTAGTATTTGTTAGTACCTATCATATTCTATATTTTTTAAATCCTTTGCAATTAATTTTTTAAAAAAAGAAGCTTCTGGTGCTGAACACATATCAAGCCACAATCACTGAACCTTCACTAAATGAAGAAGCTGAAGCAGCAAAGCTCATACTTGTTTAGGTAAGACCTCGCCTCCTGCAGAAGCAGAAGTAGATAGAATGTTCCTTTCTGTTTCTATAAGTAGTGTCCCTGTAAGGCATCTGAACTTTGAGCACATGAATCAGTCTCATAACTGTAGTCAGAGCCTGTCTCCCCATGTCACAGTGAGCTCCATGTCCTGCTTTGTGATGCTTCTGGAGGAGTAATCTTAGTAGTCGTTCAAAGTCCTTTCCAAGTCTCTGTCTGTCTATGTTCATCATTTTCAGTCTTCATAAACTTATACAGTGTGGTCTGCATGATCACAGTCAAGTTTTACAGCTATAGTAAAGATATTATCTGGACTTCCCTGGTGGTTCAGTTGATAAAGAATCCACCTACCAATGCAGGTGACTCGGTTTCAATCCCTGGGTCAGGAAGGTCCCCTGGAGAAAGGAACGGCACCCCACTCCAGTATTCTTGCCTGGAAAATTCCAGGGAGAGAGGAGCCTGGTGGGCTACAGTTCATGGGGTCACAAAGAGTCGGACACGACTGAGTGACTAACACTTCCACTAGCAATCTAATCCCTTCAATTTACAAAAAAGTGAGGTCCAGAGAAATCAGTTTTTTTGCCCTGTAAATTAGAAAACTGAAAGTCAGATTTCAGACCTGTCACTATCACCATTCTATAAGATAACGCCTACATTCCTAAGCTAGTACAGAATGAAGTACATTATCTGTGAAGGTCCTGAAAGTATCATGATTTATAACCACCTGATAACCCCAGTGGAACAGCATAAGTGCAGTGCTTCTGACATTCAAGGCCACCACGCCCCTTGGATATTCATGTCTAGCTTGTGCTTATCCAGTGCAGCTGTGCACCTGGGATCTTCAGAGATCAGCTCTCCTGTGTGACTCCAAGTTGTGAAGAGTTTGAAGAAGACATGTTTGTTGACAATACAACCTTAACAAGAGTCACAACATCGATAAGACACACCTCACTGGAATGATCAAAACTGAGCAGGTCATCTGCTGTTGAGTTAAAGAACCACTACCCTGGAGAGGACCCTGGGAAGTCACAGGACATCTAGATCTAAATATAGCACTCTCAAACTTTAATGTGTACATGAAGCATGCAGGGGTCTTATTAAACTACAGATTCTGATTGGGTAGGCTGGGGAGGGGGAGGCCTGAAATTCTGTATTTCTAACAAACCTCCAGGTGGTACCCATAGTGCTGGTCTGATGAGTACCCTTCAAGCAGCAAGGCTTCTCTCTGTGCACAAAACTGTCTCAGGGTCTGTGATGAGGAGACTGTGCTTCTCTGAGGCAGGACTTTGGTGGCCAGGGAGAGTATGAGGCAGGTGAATTGTTTGAGCAGAACCACAGAGCTAGTGATGTGCTGCAAGAATTATAGCTTTGGAGTCAACACATGACCATTCATGATTAGTAAACCTGAAAGAGACATTTCCTGAAGGCTTCTGGGAGAGAAATGGTTCCTATTTTTGAGAGAGAAGTTTTAAAGTTACTCTTGATGGTTTCATTCACCTTTCAACCAAGATGGAGTAGCCAAGACCTGTACCTTCCTGCTGGAATTACTGGGGGGAAAAAGAAAGAAACAAGGTGAAAACATGTAAAACAATGATTTTCAGACACTGGGCATCAAGCTGTGCAGGAGAGTAGTCCCTGAGAAATGGGAAAAACTGAAAAACATAAAACAGTATCAGTGAGCTATGGAACAACTTCAAGCAACTTAATTATATAACTTGAGTGAGTGTGGTGATAAAAGTAAAGATTGGAAGAGATAATGGTTGAAACTCTCCATATCTGATTTTTTAAAAAATCAAAAACTCAAGATTTAAGAATCTCCACGGAGACCCAGGTTCGATCCCTGAGTCAGGAAAATCCCCTGGAGAAGGAAATGGCAAGCCCCTCCAGTATTCTTGCCTGGAGAATCTCATGGACAGAGGAGACAGCGGACTACAGTAAGTAGTACATGGGGTCGCAAGAGTCAGACATGACTTAGCGAATAAACTACCACCACTTGTCCCCAAGCACAAGAAAACAGGAGAAAAGAAAGACCATATCATTATGGTAGAGATAATTTAAGTCGGTGGCAGAAATCTGTAAAATATTTTCCCTTAAAAGAAGTCTGTATGTTAACTAGTTTTGAAGAACCTGTTTTAAATGAATTGCTGTTCTCCTTTAAGTCAGTACTGCAACGATGATAATTTGGTTTCTGTTTCTCAAAACTAGCTTAGATAAATGAATAGATCTCATTGTTCTTATGTATTATTCATCTTGTTCACATGTTCAGGCCAGACCAAGCTCAAAGGGCAGCTACAAATTCTGTGCCCATTATCTGTTTCACCATAGACACACCCTATATTCCTTTATGCACGTATTTACGGGCTAGATTTCAATCCCATTCTTCATTTAGATATACTGAAGGCTGGCATGGTCTACATGAGCCTGCAAACTATTGTAAGTGAAAATATGATGATGATTTTTTTTTTTTTACTTAATTGTTCCAAGTTTTGTATACCCTTTCTGTCCTCTCAAGCACTGCCTCCTCCCCCTTCACAGTTTCACACTACACACCCCTTATTGTCCAAGAGCACAAGGAGCGTCCAGAAATCAAATGATGAAAGAGGGAGAGAAAGAACTGGACGCTGTCATCAGCCGATTGGCACCACTGTCCCTCTTGGCCCTGCTCCAGCTAATGATTGCTTGTCCCTGCTCTGGGTTATAGTTCCAAGGTTTCATCTCTTCCATTTTGCAAGCACAAGTCCACCCTCTGATGCTCAGCCATTTTTTTCTGCCAAGGCTTGAAATCATGTCAGGGTGAACATGTCATCTAGGAAGTGTTCCTACCTTCAACTGCCTTCCAGTCCAGCCTAACAGGAGTCTGCCTTCAGCAGATCTGGAATATCCCCATTTCTTTCTCATAGGAAGGCCTAATCTCTTTATGCAATTGGTCTCCTTCTCTGGAACTCCACATATTAAGTGAAGGGCTCTCTTCATCAAATACAAAACGTTCTGTCCCCTTTCCCAGGATATCAGCTTGTTTGAGTCTCATCCTTGATAATTAAGAGTAGGCAGGGACTTCCCTGGTGGTCCAGCGGTTAAGACTTCACCTTTCAATGCAAGGGGTGCAGGTTCAATCCCTGGCTGGAGAGCTAAGATCCCACTGTCAAGAAACCAAAACATAAACAGGAACAATATTATAACAAATTCAATAAGACTTTAAAAATGGTCCACGTCAAAAAATTTTAAAAAAATGAGTAGGTCGTTCATCCTTCTCTTAAGGAAGACTTAATGCATAAAAGTGAAACAACTATCAATGGTTAGGTAATTCTTTTATCTTTCTATACATATGGAATTTGCTCGCATGATATTTTAAAATTCTGCTCCAGTTCCTCACCCCATTATTCAGAATGTCCATCACACTAAGAAGGCTAAAAGAATTCCAAAGGACATATAAATACAGATGGGAAAAAACTGCACTGCTTTTTTTGCTTAATACCAATGATCATTTTTAGGCATCAAGACCTTCTAACAGATTCTAATTCCAAGGAATCCCAAGCTCCCCAGAAGTCCTCCAGGCTCCAATCTTGAGTGTCTTAACTAACATAAATGAGTAAACAGACCTCTCCTACCCACCAACTTGGGTACACAAGGATTTCCTTTCCTCCCTGCTCTCAGCCCAGGGCCTCTCTGCCAAGGAGTTGTCTCCACTTGCACCACAAAGAGTGGGCCCAGATGCTCGTAGTTTAGAACTCTTCCCTTGCCCTTGCTGGGTGTGACTGAGAAACAAGAACTAGGGGGAAACACCCCAGTAAGTGGATATTTCTCATTTAGACCTAAAAAAAAATATCCATCCCAATGAACAAACTCTTCACAAACTCCCAATCAGAAAAACTGTCAGTACCTCTAGCATCCAGCCATTGCCTAGCACATAGTAGGTGCCTGTTCAATACTGAATAAATAAATGAACAAATCTACACCTTTCTATGTGTCCCTGACCGCAGCAAATACCATGAATTTCGGTCACTTAATATATTAATATTTCTATATTCTCACTTTAACAGGAACATCCCCAAATTTTAAGGCAAAAGAAATTTATTATTGCTCTGAAACACCATGGTTACTCTAATAATAGGATTTCAATATTGCTTATCTTTGCTGTCTGAAGCAACCATCCAGGGTTGTTAACACTGGCTTCTACAACAAATAACCCTAAAATTTCATCAAGCTACAGCTGCTTTTATTTCTAGTCCATTCACATTCTGATATTGATTGGGCAGGATCTATTCTCCTCCCATCTGCCTCCTGGAAAGGAAAAAGAAGAGCAAAAGATCTAGGGAACATTAGTGGCTGTATCACTTCTAACTGGCCAGAACTAGCCTCACAGTTCCAACTAGATGCAAGAGCACTGGGAATATAATTGTCTTGTTTGCCCAGGAACTGAATGTCATAGAGCTTGGTGAATGCATTGCACTGTCTTTGCCATAGAGGCTAAAGGAGCATTTCATATTTCATGTTTCAGTGTGGGGGCGAGGGGAGGGGAGTGCAACATTTTTAATATTTTTAATTATTAATATTGTAACCTTTACCCTATTTCTCCTATGCATTTCTCTTCAGTACAGATTTATCATGCAAACCCCCTCAATCAGTCACTTAGAATATAAAAGTTTTCACTATGTTCTGAAAAATTACAGTAAACACACTATACAAGTAAGGTTGTTCCATGTAAACAGTCTGGTTTCAAAGTCCATGGGTGTTGTTTATGAGATAAAAGTGTCCAGAGATTCAGCAAACATTTGCTGTTGATGGTGAAAATGACAGCAATGATTACTTTTGCCTGATCTCTGACCTTAACCCTTTCCATCTCAAAGCTCTCCCTACAAAGGCCTGCTGCTCTTCCCCGCTCCACTGTGTTTAGTTCCCAGTTCTACTGGGGAAATAAAATCATTTCTACAGCCTCAAGTGCTCAGTCACTCCATCGTGTCTGACTCTTTGCAGTCCCATGGACTAGCCCACCAGTCTCCTTGGTCCACGGAATTTCCCGGGCAAGAACACTGGAATGGGTTGCCATTTCCTACACCAGGGGATCTCCCCCACCCAGGGATCGAACCCATATCTCCTGCATTGGCAAGCGGCCTCTTTACCACTGGTGTCACCTGGGAAGCCTCTATGGCCTCAGGTCAAGCACAAGTGAGTTTTCTCAAGTCTTGAATTTTGGAGCTACTCCTAACCTATAGGTAGTCCCTCACTTTCTACTACTGTTCATTATACGTACTTCTCTCTGCATCAAGGCAGTTTCTTTCTTACGTATCACCACCCTCTACAGATCTGTGCGTCTCAGCACTCCCCATGTGGCACAATCAACAGCACGCACTGGTTTTTTCAAGGGTGGTGGCGATCGTGGATAGAGCGCCATGAAGGCCTCAGAGATGTTTCAAGACTATAAGGTGGTGGGGCGCTGCCTGCCGACCCATAAATGCCACACGCCCCCCTCTATCGCATGAGAATTTTTGCACCTAATCATGTTGCCTAATCATGGTCATGGAACAACAGACTGGTTCCAAATAGGAAAAGGAGTACGTCAAGGTTGCATATTGTCACCATGTTTATTTAACTTATATGCAGAGTACATCATGAGAAATGCTGGACTGGAAGAAACACAAGTTGGAATCAAGATTGCTGGGAGAAATATCAATAACCTCAGATATGCAGATGACACGACTCTTATGGCAGAAAGTGAAGAGGGGCTAAAAAGCCTCTTGATGAAAGTGAAAGTGGAGAGTGAAAAGGTTGGCTTAAAGCTCAACATTCAGAAAACGAAGATCATGGCATCTGGCCCCATCACTGCATGGGAAATAGATGGGGAAACAGTGGAAACAGTGTCAGACTTTGTTTTTCTGGGCTCCAAAATCACTGCAGATGGTGACTGCAGCCATGAAATTAAAAGACGCTTACTCCTTGGAAGGAAAGTTATGACCAACCTAGATAGCATATTCAAAAGCAGAGACATTACTTTACCAACAAAGGTTCGCCTAGTCAAGGCTATGGTCTTTCCTGTGGTCATGTATGGATGTGAGAGCTGGACTGTGAGGAAGGCTGAACGCCGAAGAATTGATGCTTTTGAACTGTGGTGTTGGAGAGGACTCTTGAGAGTCCCTTGGACTGCAAGAAGATCCAACCAGTCCATTCTGAAGGAGATCAATCCTGGAATTTCTTTGGAAGGAATGATGCTAAGGCTGAAACTCCAGTATTTTGGCCACCTCATGCGAAGAGTTGACTCATTGGAGAAGACTCTGATGCTGGGAGGGATTGAGGGCAGGAGGAGAAGGGGACGACAGAGGATGAGATGGCTGGATGGCATCACTGACTCGATGGATGTGAGTCTGAGTGACCTCCGGGAGCTGGTGATGGACAGGGAGGCCTGGCGTGCTGCGGTTCATGGGGTCGCAGAGAGTCAGACACGACTGAGCGACTGATCTGATCTCTGAATCATGTTGCCAAGTCCCGCTTCTGGTATTTTGTGTCTCAGTTGAAGAAGATGAGAAATCCTCGGGGGAAATCATCTACTGTGGACAGGTGTTCGAGAAATCTCCCCTGAGAGTGAAGAACTTCGGCATCTGGCTACGCCAGGACTCCCACAGCAGCACCCACATGTACCGGGGATACCAGGACCTGACCACCGCTGGCGCCATCACCCAGTGCTACCGAGACATGGGTGCCCAGCACCGAGCCCGGATCCACTCCATCCAGATCATGAAAGTGGAGGAGATCGCAGCCAGCAAGTGCCGCCGATCAGCAGTCAAGCAATTCCACAACCCCAAGATCGAGTTCCCGCTGCCCCACCGGGTCCTCCGTGGCCAGCACAAGTTACGCTTCACCACCAAGAGGCCCAACACCTTCTTTTAGGTACAGGCCCTCTGTCCACAGGTCTGCCCAAATAAAACTTAGTGGGAAAACCTAAAAAAAAAAAAAGAAGTGAGGGCCCCTTATCACTGAATCCTCAATGCTTACTATCGTCTCTGGGTCAGCTGTTGTCACTGACCTTCTCACCAGCTTCCAGAAGTGAGGAGGACTCTATGGACAAATGCTTCTTCTCCACTTCCCCAGTTAACTGCTTATACCCAGGGCCCACCCTCAGACTCAAGTCAGGGGTCAAAGGGCCTCAAGGAGATCAGAAGGACTCAGAGGCAGGAAGAGGAGTCCTGATGTCTATCAGCATTTGCCAAGAAACTACTGTTTTCTCCACAATTCTAAGAGCTTCTGATGGACTGTCTCCAGGAATCCTCAGAATGCCTAAAGACTATTATGATTTCCCTTTAACAGAAAGTTACATAACCTGCCTAAGGCACACACGAGTAGTTGGTGGAGGGGCACCTAACACAGGATCAAGGAGAGAAACAGGGAGACAAGAAGAGGATTCCTTCTTTGGTATGAAGAAAACTGGGAGCAGGAAGATGCCGCGCTTCTCCCCCTCCTCATCCTGCCTCCTACCCCCACCTGCCGGGAGCCTACAAGAGGAACTCCACCTGTGGCAAAGGTCATGAGGAAGGAGGCTCCACATATGCAAAGGCGGGATCAAGCCTCAGGAGTCCCCCTGGATATTCTCAAGTATCTACCCCCAAAAACCAGAGTCTGCCTACTTTACTACTTTGTACTCTCACCTCTGGCTTTATTGGGGGCTGTCCCCCACCACCATCTCGCTCTCTCTGATAAAGAGTTAACTTACAGCTCCAGTTAATAAAGTTCCTGGGCATTAGGAGTGTTTAAATCCAAATCCCTCAGATAGTTCTCTAACTCACCTGACAAGTCAGTTAGGACTCCTACAGCTATGCGTAGGATTGTTTACAGTCTCCCAGCCTCGAGAGGCACAAGAAGCTTAAGATATTCAAATAGCTTAGAGCCTCTCAGAGAGTTGGAAACTGTCAGAATAAAACTAGTAAAAGATTTATTTGATGAGCCAATGTTTGCTCCCAAGTTTCCACATCCCCTGTATTGTATCCTTAAATGTGTATTAATTAATATAGTTGGTATGTAGAAAAAATAAGTAGTGGCCTTGGTGTTAGCAACTTTGGACCCTTAAGGTAATAAATTCTTTGCTTTGTTGTAAACCCACTGCTCTTCTGCCCTATAGGAATGCAACTTTATCTAACACCTTCGGAGGATGGCGCCAAACCTTAAAATAATTACTCTTAGAGAAAATAAGTCTTACGGTTGACAAACCTTTGTCAAGAGTCATAAAATGTTAATAGGCCTTCTGGCCAGAAGATGATGTAAATGGCCCTAAACCATTTGTATACGATAAATTTGCAGAAAAGAAACTCTGGTTTTGATAAGGATCAAAGACTGCTGACTTTGCATGATTTCACATCCCCTATTATCCTCTATTCCAAGTCCTGAATGATGATGCTGTGAAAGTGCTACACTCAATATGCCAGCAAATTTGGAAAACTCAGCAGTGGCCACAAGATTGGAAAAGGTCAGTTTTCATCCCAATCCCAAAGAAAGGCAATGCCAAGGAGTGCTCAAACTACCGAACAATTGCACTCATCTCACACGCTAGTAAAGTAATGCTCAAAATTCTCCAAGCCAGGCTTCAGCAATATGTGAACCGTGAACTTCCTGATGTTCAAGCTGGTTTTAGAAAAGGCAGAGGAACCAGAGATCAAATTGCCAACATCCGCTGGATCATGGAAAAAGCAAGAGAGTTCCAGAAAAACATCTATTTCTGCTTTATTGACTATGCCAAAGCCTTTGACTGTGTGGATCACAATAAACTATGGAAAATTCTGAAAGAGATGGGAATACCAGACCACCTGATCTGCCTCTTAAGAAATCTGTATGCAGGTCAGGAAGCAACAGTTAGAACTGGTCATGGAACAACAGACTGGTTCCAAATAGGAAAAGGAGTACGTCAAGGCTGTATATTGTCACCATGTTTATTTAACTTATATGCAGAGTACATCATGAGAAATGCTGGACTGGAAGAAACACAAGTTGGAATCAAGATTGCTGGGAGAAATATCAATAACCTCAGATATGCAGATGACACGACTCTTATGGCAGAAAGTGAAGAGGGGCTAAAAAGCCTCTTGATGAAAGTGAAAGTGGAGAGTGAAAAGGTTGGCTTAAAGCTCAACATTCAGAAAACGAAGATCATGGCATCTGGTCCCATCACTGCATGGGAAATAGATGGGGAAACAGTGGAAACAGTGTCAGACTTTGTTTTTCTGGGCTCCAAAATCACTGCAGATGGTGACTGCAGCCATGAAATTAAAAGACGCTTGCTCCTTGGAAGGAAAGTTATGACCAACCTAGATAGCATATTCAAAAGCAGAGACATTACTTTACCAACAAAGGTTCGCCTAGTCAAGGCTATGGTCTTTCCTGTGGTCATGTATGGATGTGAGAGCTGGACTGTGAAGAAGGCTGAGCACCGAAGAATTGATGCTTTTGAACTGTGGTGTTGGAGAAGACTCTTGAGAGTCCCTTGGACTGCAAGAAGATCCAACCAGTCCATTCTGAAGGAGATCAATCCTGGAATTTCTTTGGAAGGAATGATGCTAAGGCTGAAACTCCAGTATTTTGGCCACCTCATGCGAAGAGTTGACTCATTGGAGAAGACTCTGATGCTGGGAGGGATTGAGGGCAGGAGGAGAAGGGGACGACAGAGGATGAGATGGCTGGATGGCATCACTGACTCGATGAATGCGAGTCTGAGTGACCTCCGGGAGCTGGTGATGGACAGGGAGGCCTGGCGTGCTGCGGTTCATGGGGTCGCAAAGAGTCGGACACGACTGAGCGACTGATCTGATCTGATCTGATCTGATTATCCTCTATGTGCAACTTAGGGTATAAAAGCTCCTATTGAAAATAAAGCTACGGGCCTTGCTCACCAAAGCTTGGTCTCCCCATGTCATTCTTTCTTTCACATTCTGGCTGAAGTTTCCATCTGGAGCACGGAGGTCCTCTGCAACCATTTATTTGCCTGGGCTTCTAAGACCCACTCGAGAAGGTGCCTAAGGTGGGGCACCTTCCGCTATTCGAGAGGGCGCCTGCGGCCTCCGTGGTCAGAGCTAACCTGATGTCACAGGTTATATTGATTTTCGGCACAAACCAAGCTACTCAGCCTCTTTTCTCCGCTGAATTTTCCTACTGAGCTATCCTCATTCTATTACTCTTTATATCTCTAATTAATATTTAAATAAAGTTATTGTATCCAGTGAACTCGCCAAAGCCGTCTCCCCTTCGAATACCCTGGATCAGCCAGGGCTGGACCTCAGCACCCACCCCCTTCCCACCTGTCCCATCCAGAGGCAGGGGCTCCCTGCCTCCCTCTCTGACAGGCCCAGCTGCAGTTTCCCTGGCTTATTTTTCAACACTCAGTGGCGAAATGGGTTAACTCCATTCAAAGGGGGAAAAGAGAAGGGAAGCTGTGCTTTGGCACTTAACCCCCAAAGCGTTCTTCAAGCCAATTTTCCATGAATAAAGTCTTAGACTCAATAGTGTCTGACTCTTTTGTGACCCCATGGACTATAGCCCACCAGTCTCCTCTGTCCATAGGATTCTCGAGGCAAGAATACCAGAGTGGGTTGCCATTTCCTTCTCCAGGGGACCTTGCCAACCCACAGACTGAACCCGGGTCTCCTGCATTTCAGGACGATTCTTTACCATCTGAGCCACCAAGGAAGCTTTCCATGAATAAAACTGGCCGTTTAAACCTCCAGTTTTCAAAGAAAAGAAAAAAGTACCATTTACACAGTCACAGAAAAGACCATCAACAAGCCTGACACTCTCAGCATGCTAACTCTCGTTACTTGCTAAGGAACCTCAGGTTCATGAACTCTTTCCTCGGGAACATGGAACACCTCGTTCTTGTCAAGTCCCTGGTGACAAGGAGGAGCCACAGCTCTCCTCACAGGAAGCAGCCAGGACGGAAGCGAAGCAGAGCCCTCATCATCCCGAGAACCCGGCCGACACCCCTCATGTCCATGGTTGTGCTGGTGTGTCTGCTGAACAACGTGTACACTGTTGTCACCTCCTGGGGCTCCTCTCCCCACCCTCCCAGCTGGATCACTTCTCTATTGTCCACATTTAAAAAGCTCAGTCGGGTGGACGGAAATAGCAGCTCCCAAGAACAAAATCAAGTAGAACAGCCTGTGTTCCAAACTGAACTTTCTGCTCTTTTGGTTTTAATTGTTGTTCAGAAAGGAATTCACAATGGCCACCTCTGTCAGGTTTTGGCTTTGCAAAAGAGCCCACAAAATTCATTGAAACCTTCCCACCTTCCCAGAGGCTCAGGCGGGCTCAGCCACGGGAGGAATGTTGCCAAAATATGTGTCGTTTTTCCTTTTCCTTAAAGAGCTGGTACTCAGGGTCAGCTAACGAAATGACTTACTTTGAAATTCTTCCAAAAATCACATCAGAATCACGGAATCTCCAAGTCTTTTTCGGATGTTTTGGCCACGTGTTTGCTGGCATTTAGAAACATCAACAAATCTTCTCTGACCAAAACCAATTCTTTTCATCCCTCTGACTGAGAATTTATTTCCATTTTTCCTAACAATCCCAGTGGAACTTCAATTTGAGACTGAGATACAGTATTTAGGATGAAATTTCTTGCCCACTCTTGGTCAGCAGGTGCTCCCTCAGTGGCCTCAGGGAACCAGCAACCCCCTGGGGCTTCTTGGGATCTGCCTTCAGCCAGTCACTGCAGGAGAGCGGTCACCAATGCTTAGGGACAGGAGTCCTGCCACACCCTTCCCCACTTCTACTCCCTGATGGAGACAAACTGAGATGAGAAAGGAATCATCTAATGCAGGAGCCGTTCCACATAGTTTATCTTCATCTTCAGTGTTCAGAATGATACCCACACACACAGCATGTTTGCCAAACCCATAAAGCTGCAGCTCAGGTTTCACTATTTAAGGAGCAGATGTCATGTCCTATTTTGTTTCATGGTTTATCATATTTTGCACAGTTGCAGCCGTTTTGCCTCCTCTGAGATGACAGAACATCTTGAGCTGGTGTGACACATGGGTGGGGGTGCCATGGGAGTCTGTCTCTACTCCTTACTATTATGTTATTGATGACACCTTTTAATGCTATTAGTAAAACAGTCTTTAGTGACGAGGAGACCAGGTTGCTGAATATCGAAGGACCAAGGGTCTGCATTTCCCTGGTAGGACCCTGTCAGAAAAACAGACAAGAAGGCATCAATTATCAATGCGGGTTTTGGCGCACAGAAGTCGAACTATGTGTGAGGATTCCAGCTTCTAGATTGTTTCTGAGCTGGCATTTGATTTTCACTTGGACATGATTCTAAGCCAGCGCTTGTCTTCGTCACACTCTCCTGGAGTTACCACTGACTTGCGTTGTAGAACAGGGCTGCAGCTCACCTATTTTGTATCTGCAGCACCTCGCAGGGTGCCTGGCACAGCGCAGGGCACTGTCAGGGGTCAGCTCCCCACCCATCCTCACCTTGCTCTGTCCCCGCACCAGGAGGGGTTCCTCGCCTCCGGCTTCTGGATGGATTCCACCCCTGGAGCACACTGGCAGGAAATGGGAGGGAAGAAGGGAAGGGGAGGAGCAGAAATCAGAGCCCCTTCCAGCCCGGCTTTGGTCTGGCAGTAGCTGCGTCCCTCTGCTGAAGCCACGCAAGCAGCTTCTCCTGTGGCTGCAGCTCTCACTAAATCTCAGCAGCTGTCACCAATGATTACTCCCTCCTTTTACTCTGCAGGCCCAGGGTGAAGGCTCCCTCCACTGCTAGTCTCACCAGCATAAGGGGTGTGGGTGGCCCTACCCATATACTATTTGCAAAATCGGGAGTCAGTGAGTTCTCACATGCTGAGTGAATGTGAAGAAATTTCTAGAAGCACTGCAAACAGGACTCCCAAAGTCAACCAGGGAAACTGGGGCTGAGAGAAACAGGCAGAACTTTAATCCCAGATCTTATTTCCTTTCTACATATTTTACATATTGGATTTCCAGGGAAGATTATAACAAATAACTTAATTTTTAATTTAAAAACAATTGAAAACCATGGATGTATTATGGAATGTAAATGGTGTGACATTAGGGTTCTCGTCTATCTGGTTCACTGAAAACCCCCAAAGTTTGGAGGAGGGTGGGCACGGAGTAGGTTTTTGATAAATATCTGTTGAGAAAAACATAAATGAATAATCTATTAGCCCACTGAATTCTCACAACAGCCGTATATGAAAAACAAGACGGGTATTTTCTCCCACACTTTCCTAGGAGGAAACCCAGCCTCAGAGACTTGACCAAGGGCAGGTCACCCATGCCCACCAGGAGCTTGGTCTCAGTGGTTTATTAGGAGTAAATGTACCTGTGTGTAGGGGCTGCGGTGTGTTCACATCCTTTCTGTCACCCATATTAAAAGGTGCTCAGAAGTGAATAAACGGCAAAAATGACTGATAAAATTCAAGTATTTCATTCAGTGGAGGACTAACAAATCTAAAGTCAGTTCCTTGGTATAACATTAAAATCAAGTCTTTCAACTGACTTGAAGGCACCCTTGTGGGCTAATGTCACCCCTTCACCAGGCCTGGGACACAGGTCCCCTAACTGCAGTGCTGTGACCTCTTTTTCCAGATCCTATAGGTCTGACGGATGTCTTCTTTTCTTCCACACCCTTTCTTCTACCCTCAGATTCCCAAATATTTAAGATCCAGAATCTACCCTCAGAATATCCCCTCCCTACCCCAGTGAGAACTGCAGAGGTTCCAGCTCCTCCAGGGCATCACCCTGCCTTTTCCCATGTCTTCTTTCTCAGGCCACAGAGGAGAAAGAGGAGCCCGGCGACCAGAGTTGAACACAGGAAGTGGAGGGGCATGGATCTCAGTCTGCGGCAGAAAGAAACCAGGCGTCCATCCAGGGAAGGCAATCTCAGTGGGGAGACCATCAAACTGTTACTTTAAGACCCCTCAGGGTCTGGGCCACCTGCCTCAGGTATAAGCCAAAAGAGAGCTGAGTAGGGGTGGGGAGATGCAAGCATTCCTGGGTCTGTTATCTCCTCCCCACCTGGAGGGCTCTCCTTAAGCCCAGGACTCACTTTACTCAACCTGAAGCAGGAGGAGGCTATCTGGTGTGTGATTTCAGAGGAACTGGAAAATCCTTCCAGCCAGAAACCCCACCAACTTTCTTTTGCATTAATCACCTTCCTTTACAGTCTATTACTAAAGAGGAGAATGAAGTTAGCAGGCAATCACACAGTGCTGCACTGGCAAGAGTGCAGAAAGAGGTAGGCTTTGAACCTGCTGGAAAAATGGGGCTTTGAGTGCCTTGTTCAAAAGGAAAAGAATGCTTGTCCAACTAGCAATAGCATATGCTAACATTCAGGCTTCCCAGGTGGTACCAGCGGTAAAGAACCTGCCTGCCAATGCAGGAGATGTTAAGAGATGGGGTTCCATCCCTGGGTCGGGAAGATCCCCTGGAAGAGGACATGGCAACCCACTCCTGGAGAATCCCATGGACAGAGGAGCCTGGTGGGGCTACAGTCCATGGGGTTGCACAGAGTCGGACACGACTGAAGTGACTTAGCGTGCACGCACATGCTAACATCCCCCTAAAAACAGAGACAAGAAAAACAGGAAAGCTCTCAAGCTACTCCGTGATTTGAGGCCCTTCCCTGTTCACCACAGAGTAAAACAAAACACAACTCGGCCAACACAGCAGCCGGACTGGGATGACTTATTTCATCATGTCCCTTCCTTCCTAGTGGCTGGCTGATACTCACCCTCCAACTTGGGGCTTATGGGAGATGGAACAAGAGGCAGTTGTGAAATATGGATGCCAACATAGTCCCGGTTCATTTGAGACTATCGTGACCTTAGATGTTCTATTAGAGGCGCCCCACTGCACACTATATCTGATCAGAAGGCGTGTTTTCAAATGAACCTGTGAAACAGACACACAGAACAGACTGGTGGTTGCAAAAGGAGAGGACACTGGGGAAGGAATGGAGTAGGAGGCTGGGGTCAGCAGGTATAAGGTTTTATATACAGAATGGATAAACAACAAGGTCCTATTGTATAGCACACGGAACTATATTTAACATCCTATGATAAATCATAATGGAAAAGAATATTAAAAAGGATGTATGCTGCTGCTGCTGCTAAGTCGCTTCAGTCGTGTCCGACTCTGTGCGACCCCACAGATGGCACCCCACCAGGCTCCCCCGTCCCTGGGATTCTCCAGGTAAGAACACCAGAGTGGGTTGCCATTGCCTTCTCCAAAAAAGAAGATATATATATATATAATTGAATCACTTTGCTGTACAGCAGAGTCAGACATGACTGAGCAACTTCACTTTCACTTTTCACTTTCATGCATTGGAGAAGGAAATGGCAACCCACTCCAGTGTTCTTGCCTGGAGAATCCCAGGAATGGGGGAGCCTGGTGGGCTGCTGTCTATGGGGTCGCACAGAGTTGGACACGACTGAAGTGACTTAGCAGCAGCAGCAGCAGCTGTACAACAGAAGTTAACAAAACAGTATAAATCAAGTATACTTCAACTTGAAAAAAATATGATTAAAAAAAGGATGCACACTTTAACTTTTAGTTAAGAAAGCACAGTCATGATAAATAGCCTTGGGAAAGCAAAGTTTTTCTTTCAATCAGGAAAACAGATAGGACTATGGTCTCTGCCTTTCACTAGCTGGGTAACTGTGCAGCTCAAACCCTCAACAACAATTTTCTCAAAAGCAAATGGGGTAATGCTAACTGACTCACAGGGTGGTGAGGAATAAATCAAGTTAGATAAACTACCTAAGGCTGCTATTAAAATGCCTGGGACATTAACAGACCTTCAACAAATAGTACCTTTGAAACAGAATGTAATTATCAGCCAGAAATGGATTCTGGTTTAATGGTAAACCTGTAACCTGCCTTCACTGGTCAAGCTTGCTTTAACTGTGGCTAGGGAAAACTTGCAAAAACAAAACAAAACTCCTCCAAGTGTCACGTAGCCTAACTGTTTGCCAAGTTGTTTTTCAGGAATTTTTTTGAGTCAGCTGTGTCTAGTTTGAGCTTGAGCCAGTTAGGACTGGTTAAGATCACCAACCGTTCAACTGGCTATTTGTGGGTCCATTCCAAAAATGACAACATTTTGACATCAGAGGGTTCAAAATTCACCCTCAGAAGGTGTTACCATCAACATTTTCTGAACATGTAGCCCAGGGGAAAGGCTTTCATTAGTTTCATCTGTGCAGGACAATGATTGCCTCACCTTTTCTTATTTCCAATCACCTTCCCCCACACTCCCCAGGGCTCAGCTTTATCCCATAGATATCCCGAGCTCCTCGCCTTCGGCAAGGGGTTTTGAGATTTGTTTTCCCATTTTCCCACTTGACTGTCTCGTGAGTAAACCCTTTCTCTGCTGCAAAACTCAGCATCTCAGCGTTTGGCTTGCTGCACCTCAGGCAAAGGAATCCGGTTTGGTCACAGCTTTTGCTGTTATTTGGGTGTTCAGAGAGCAGCTCACAGGCGGGGACACAGGCTTTGGGAAAATGTTCTTCTGGGAGAGCTGTGCGGATAGATGCAGGGAGCTTAGGTACAGATAGGCCCACTGCACTGCCCTGGAGAAGTTCAGGTGACAAGGAGTGCTGGGAAGGGTGAGAAGAGGATCTAGTTAGCACAGGAACATGAACCTGTGCTAACTAGATGAACAGGGACCAGAAGGGTCTGGCTCCCAATGGCGAGAAGAGGAATCCATTTGGGTGGAGCCCCAGAGCCCAGCTGTGTGTTTCCTTCCTTCCCCACCTACACCCTGCCCCTGGCATTGGTGACACCCACGTGAAGGTTACTGAGGCATGCGGGGACCTCACCTCAAGGCCAGGTGGGCCAAAGAGGAGAAGGACATGGTGAGGGAAGACGATGGGGACTCAGAACAGGGCCTCCAGCTTTCACTCCACCAACTAGAGCCCAAAGGGCAAATGGAAAGGCGGTCAGACTTGTCCCCAGTCTGCCTCAGGCACATCGTTCATCTACACGTGCAGTTTATCAGAGTCCAGCCTGCACCCATGCCTCCAAAACTGCGAGAAAACCTGATCAGCTTCCCCCTCCACTACTTTACCTTCCCCCTCCACTACTTTACCTTCCCCCTCCACTACTTAACCTTCCCCCTCCACTACTTAACCTTCCCCTCTCCCAGGAGCTTACGGATGCAATGTCTCCTTCCTCCCTGTGACTAGAGACGGGGGAACCTTGGCACAGCAGGGGCCCGAGATGTGGCTGAAACCTTTACCTTGTAGAGGAGGACGCTGGTGTTCTAAAGGTTAGGAGACTTTCCCTGCCACACATCCACGTGATGGCACAGCCTGGATGGAACACATATCTTAATGGATTCCATATGCTGGGTGCGAGTACTTGTCCTGCAATCCCCGAGGAAGGTGACCATTTTCACAGTGTCCTGCAGGGAACACACTTCAAAGTCTGGAATCAAATCTGGACTCTAATTGATGAATGATCTTAGACAAGCAGCTGAACCTCACAGAACCTCAGCCACTTCACCAATAAATTAGCATAATAATCTTCATAGGTTTCCCTGAGGAGTAAATAGGAGAGTATCTAATATAGCTCGAGCATGCCCCATCACTGGAGGTACTCCATGCTACTTACTACCATCATTAATTACGTCGTGGTTCAGACATTGAACTTCAGATTGCTAGAGAAAGCTGGAGGGTTCAGGAACCAGAGGAAAGAGGACTCTTCTGATGAGAAGGCCAAGGCCGGTTAGCTTCAATTCAGTTCAGTTCAGCTCAGTCACTCAGTCATGTCCGACTCTTTGCGACCCCATAAATCATGCAGCACACCAGGCCTCCTTGTCCATCACCAACTCCCGGAGGTCACTCAGACTCAAGTCCATCGAGTCAGTGATGCCATCCAGCCATCTCATTCTCTGCCATCCCCTTCTCCTCCTGCCCCCAATCCCTCCCAGCATCAGAGTCTTTTCCAATGAGTCAACTCTTCACATGAGGTGGCCAAAGTACTGGAGTTTCAGCTTTAGCATCATTCCTTCTAAAGAAATTCCAGGATTGATCTCCTTCAGAATGGACTGGTTGGATCTCCTTGCAGTCCAAGGGACTCTCAGGGGTCTTCTCCAACACCACAGTTTAAAAGCACCAGTTCTTCGGCACTCAGATTTCTTCACAGTCCAACTCTCACATCCGTATATGACCACTGGAAAAACCATAGCCTTGACTAGACGGACCTTTGTTGGCAAAGTAATGTCTCTGCTTTTCAGTATGCTATCTAGGTTGGTCATAACTTTCCTTCCAATGAGTAAGTGTCTTTTAATTTCATGGCTGCAGTCACCATCTGCAGTGATTTTGGAGCCCAGAAAAACAAAGTCTGACACTGTTTCCACTGTTTCCACTGTTTCCTATCACTGAAGTGATGGGACCAGATGCCATGGTCTTCGTTTTCTAAATGTTGAGTTTTAAGCCAACTTTTTCACTCTCCTCTTTCACCTTCATCAAGACGATTAGCTTCACGTCTTTGGTAATTCTGAGGCCCGGCCAACTTAAGGTCCCATGAGGGAGGTGGATCCAAGCCAGAGGAGAACAGAGAGCTCTGACCTCTAAGTTCCTCTTGGCTGTTTCATCACGTTCTTTCTCGAGCATCTGACCTTGGAACACAGGGGCCTCGGGGGCAGCAGGAAGAGCGCTGAAAGCGACAGGCACAGCACAGCAGAGCTGCCCTTGGGATGGAAGCAGAGCTCCTGGGACCTCAGCATCCTCACTGGGAATGACAAGGGTCTAACAATGCCCATACGATGACTCGAAACTTTAAAAAAAAATACGAGCCGAGCAGAAGAAAATTAACCCTGCAAACTATTCAGTATCAAATGACAGCAACTGATTCTTTGTCAACAGTCAGCCAGCTAACAAAACTACAGCAGCTGCTGAAAGACGGTCTCTGCCCCACTGACGGGCTTTACGCCGGAATTCCAGCTGCTGCCCTATTGGCCAAGATACACTCACACGTTTTTTAATTAGTGTCCTAAAGTTACCCAAAATGCAAAAGGAACTTTCTCATGGGTATTTTTTAAAGGGAGGATTGGAAGGGGAAAAAAACCCCAAATTTTAAGGACCAAAGCCAATTACTTAAAAATCTTGAGTGTTTGATTAGAGAAAGATAACATGACTTCACTCTAAAAATTCTGAATTCAACATTTAGCCCTTTCAATAAGAAAAGATTGGAAAGAGAAGGGAGCACGTCTAATATTTAGCTTTTCTCAGGGTATAACCCACACCTGGAATCATTAAATGTCAAAAATGAGAAAGCACTTCATATGATACATGTGGGCTCAATAAACCATGTCCTTGGGTCTATTCCTGCTCCTCTGTACAAAGAGCACAAGTGTGTGCGCGTGCGTGAGTGTGTGAGAGAGAGAGAGAAGCTGAGGACTGCATCTGGAGCGCTCCTGAGGTCCTACCTCCCTCTGCTGGAGAAAGAGCACATGTGTGTGTGGTATGTACACGGAGCAGCTAAAGGTGGGGGTGGGAGTGTGGGGAGGTGGGGGCAGGCCTGGCGGAAGGAAGAGAGGAAAGCAGAAAGACTAGAATTTCTGTCCCAAGCCTGAAGTAAAGCTTCTGTATGATCTACCACCAGCTTTTGATCAGGTCCCAGCACAGGCAGGAGCAGCAGACAGGCCAACTCTGACTTCACAAAGGGGAACTTGAATCTAAAAATGCTAATCAAACATTTTCTTTGCAGAATCTGCCAGTAAAGAATTACCTCTGGTATGGACTTAGCTATGAATTCATCTCCCAGTGGTCAGGGCCCTCTCTCTGAGGCTACTTTATGATTTTAGGTTACCAGATAGTCAGGCATTGGAAGGGTGATAATTTTGAATTACCAGGGCCCTAGACTCGATTGGCACCAAACAACCCAGAGAGACTTCTAAGCAATAGAAAAGTAATCTAAACCAGTGAGCCTTAATCTGGGGTCTTCAGATACTAAAGGCACCTTTACTAAAGGCTCCTTTGAATGTAGTACAAAAAAAGAAAAGAAAAGGTCTGAGATATTTAAGACTGCAGTTCAAAAAAAAAAAAAAACCCTGTATCTTCATTTGCCTACTTTAATGCTACAAACACTTACTAGACTCCCAAGGTTTTTTCACTTTTAGCTAAAGTTATGTCAATTCATTTTAGTTACATAGGTACTTTGTGACTCACCAAGTAATCCAATATTTTAAAAACACAAACATAAATCAGAGTGGTTCCTTACACAATAGAAGTATTCTTCACTTCACCAAAATATTCAGTGTTTAAAAATTAGCCTTTTCATATGGATCTCACCTTAACCTTTTAATATACATTGAGTAACAGTAAATTTATAGTTGTAGTTGTACCAAATCCCTTGGGAATTGTATATTCAGTTTAGTTCTGACACAAATGTTTTAACCAACAGCTGTTCTGGGAGGCTGGCTAGCATCCTTTTTGAATGTTGAGAATTTTAATAAGGATAAAATCTAAATCTAAAACTATCCTGTCTCTGCATGAGTAAATGTACATCCTCCTCCTCCATTTTTAATAGTGATTTTTAAAAATTGTATACATACGAAAATTTGTGCATAATTAATGTGTACAATTTGAATTTAGTGATAAGCGTGTGTATGTGTGCTAGGTCACTTCAGTCATGTCCAACCCTTTGCGACCCTATGGACTGTAGCCCACCAGGCTCTGTCCATGGGACTCTCCAGGCAAGAATACGGGAGTGGGTTGCTATTTGTTTCACCAGGAGATCTTCGCCACCCAGGGATCGAACCCACGACTCTTATATCCCCTGCATTAGCAGGTGAGGAGAAGACTCTTGAGAGTCCCTTGGACTGCAAGGAGATCCAACCAGTCCATTCTGAAGGAGATCAGCCCTGGGATTTCTTTGGAAGGAATGATGCTAAAGCTGAAACTCCAGTATTTTGGCCACCTCATGCGAAGACTTGACTTATTGGAAAAGACTCTGATGCTGGGAGGGATTTGGGGGCAGGAGGAGAAGAGGACGACAGAGGATGAGATGGCTGGATGGCATCACTGACTCGATGGACTTGAGTCTGAGTGACCTCTGGGAGTTGGTGATGGACAGGGAGGCCTGGCGTGCTGCGATTCATGGGGTCGCAAAGAGTCGGACACGACTGAGCGACTGATCTGATCTGATCTGATCTTTACCACTAGCGCCACCTGGTGATTTTAAACGGTGATAACATGTTGTTGTACTCAATTTTTTTTCACATAGGTTTCTACTGCATAAAGTCAGGTATAGCTATAGTTTGTAAAAACATGTACAAAGAGGATGAGGGGCATTGATGGAACCGATGTCATCTATCCCCTCCCCCCATTTCGCTGGGTAACTGAGATTTGTTTTGAAGCCACTTCCCAAGCAATTGGATTCTACATGAAGTGGTAGCGGTTGGTTCATGGTCAGCCCAGGAGACGTCAGATTGTTCTTTGTTCTTTGTTGACACATCAGCAAGCTGAAAATTGTGCTGAGTAGTGGCTTTGGCATGTTCTACATCTGGGCCAATGAGGACCGCAGTCAGGGTAAACCCTCCTTGTTTACATAGCAGTGTCTCTTTCGCTAGTGACCCTGCCTGCGAAGGAGCTAGAGGCCTTGATTTCTCAAGAGAAGATGCTACATATGGTAGATCTAAGCTACTTACTTTTCCTTGGAGGAAAAAAAAAACCTTGCAAATTTTTTAATATGTAGCTTTAAAAACCTCCTATCTGAAAAGCAAAGTTTTCTAATAGCATTTATTAGGCAGCTTGCTGTAATGTGTTTAGTAAAGGAAACAAGGAAGTGATGGTTCTTAATCAAAAAAGCACAGTAAGAGAAAGAATGTACACCATGTCCCGCCTATTTCACAGAACAGCAGAGTTCTTGGTCTTTGCTGGGACTTCACAGTTTAATTCAACAGGATGATTGCTATGTAATTATAAAACCCTGCTGATTTATTTAGTATTCTCTTGAAATCTGGAGAAGGAAATGGCAACCCACTCCAGTATTCTTGCCTGGAGAATCCCAGGGACAGAGGAGCCTGGTGGGCTGCCATCTATGGGATCGCACAGAGTCAGACACAACTGAAGTGACTTAGCAGCAGCCGCAGCTCTTGAAATCAGACCTTGAGTTAAGCACCGGGCACAAGGAGTTCATCTCAGAGATTATGCCAGAAGCAGGAGCACGTGATCTGAGAATGAGACAAGCAAAGAGGGAGAGTCCAGGTAAGGGTGCATTACCTGTCTTTCTCTCCACTTTCCTCTCTCTTTTAGGTCACTCTGTGGCCAATAGCCATGTGACTGAGCTTGGAAAAGGAGCCTCCAGTCAAGTCCTCGAGGGCTAGAGCTGCAGCTCACAGCTTGCCTGCAGCCTCCCGATAGATTGTGGGCCAGAACTACCCAACTAAGCCACTCAAGGATTCCTGACATTCAGACACTCCACTGCTGCTGCTGCTTGGTTGCATCAGTTGTGTCTGACTCTGTGTGACCCCATGGACTGTAGCCTACCAGGCTCCTCTGTCCATGGGATTCTCCAGGCAAGAATACTAGAATGGGTTGCCATGCCCTCCTCCAGGGGATCTTCCCAACCCAGGAATTGAACCCAAGTCTCCTGCATTACAGGTAGATTCTTTACCACTGAGCCACCAGGGAAGCCCTCAGACACTTTGTGAGATGACAAGTTTGTTGTTTTAAGCTGCTAAATTCTGAGTTAATTCATACTGTGGCAATAGATAACTAACACTGTTCATATTAAGTAGAATATTAAGTGGTAGTAAGATAACAAATTTTCAAAGAATATTTGATGACACGAAAAAGTGATGAGTACACAATATTAGGTCGAAGCAGCAGGAAGCAGTACCATCTGCGGAGTGTGTTGCATAAGTGTCTTATTAGCACATGTCCATCCCTGCTTTCTTCCACTAACGGAATTTCCCTTTCTCGTAGGAAAACAAGTCCATGTGTTTCAAGGGGTGCTGACTCCAACCCATGTAGGCCAAAGAAGGGACTGAGACCAAATTTTAAGCTCCTCATTCGCTTGGCACATCATCAAAGATGGACTAATGAGAACAATTCCTGTACTTTTTCTTCCTTGAGTCGTTAAGGGAGAAAAAAGGGCCTGGACTTTCAAAATAAGTTGAAGATGGTAAGGGTATCAGATGCCCTGGATTGAGTAGTTCTACAAGTTAGAACCAACCTTAGAATTTTTGATTATGAAACAATAAACTTGGCTTAATTGGGACTGAGGTTCTGTGGTACTACACAATAGTATCTCAAATCTTTATAAAAATAAATAAAATTGCTTACAAACAGAGAAAATGGTAGAATCTACCAAATGTTAACAGTGGTTCTATCTAGATTTGTGGTTTCAAATTAGTGAACTTGCTGCACCAGAATTTTTAAAACACAGATTCTCAGGCTTCATGTTGGGAAACTTTAACCCAGCAGCTCTAGATTGGAGACCAGAAATGTGGATTCTTAATAAGCTCTCCATAGTGATCAACAAACAGCAATGGAAAGAAGTGAGTCTACAGGAGTAGATTATAAGTGAATATTTTTTTTTCTCTACATGCATTTTCCAGTTTTATAATGAACACATACTATTTGGATAATGAGTACATTCCTTAAAAGGACAACTGATAGTAACTTGATAATGTTTAATATTTATCATTTATTTTTATGTATTTGGCCATGCCAGGTCTTAGTTGAGGTGTGTGGGATCTAGTTTCCCGACTAGGGATCGAACCTGGGCCCCTGCATTGTGAGCTCAGAATCTTAGTCACTTGACCATCAGGGAAGTTCCAGTGTTTAATATTTGACATGAAATTTTTTATTGCAAGGAATCAAAAACCCCATTGGTTAGTAGGTCAGCAAAAATAAAATACTTAGACATTATTTACTATGACAGTAAGCATTTTCTTAACCCTGATAAAGAATCAGATCAGATCAGATCAGTCGCTCAGTCGTGTCCAACTCTTTGCGACCCCATGAACTGCAGCACACCAGGCCTCCCTGTCCATCACCAACTCCCAGAGGTCACTCAGACTCACATCCATCGAGTCAGTGATACCATCCAGCCATCTCATCCTCTGTCGTCCCCTTCTCCTCTTGCCCCCAATCCCTCCCAGCATCAGAGTCTTCTCCAATGAGTCAACTCTTCGCATGAGGTGGCCAAAATACTGGAGTTTCAGCTTTAGCATCATTCCTTCCAAAGAAATCCCAGGGCTGATCTCCTTCAGAATGGACTGGTTGGATCTCCTTGCAGTCCAAGGGACTCTCAAGAGTCTTCTCCAACACCACAGTTCAAAAGCATCAATTTTTCGGCGCTCAGCCTTCTTCAAAGTCCAGCTCTCACATCCATTCATGACCACAGGAAAGACCATAGCCTTGACTAGGCGAACCTTTGTTGGCAAAGTAATGTCTCTGCTTTTGAATATGTTATCTAGGTTGGTCATAACTTTCCTTCCAAGGAGTAAGCGTCTTTTAATTTCATGGCTGCAGTCACCATCTGTAGTGATTTTGGAGCCCAGAAAAATAAAGTCTGACACTGTTTCCACTGTTTCTCCATCTATTTCCCATGTAGTGATGGGACCAGATGCCATGATCTTCGTTTTCTGACTGTTGAGCTTTAAGCCAACCTTTTCACTCTCCACTTTCACTTTCATCAAGAGGCTTTTTAGTTCCTCTTCACTTTCTGCCATAAGGGTGGTGTCATCTGCATATTTGAGGTTATTGATATTTCTCCCAGCAATCTTGATTCCAACTTGTGTTTCTTCCAGTCCAGCATTTCTCATGATGTACTCTGCATATAAGTTAAATAAACATGGTGACAATATACAGCCTTGACATACTCCTTTTCCTATTTGGAACCAGTCTGTTGTTCCATGACCAGTTCTAACTGTTGCTTCCTGACCTGCATACAGATTTCTCAAGAGGCAGATCAGGTGGTCTGGTATTCCCATCTCTTTCAGAATTTTCCACAGTTTATTGTGATCTACACAGTCAAAGGCTTTGGCATAGTCAATAAAGCAGAAATAAATGTTTTTCTGGAACTCTTGCTTTTTTCCATGATCCAGCGGATGTTGGCAATTTGATCTCTGGTTCCTCTGCCTTTTCTAAAACCAGCTTGAATATCAGGAAGTTCACGTTCACATATTGCTGAAGCCTGGCTTGGAGAATTTTGAGCATTACTTTACTAGCGTGTGAGATGAGTGCAATTGTGCAGTAGTTTGAGCATTCTTTGGCATTGCCTTTCTTTGGGATTGGGATGAAAACTGACCTTTTCCAATCTTGTGGCCACTGCTGAGTTTTCCAAATGTGCTGGCATATTGAGTGCAGCACTTTCACAGCATCATCTTTCAGGATTTGGAATAGCTCCACTGGAATTCCATCACCTCCACTAGCTTTGTTCCTAGTGATGCTTTCTAAGGCCGACTTGACTTCACATTCCAGGATGTCTGGCTCTAGGTCAGTGATCACACCATCATGATTATCTGGGTCATGAAGCTCTTTTTTGTACAGTTCTTCTGTGTATTCTTGCCACCTCTTCTTAATATCTTCTGCTTCTGTTAGGTCCATACCATTTCTTTCCTTTATCAAGCCCATCTTTGCATGAAATGTTCCTTTGGTATCTCTTATTTTCTTGAAGAGATCCCTAGTCTTTCCCATTCTGTTGTTTTCCTCTTATCTTTTCTTGCTATTCTTTGGATCTCTGCATTCAGATGCTTATATCTTTCCTTTTCTCCTTTGCTTTTCACTTCTCTTCTTTTCACAGCTATTTGTAAGGCCTCCCCAGACAGCCATTTTGCTTTTTTGCATTTCTTTTCCATGGGGATGGTCTTGATCCCTGTCTTGATCCCTGTCTGATAAAGAATATGGTCTAGCTATTGGGGCAAAGTATACAGCAGATGGGAGCAAGAACCCAGCTCCCCAGGGCCTTTCTTATCTCTAAAGAATGTGTGAGGGCCACACCACTTCAAAGCAATCTTGAATTTTCTCAACTGCAGGCTTCTATTTCCCACTAATGCCAGAAACACATCATTAATGTCCTAACTCCAGCCCCTTCCCTACAAGACAAAGAAACTTCCACACGACTATTACACAGACTTACTATCCTTCCTGGTCAGATTTCATGTCTATAAGAACCCATAAGAGTTCTGCTGCTACCCAAGGGGTTTCTTGCTAAGGGCTGTCCAACACCATCTCTACCATGTTTAAAGCTGTGCTTTGTCTACATGTTGATTTTAAAAATTGAAAACAGGGAATTCTCAGATGGTCCAGTAGTTAGGACTCCACACTTTCACTGCTAAGGGCTCAGGTCAGGGAACTAAGATCCCACAAGCTGCACAAAAAAATACATAAATAAATTAAAAATAAATAAGGAATGTTTATATTGTTAGTCTATGTAATACTGATCACTACGGGGCCACACAATGTCCTGGGATTCCATTTCCTTCTCCCATTTCCACATGATTTCAAAGTTCAGATCTAATGGATCCTCCCTTCTTACAGGCTATTCATTCTTGAAGATCATCAGCATTTTTGTCTGTTTATTTGCTTCATATTTGGACCTTGGCTTCAGGGTGTGGCTTTTTTTTTTCCCCAGAGAGTTTCTAAATACTCTTGGTTTTTTCTGAGTTCCATCTCTCCCCTCATAGCCTACATATTCTGCCTCCATGTATCTCATCTCCATTTCCTTCTAGAACATCTTCAAGCAACTTCTCCAGAAATAGTGCAGGAAAAGAAAAATGTCTGAGCCATTGAACATCTGAAAAGTTTTCTATTTTGTTGACAATGATTCATATTTGTTTGGCTATGAAAATACAGCTTCAAAATCATTTTGTTTGTTCCTGAACAGAAATTCGGAGTAAAAAGCTCTGTATATATAGCAGAGTTTATCCATTAACAAGATTTTAGAAGGAATGATGCAAAACATAACTGAAAAGCATTAGCACACATGCTAGGAGCCCCCAGTTTTCCTTGCATGTTCAAGCTCTTTAGGGAAAAAAATCCTCCCAGCTTTTATTCACGAGATAAATTCCAGCCACCTGCTCTCAAATGGAGACATAAGATAGGGAGTAAGAAGCCAGCGGGCACAGGCTTTTATAGGCAGACTCTTAGTAAACACTGTAGCTTCAGCACCCCTTCTCTACCTGCTAACAGGTCACAACCTGGGGGGGTTGCCATGGCAGAAGACTCACTAAATCACTGCATTTTCACACCTTAGGTTGCAAATTCTTCCTCTCTTATTTTCCCAACTTGTAATAGTAATTGACATATCTCATCTGTTGATACCTCCATCCTATTATCTTCACTTTGATTTGAATTTTTATTACTTGATGGCTATTAGTTTAAGGAAGCAATGAGAAGAGACAAACATGAACCCTCCGTTTGCCATCCTAAATAAGAAGCTGTCTTCTTAGGAAGAGCTTTTAACGTTGGCAAGAAATAGAGCAGCTACCAAAACGCCTCTAATGACATCTTTTAATCAAGGGCACAGCTCTCATGATTTAGAGCAAACGTGAGGAATCCTGTCTATGATGAAGATGGAGAAGAAGGCCAAGGATTAGTTCATATCTAGGGTCAGACATAACCACTCTGAGTCCACAAAAGGTGTTAGACAGTTCCAGCCACCCTGACCTGAGAGCCTGGGACCTCCAAATTCCTGCTTAGATGACCAACCAGCCATTACACTGACCTCTTTGACTCCTTTAAGAAGGAAGAGAGGAAGTTTAAGATATTTGAGGATTTTCTCTACAGTTTATAAATTATTTCTATCTAAAAAAAAGTATTATAAGCTTAAAATAGACTGTTATAAGATGTTTTGAATAAGGTTCATGGAAAATCACAAAGGAAAAACCTGTAGGAGATACACAAAATATTGAGACAGGAATAAAAGCATACCACGAGAAAAAAATAATCATCAAATCACAAAGGAAGACAGCAAGAAAGTTAGGAACAGAAGAAATACCAAATTGAAAATAATTAATAAAATGGCAATACTAATCCTTTACCTATCAGTAATTACTTTAAATGTAAATGGATTAAATTCTCCAAACAAAAGACAGAGTGGCTGAATGAATTTTAAAAATAAGATCCAACTATATGTGCCTATAAGTTTTAGCTTCAGGACACATAGGATGAAAGCAAAGAGATGGATAAAGATATTCAACATAAATGATAACCAGAAGAGAGGAGGGGTTGTTATATTTGTAGCAGACAAAACAGAGTTTAAGTCAAAATCTGTCACAAGAGACAAAGAAGGTTATTATATAATGAAAAAAGGGTGAATTCAGCAAGAGGACATAACAACTATAACTGTATATGTACCCAGTGTAGAAGCACCTAAATGTATGAAGTAAATATGAACAGAAATGAAGAGAGATATACATAGCAATACAGTAACAGTAAGGGACTTCAATACCCCCACTTTCAATAATCAATAGATCAGATACAAAATCAATAAGGAAAAAGTGGACTTGAACAACACTATAGACCCAATGTACCTAACTGACATATAAAAGACATTTTATCCAAAAACAGCAGAATCCAAGTTCTTCGCAAGTTCAACACAATATATTCTCCAAGACAAATCATATATGTTAGGCCACAAAACAAGTATTAAATTTACAATTGAAATCATATCAAGTATCCTTTCTGACCAACATGCTGAGAAACTAGAAAGCAATAACAAGAGGAAAAGTGGAAAGTTCATAAATTTGTGAAAATTAAACCCCATACCCCTGAACAGCATATGGGTCAAAGAAGACATCAAAAGTCAAAAAATATCTTGAGACAAACAAAACTAGAAGCACAAGACATGAAAATGTATGGGATGCAGCAAATGGCTTGTTCTAAAAGGCAAGTTTGTAGCAATGAAAAATAGAGTGGAGGTTCCTCAAAAAATTAAAAATAGAATGATTATATGATCCATCTATTCCACTTGTGGGTATTTATGCAAAAAAAAAAAAAAAAATCCTGGTTAGGATCTTGAAGAGACACTTCTGTGTTCTGTACAGTAACCAGATAACCAAGATAGTGAGTGAAAGTCGCTCAGTTGTGTCCAACTCTTTGTGACTATACAATCCATGGAATTCTCCAGGCCAGAATGCTGGAGTGGGTAGCCATTCCCTTCTCCAGGGGATCTTCCCAACCAAGAGATGGATATAAATAACCGTCTATCAGCAAATGACTAAGGGAAATGTTGTGTATACATACACGGACTACTATTCAGCTTTAAAAAAATAAAATGAAATCCTGCCATCTTTGACAACATGAAAGTTAAGTGAAACAAGCCAGACACAGGAAGACAAATACTCTATGATCTCACTTGTGGAATCCAAAAATGGTCAAATCATAGAAGCAGATAGTAGAATGGAGGTTGCCAGGGGGTGGCAGAAGGGGAAATAAGGAGGTGATGGTCAAAGGGTACAAAGTTCTAGTCATGCAAGATAAATAAATTCTCAAGATCTACTACACGGCATAGTAACTAACAACATTACAAGGCATGCTTAAAATTTCCTAAGAATGTACACCTTATAAAATTATTCTCATCCTCCCCAAATAATGATGATGATGATAGTAATAATAAAGAGGGCAAGAGAAAACTTTGGGAAGTGATACATATTTATGGACTTGATGGTGGGTTTCACAGGTTTATACTTAGCCCAAAACCCATCAAGTTGTATATAGTAACTGTGTTTGGATTTTTACATGTCAATCATACCTTAACAAAAAATTTTTAATAAATAAATAGATCATAAACAAGAATTTTGCTGGGGATTCATCTGTGATGGCTACTCTAAAACAAAGGGGTAACACTAGTCCTGGGGTAGGAAGGTCTCCCTCCAGGTGTGTTAGGAGCTGCGCAGAGCAGGAGGAGCTGCAGAGGAAACTTGGGCAGAGCCAACAGTCCCGGATCTCCTTTGACCTTCGGGGCTGCAAATGGAGACTAGCCTGGCTCTTTCTATAAAGCAGCAGTCCCCAACCTTTTAGGCACGAGGGACCAGTTTTGTAGAAGACAGTTTTTCCATGGACAGGGGCAGGGGTTTAACAGTTTCAGGATAATTCAAGCATGTTGCACTGACTGTGCAGTTTATTTCTATTATGATTATGTCAGTTCCACCTCAGATCAGACAGTAGGTTATGGAGGTTGGGGACCCCTGCTGTAAAGGACAGAATGGTTCCTTCTGAGAAAATGGGACACAGGCAAACTGCAACCCAGCTTCCATTTCCCACAAACCCTGATAAGCCCTCATTCCCTCTCCTTAGCGACTAAACAAGAGAGGAGAGGGGGACACCTTTTCCAGTGGGGGCTCTATCTACATTTATATTCATGCCATTTATTCATACACAATCAATTTATATGTAACCAAGCAAGAAAATATCCAGAATTAAGTGGAAAAAGCTAAATCCACAGATGATCCAGGTATTGATGTTAATAGAAAAAAGGAAAATGGTAAAATCAACAATATACACGAGATTAAATGAGTCCAGTTTGGATGTTTTCATCCCTAGTATAATCACTAAAAATATATAATGTACATAATAACCAATATGCAATTTAATATATAACCAATAATCTGTAAAAATCAACATATACTATATTGTAAAAATAACGTATAGCCAATAAGTCACGACTCAATGGACGTGAGTTGAGCAAGCTCGATCAATGCAAAGAAATAGAGAAAAAAAATAGAATGGGAAAGACTAGAGGTCGCTTCAAGAAGATTCCCAAGATACCAAGGGAACATTTATTGCAAAGATGGGCTCAATAAAGGACAGAAGTGGTAGGGACCTAACAGAAGCAGAAGATATTAAGAAGAGGTGCCAAGAATACACAGAAGAACTGTACAAAAAAGATCTTCACAACCCAGATAATCATGATGGTGCAATTACTCACCTAGAGCCAGACATTCTGGAATGTGAAGTCAAGTGGGCCTTAGGAAGCATTACTACATATAAAGCTAGTGGAGGTGGTGGAATTCCAGTTGAGCTATTTCAAATACTGGAAGATGATGCTGTGAAAGTGCTCACTCAATATGCCAGCAAATTTGGGAAACTCAGCAGTGGCCACAGGACTGGAAAAGGTCAGTTTTCATTCCAATCCCAAAGAAAGGCAATGCCAAAGAATGCTCAAACTACCGCACAATTGCACTCATCTCACACACTAGTAAAGTAATGCTCAAAATTCTCCAAGCTAGGCTTCAGCAATACGTCAACTGTGAACTTCCAGATGTTCAAGCTGGTTTTAAAAAGGCAGAGGAACCACAGATCAAATTGCCAACATCTGCTGGATCATGGAAAAAGCAAGAGAGTTCCAGAAAAACATCTATTTTTGCTTTATTGACTATGCCAAAGCCTTTGACTGTGTGGAACACAATCAACTGTGGAAAATTCTGAAAGAGATGGGAATACAAGACCACCTGACCTGCCTCTTGAAAAACCTGTATTCAGGTCAGGAAGCAACAGTTAGAACTGGACATGGAACAACAGACTGGTTCCAAATAGGCATAGGAGTATGTCAAGGCTGTATATTGTCACTCTGCTTATTTAACTTCTATGCAGAGTACATCAGGAGAAATGCTGGGTTGAAAGAAGCACAAGCTGGAATCAAGATTGCTGGGAGAAATGTCAATAACCTCAGATATGCAGATGACACCACCCTTATGGCAGAAAGTGAAGAGGAACTAAAAAGCCTCTTGATGAAAGTGAAAGTGGAGAGTGAAAAAGTTGGCTTAAAGCTCAACATTCAGAAAACTAATATCATGGCATCTGGTCTCATCACTTGATGGCAAATAGATGCGGAAACAGTGGAAAAAATGGCTGACTTTATTTTTCTGGGCCCCAAAATCACTGCAGATGGTGACAGCAGCCATGAAATTAAAAGACGCTTACTCCTTGGAAGGAAAATTATGACCAACATAGACAGCATATTCAAAAGCAGAGACATTACTTTGTCAAAAAAGGTCCATCTAGTCAAGGGTATGGTTTGTCCTGTGGTCATGTATGGATGTGAGAGTTGGACTATAAAGAAAGCTGAGTGCTGAAGAATTGATGCTTCTGAACTGTGGTGTTGGGGAAGACTCTTGAGAGTCCCTTGGACTGCAAGGAGATCCAACCAGTCCATCCTAAAGGAATCAGTCCTGGGTGTTCATTGGAAGGACTGATATTGAAGCTGAAACTCCAATACTTTGACCACCTGATGCAAAGGGCTGACTCATTTGAAAAGACCCTGATGCTAGGAAAGATTGAGGGCAGGAGAAGAAGGGGATGACAGAGGATGAGATAGTTGGATGGCATCACTGACTCAATGGACATGAGTTTAGGTAAACTCCGGGAGTTGGTGATGGACAGGGAGGCCTGGTGTGCTGCGCTTCGTGGGGTCGCAAAGAGTCGGACATGACTGAGCAACTGAACAGAAGTGAACTGAAAAATATCACATAGCCATTAAGTCATGACTCAATGGACATGAGTTTGAGCAAACTCCAGGAGATGGTAAAGAACAGGGAAGCCTGGCGTGCTGCAGTCCATGAGGTCTCAAAGAGTCAGACAAGACTTAGTGACTGAACAAGTCAATAAAGAAAACAATGGAAAATTAAAAGTATCTGTGTATTCCAGAGGAAGATAAGAAATGGAGAGAAATGGAACATAAAACTTATGGGCCAAATAGACAAACAGCAAGATGGTAGATATAAACCTGATTATATCAAATTACGTCAGTTCATCACCAAGGCCTGAATATTTTATGTGGTATGTACAACTTTGGCTTCTCTCCTCCCCTCACTATTGCCCAAATTCCAATCTGTATAACCAGTCACCTAGACTATTCAATAAGTCTCTAACAACTGTCCATGCTTCTCCTATTGTGTCTTCCAATCCACTCTCCTTAGAAATGCCACTGTAATTTTTCTGATGTGAATTTGACCATGTCCCCCTTCTGCCTAAAATATTTCCATGGTTCCCATTAACTTAAAGAAGACATCACATATTGAGGTATCCCTGAATATTCTGCCTTTCTGGAAAAAATAAAGGGTCCCAAGAACACTTGTGTTATTTCGTGACAACAATTTCCCAAAGCAGTGTGCTTTTAGAACAGGGGATTTCCACTTGGCTCTTTGCCTCTAGTTGCTGTTTCCTGCCTGGCTTCGGAGCCAAATATCAGTTGCTTTTTCAGCATACAGTATTCCAGGGCCTGTGAATGAGGGGAGGAATATTGCTCTGGATTTGTGTCACAAATAAAAGTGGTAAAAGACAGACAGACAGGGCAGTATGTTTCAAAAACAAGTGGGAGAGAGCCTGTTCTTTCAAAGACCCTTCCTACAGATAAGTGTAAAATGCCAGCCTGCTCCCCTCCTTGTGAACGTTGTCTGCCTGCCTCTGTGGGCACGGCTGCTTAACGCAGCACACAAGGCTCTTAGTGATTGGACTTCTGCCTCAGTCCCCATCTCTGTCCTCCTCCATTCCCAGCCTGTGTCCTTATGTTCCCTAAAATGATGAATTTTTCATAGGAGGTCACCTACCCATCCACATCGCTCTGTTCCTTTGTGCCTTTGCTATGATGATTATATGATCATCAATTCAGATGTCATCTGATCTGAGAATCTTCCTGGAGTGTTCTCCCTGAAGCTGGGTCCTTCTCCACCTTCCAGCATCTATTTAAAATCTTTTTCTTTATATTGGGCAGACTATACTGTAATTGCCTTTGCATGTGTTTTCTTCCTGACTGGCTTATGAGTGCTTTGATGTCTTGTTTTTGTAGCTCTAAGGCCTAGCACAGGGAAAGACATGTAATCTTCTAAGTGCTATTGACATGATATGAAAAGAAATCATTTAAACTCAATAAAATATTAATGTATTTTGTTTCTGTCTCACGCCACCACAAAACCTAAAAATTCTGAAAGCAGGCACTTTTGTAACAACACTTTACTAATTAGTATACTTTTAATTGAAAACACTTTACAAAGTTTCCTTATACCAATTATCTCATAACATATTTGGTTATGTATCTACCATCCTTAGTCAGGGCTCCAAAATCACTACAGATGGTGACTGCAGCCATGAAATTAAAAGACATTTACTCCTTGGAAGCAAAGTTATGACCAACCTAGATAGCATATTCAAAAGCAGAGACATTACTTTGCCAACAAAGGTTCGTCTAGTCAAGGCTATGGTTTTTCCTGTGGTCATGTATGGATGTGAGGGCTGGACTGTGAAGAAGGCTGAGCGCCGAAGAATTGATGCTTTTGAACTGTAGTGTTGGAGAAGACTCCTGAGAGTCCCTTGGACTGCAAGGAGATCCAACCAGTCCATTCTGAAGGAGATCAACCCTGGGATTTCTTTAGAAGGAATGATGCTAAAGCTGAAACTCCAGTACTTTGGCCACCTCATGCGAAGAGTTGACTCATTGGAGAAGACTCTGATGCTGGGAGGGATTGGGGGCAAGAGGAGAAGGGGACGACAGAGGATGAGATGGCTAGATGGCATCACTGACTCGATGGACGTGAGTCTCAGTGAACTCCGGGAGTTGGTGATGGACAGGGAGGCCTGGCGTGCTGCGACTCATGAGGTCGCAAAGAGTCGGACACGACTGAGCGACTGATCTGATCTGATCTGAACTGAAGGAAACCGGCCTGGTCCAATGGCGCCACCTGGTGGCATCATTGAGAAACTGTTTGACAGCCTTGAGATTAGCCATAGACGTGAGAAATGGTATCTGTTTTATCTCCCGCCTTCCTCTTCTAGGAGATCATGAAGACTCTAGGGCTAATCGAACCTGAACCTCTCCTGAAATAGAAAGAATGAGGACATTTTTGTTTGTTCCCAAGGAAGAAAAGGGAATCCCCATACTGTGGTTTGAGATCTGCCTATATCGGGAAGGTATGAGTGGACCCATGTGGAAAAAGGGATAAACAGTTTTAAGACACAAACTTAAGCAACTTTTTAGATGCCCTCAACTACATTCCTTTCTCCTTCTTAGCTGGCATGCCACTTTGGGTTTTGGGTGAAACATGAGCCCACCAAGTATGGGATCTAACATCCTGAAAAGCCTGAGAGATGGATGAAACAACCCAAGAGTAAGAGTTAGGCTCTCTTATTTCCCCATCTATTTCCCATGAAGTGATGAGACCAGATGCCATGATCTTAGTTTTCTGAATGTTGAGCTTTAAGCCAACCTTTTCACTCTCCTTTTTCACTTTCATCAAGAGGCTTTTTAGTTCTTCTTCACTTTCTGCCATAAGGGTGGTGTCATCTGCATATCTGAGGTTATTGATATTTCTCCCAGCAATCTTGATTTCAGCTTGTGCTTCTTCCAGTCCAGCATTTCTCATGATGTACTCTGCACAGAAGTTAAATAAGCAGGGTGACAATATACAGCCTTGATGTACTCCTTTTCCTATTTGGAACCAGTCTGTTGTTCCATGTCCAGTTCTAACTGTTGCTTCCTCACCTGCATACAGGTTTCTCAAGAGGCAGGTCAGGTGGTATACTATTCCCATCTCTTTCAGAATTTTTCACAGTTGATTGTGATCTACACAGTCAAAGGCTTTGGCATAGTCAATAAAGCAAAAATAGATGTTTTTCTGGAACTCTCTTGCTTTTTCCATGATCCAGCGGATGTTGGCAATTTTATCTGTGGTTCCTCTGCCTTTTCTAAAACCAGATTGAACATCTGGAAGTTCACAGTTGATGTATTGCTGAAGCCTGGCTTGGAGAATTTTGAGCATTACTTTACTAGCGTGTGAGATGAGTGCAATTGTGCGGTAGTTTGAGCATTCTTTGGCATTGCCTTTCTTTGGGATTGGGATGAAAATTGACCTTTTCCAGTCCTGTGGCCACTGCTGAGTTTTCCAAATTTGCTGACATATTGAGTGAGCACTTTCACAGCATTATCTTTCAGGATTTGAAATAGCTCAACTGGAATTCCATCACCTCCACTAGCTTTATTTTTAGTGATGCTTTCTAAGGCCCACTTGACTTCACATTCCAGGATGTCTGGCTCTAGGTCAGTGATCACACCATCATAATTATCTGGGTCATGAAGCTCTTTTTTGTACAGTTCTTCTGTGTATTCTTGCCACCTCTTCTTAATATCTTCTGCTTCTATTAGGTCCATACCATTTCTGTCCTTTATCGAGCCCATCTTTGCATGAAATGTTCCTTTGGTATCTCTAATTTTCTTGAAGAGATCCCTCGTCTTTCCCATTCTGTTGTTTCCCTCTATTTCTTTGCATTGATCACTGAAGAAGGCTTTCTTATCTCTTCTTGCTATTCTTTGGAACTCTGCATTCAGATGCTTATATCTTTCCTTTTCTCCTTTGCTTTTCACTTCTCTTTTTTTCACAGCTATTTGTAAGACCTCCCCATAGAGCCATTTTGCTTTTTTGCATTTCTTTTCCATGGGGATGGTCTTGATCCCTGTCTCCTGTACAATGTCACAAACCTCCATCCATCGTTCATCAGGCACTCTACCTATCAGATTTAGTCTCTTAAATCTGTTTCTCAGTTCCACTGTATAATCATAAGGAATTTGATTTAGGTCATACCTGAATGGTCTAGTGGTTTTCCCTACTTTCTTCAATTTAAGTCTGATAAGGACTTAGAGTTGGTAATTTTGAATTTAAAAGCAGGTCAGTGAGCATGGTGTTATATTTTTCTTTAGGCTTTTTTGGTTGGCAAGTGCAGGCATTAGAGAGATGAACTTAAAGAGGGTTGTGGTTTCATCAAGTATAACAAGATGGTAAAGGGGCAAAGATGTGGAAGCCTTATGCAAGAGTGCAGATATGATCATTAAACACAGGACTTCTCCGGTGGCACAATGGATAAGAATGCATCTGTAAATGCAAGGGACATGGGTTCATTCCCTGGTCCAAGAAGATTCCACATGCCTTGGAGCAACTAAGCCTGAGCACACCAACTACAGAGCCTTTGAGCTGCAACAACTGAAACCTGCAAGCCCCAGCACCTGTGCTCTGCAAGAAGAGAAGCCACCCTGATACACCACAATGAAGAGTACCCCCGCCAAGAAAAGTAGGGTTAGGGTTAGGGTTAGAGTTGCCTCAACTAGAGAAAGCCCACTTAAAGCAACGAAGACCCAGCACAGCCAAAAATAAATTTTTTAAATAATAATTAAACAAGAAATTTAAGTTGGGTAAAGAGAAGACATGAGACAAAAAAGTGAAAAGGTGTAAAATTTAAAAATTAAGGCCTCTTGTAGGGTCAAAACTGTAGGAATCCAGATATAGTAATTGAGAAAATGAGTTAGAAAAACAGAAGGAGATGGTCAGAGGAGGGGATGTTAAAAGTGAGAGTATGAAAGCGCCGAAGGTACTGGAAGTTTTAAAAAAGCCAAGGGTATGATTGATTCAAAACTGTGAGAAAAGAGGACATCAAGAAGAGACTCGGGTAAATTAGTTTCCAATTGCTTCTGTTTAAAAACTACCGCAAACTTCACGGCTTAAAACAACATGAATTTATTATCTTACAGTGCTAGAGGTCAGAAGTCTTAAATCAAGGTGTCAACAGGGCTGCATTTTTCCCGAAGGCTCCAGAGGAGAATCTGTTTTTTCTAGTTTCTGGAAGTCACCTGCACTCCTCAGTTCATGGCCAGAAGCAAGCATCAAATTGTGATGACATTGGGCCTTCCAGATAATCCAGGGTGATCTTTCATCCTCAAGATCTTTAATATAATCATATCTATAAAAGTCCCTTTTTGCTATGTAAGGTAACATATTCACAGGCTCTGCAGATCAGGACACGGGCATCTTTAGAAGCCATTATTCTGTCTACCAAACATGGTGTCACAGCTCATGACTCACTAACACGGACTAAGGCAGCTGTACTCGTACTTGTGGGAAAACAGTCCCTACTGCCCTCCTAACAAAAGATACTGCCTGAGTCAAGAATTCTAAATCAGGTTTTTTAATATGGTCTCTGAAACTTCATTTCTGTCAACAGAATTATATTTTAAACTATTGATATGGAAAGAGTTTTTAGACCAGTGAGTGTAACTTTTATGAAACATTTAATTGAAGTATGATTGACATACAGGGCTTCCCTCAGGGTTCCCAGGGTAAAGAATCTGTCTGCAATGCAGGAGATGGGGGTTCAATTCCTGGGTCAGAAAGATTCCCTGGAGAAAAGATTGGCTACCCACTCCAGTATTCTTGCCTGGAGAATTTCATGGACAGAGAAGCCTGGGGGGCTACAGTCCATGGAGTCGCAGAGTCAGACCGGACTGAAGTGACTAAGCAGCAACAGCAGCATGCATTGGTAAAACCACAGTCTGTGCCACAAATATACCACCTCCAAAAGTTTCCCTTCACCCTCTGATTTTTTTTTGCATAAGACAAAGACATTTAAAGATCTCACTTAGCAAAATTTCCAGTATGAACATAGTGTTGTTGTATGGCTGAGTCCTTTTCTGTACACCTGAAACCATCACAACATTGTTAATAAGCTATACTCCAATACACAATAAAAAGTTAAAAAACAAACAATATTGTTAACTGCAAGCCCGATAAAGGACCAGAAGCAGGGATGAGAAAGGAAAGCAGGCGACAACCGGGCTTCTGAACTCTGGGTTTTAATCTAAAGCCACTCCCTTCCCCGGGAGGGGAAGTTCTAGTTCTCTCCCTCGCCCGTTCTCTGGTTCTCTCTCACTTCTGCTAACAGCCGCATCTTTTGAAATTCTCCTAAAACACTCTTACCTCCAGTGACTCCAGCCAAAGGTGCATCAAGGTTTTGTGGAACAGGAAGTTTATTTGGGGTGAGGGGCGTCTTTAAGAAAGACGGGGGTGGGAGGGAGGAATCTTAATTTTGCGAATTTTACTTGAAAGCTCAAGTCTCACTAGCTTAAAGGTGAACCTTCCCCAGACGCCAACTTATGAATGTTAAATTATCCAAATGTTTCTTTCCCGCGGCATCCTTTTCAACGGAGGATGGAAAACGCCAAGGAGGGCGATCGGAGAAAGAAAGATGAGCTTTATGCTCATTGGAAGAGCATAAAGCAGACGGTGGACAAGGAAGAAGGTGACTATTCCAAGCTCACGCAGAGCTTACTTTCTGCCGAAAACTTCCCCCACGAGGCGCTGCGCGTTTTTTACGAAGCCTCTGCACTCCGGCTTCCCCCGGCCACCGGTGCTCCGACGCTCGCTGTCCACTAGGTGGCCCCTGGTGGCCGCAAATCCCCGGCGACTTTTGGGAAATAGCTCGGAACCCCGCCGCCCCCAGCACCCTGAGCCAGCGCAGCGCCCCCAGAGGCCCCAGGCGGCGGCAACCCTCCCCCTATTCCTTCGGCGCTGCTGAGGCTTCCGTGGGCCCCTGGACGAGAGATCAGCGGCTCCAGGAATCTGAGTGGGCTGTAAACGGAAACCGAGGGAATGGGGGCGGACGAAGAGCTTAAGAAACCTGCGGAAGACGCTGCGCGGGGCGGCTGAGCGCGCAGCGCCCCGGAAGGCTAGGACCAAGACCGCTCCGCCGCCCGCGCGCCCCCAGTCCTGAGCGTGGCCCACGCAGCCGCACCCCGCGCCCCTACCCCAGCCCCAGCTGCTCTTGGCTAGAGCCCTCTGAGAGGACGAACTTTTCAGACCCTTATAGACCTCTTAGTGTCGCCCCCCGCTCCTGCTCCGCTCCCCCACCAACCACCCGGAGGCTTTCTCCTCCGATTCCAGGCTGCCCACCCCGCGCCCCCAACCCCAGCCCTGCGAGCCCCGGCCCCCGCGCGCCTTTCCCGCCACCCCGGGAGAGTGGAGGGTGCCATCCGGTTCCCAGTCACCAGCTGCAGATCCCGGCCTCCCCGCTGTACCCACCGAGAAGTCGTGGAGCCTGGGGGAGAGACTACAGGTCATCCTTCCGAGGCCGGCGGGGAAAGGCGTCACCCCAACAACCGAGATGCGGAGGCGAAACGAGGCAGAGGTTCAGTCCCGGCAGCTGCAGCTGCCACGAACGCGCCCGGACCCCAGGCCCGCCCTTCTGCAGCGCCCGCGGGAGGCGGGGATATAGTAACACAGCCTTAGATGAAGGGTTGGACTTTCTGTTCGCTAGCGAAAGAAACAATCCTTATTGAATGTGCCTGAGTTGCATGGAATTAAAAGACGCTTACTCCTTGGAAGGAAAGTTGTGACCAACATAGCGTACTAAAAAGCAGAGACATTACTTTGCCAACAAAGGTCCGTCTAGTCAAGGCTATGGTTTTTCCAGTAGTCATGTATGGATAGATATGCGAGTTGGACTTATAAAGAAAGCTGAGCGCCGAAGAATTGATGCTTTTGAACTGTGATGTTGGAGAAGACTCTTGAGAGTCCCTTCGACTGCAAGGAGATCCAACCAGTCCATCCTAAAGGAGATCAGTCCTGGGTGTTCATTGGAAGGACTGATGTTGAAGCTGAAACTCCAATACTTTGGCCACCTGATGCGAAAGGCTGACTCATTTGAAAAGCCCCTGATGCTGGGAAGGATTGAAGGTGGGAGGAGAAGGGAACAAAGGAGGATGAGATGGTTGGATGGCATCACTGACTCAATGGACATGAATTTGGGTGAACTCCAGGAGTTGGTGATGGACAGGGGGGCCTGGCGTGCTGCAGTCCATGGGGTCGCAAAGAGTTGGACACGACAGAGCGACTGACTGAACTGAACCAAACTGAGTTCCTACATGTGGCATCACTCAGTCCTCACAAAGAAGAAATTTAATGTCCACTCGTATCAAGTGAGAAAACCAGCTCGGTTGGAGAGGTTGCTGCTGCTGCTGCTGCTGCTAAGTCGCTTCAGTCGTGTCCGGCTCTGTGCAACCCTATAGACAGCAGCCCACCAGGCTCCTCTGTCCCTGGGATTCTCCAGGCAAGGACACTGGAGTGGGTTGCCATTTCCTTCTCCAATGCATGAAATTGAAAAGTGAAAGTGAAGTTGCTCAGTCGTGTCCAACTCTTAGCGACGCCATGGACTGCAGCCTACCAGGCTCCTCCATCCATGGGATTTTCCAGGCAAGAGTACTGGAGTGGGGTGCCATTGCCTTCTCCTCTTTCATCCATAGTTAGTTTCTAATCCTCTTTTCAGAAACACTGATGGAAACATTACAGTTTTCCTCCACTGAGCATATAAATTGATCGTGCCTTTTTTTCTAATGGACTGATTCTGTCCATTAAACATAGTAAAATTCAATTAACAGAAATAAAGGTTAATGGACATACAGTGCCTGCTTTATCCTGGACACCCAAAAAGTGAGTGAGGCCTAGGTCCCATCCTCCTTACACAGTCTCGCTGGGGAGCTAGACAACACCAGGACCCCATAAGGTTGACTTAGAGACCAAAAAGACCAAGCTGAATCCTCAGGAAATCTTCTATAGTGGCTCGTATTTTATCATGATGTACTGAGGATTAAATAATCAAAGACATTTTTTAGACATGTAGAAAATAAAGGGAATCCAAGAAGGCAGTTTAGACCCTACAGGGTGGCAGCAAATAGAAGCTTAGGCCATAGGAGGAGAAGGCAGCCAAGATGGAGTAGGAAGACCTGAACTCACCTCCTCCCATGGATGCACTAAAATTGTAACTACTCACAGAGCTACTATCTGTGAGCACAACCTGAAGGCAATAGAAAAAAGTTTCCACAATGAAAGGCATATAGAAGGAACCACAGTAAGATGGATAGATGGGGTGGAGTCAAGGTATGTCAGAACCCACAAGCCGGGGCCAGCAACCCACAAGTGGCAGGATAATTACAATCATAGAGGTCCTCCCCAAGGAGTGAGGGGTCCAAGGTCCATACTGGGCTCCCCAGCCAGGGCTTCTGCACTAACAAGTCTTCCAGCAGGAAAACTGGAGGGCTAAAGACACAGACTCTGCTCTTAAAGGGCTCGTACAAAATCTCACGGGCTCCAAGTCCTCGGGGAGAGGCGATAATTTTCAAGATGCCTGGGTCAGACCCACTTGCTGATCCTGAAGTTGCCTCCTGCCTCTGGGACTTCCCTGGGGCTAGAGCCGCTGGCCACAACTGTTCTGGGGAGCTCCACCGGTGCTGGCAAGCACCATTTGGAATCCTCCCTCCAGCCTATTAGCAGTGTATCCTTTGACATCCGTCTTAGCAATGTGTTGTGGATCGGTCTCCTCAGTCAAGGGGAAAAGAAGGAAATTAAACAAATGGAACTATATTAAACTAAAAAGCTTTTGCAAAGTAAGGGAAACTATCAACAAAATGAAAAGACAGCCTAAGAATGGGAGGCCACAGGCCAGGCCCTGGGGCCTTGGCTCCCAGTCTGTCTCCAACCTTGATGGCATAAGAACAGAGTTATGAAGAGCTTAAAGACAACAGGAAGCCAGCCTCCTAGACGGACAGTTATACCACTTTGTCACTGCCCCAGGAGTCAACTATGTATTTCTTCCTGATTCATGAGATTAAAAATCTGTGCCCAAATGTAGTCCCTCCATTTACAGTCCCAAAGGAGAGGAAGCCAGGACCTCAAGATCCTTATCCTTGGAAGAAGTGAGGTTCACTCAGGTTTGCCTGATCCCATTCCCAGTGTCCTTCTAACCCCATGCCTGGTATTCTTATCTATGACGAAATAGCATCTATGCTGTGGTGGGAATTACCTTTTGAAATTGAGCCTATCAAAATTGCTTATGTTGTTGACCATTTTTCAGGGATTAAGAAAATCGCATTGAGAAAAGGAGTCTCTTGGCAAAGGGTGGGTGGAAGATAGGTTGTGTGTGTGTGTGTTCAGTCGTATCCGACTCTGCGACCCTGTGGACTGTAGCCCACCACGCTCCTCTGTCCATTAGATTTTCGAGGCAAGAATATTGAAGTGGGTTGCCATTTCCTCCTCCAGGGAATCTTTCTGACCCAGGAATTGAACTCAGGTCTCCTGAATCAGCAGGCAAATTCTTTACCAGTGAGCCACCTGGAAAGCCCTGGAAGAAACACTAAAAGAGGGAATATATGAGAGCCAGGACAAAAGATGAGAAAGAGGAAGTGTTCTGATAAAACTGTGTCCCAATTAGGATTCTCATTTACCTTCTGATTTTTTCTGAGTTCAGGGAAAAATGTTTCAAAATTGTCGATTATTTCAGCTATTCTTGAAGGGCTGGATATCTCAGCACATGGAGCCACAAGAGGGGTAGTAGCAGAGCTAAATGTTAACTGTTGCCTTCAAGGGCTTCTCTCCAACAGTGAAAGCCTCTTAAAATCACGAACTTTAGTATTTTTTAAATGCTTCTATAGTCTAAAGAGATTTCATAGTTTATCACCTTGGTAATAGCAGTTATCACGGAAAACATTACTGGAATACAAGTACGCATTCCTCCTTGCAGAGATTCAATGTTTTCATAAAAACACAATGAATGAGGCTTTTAAAATATCAAACATCCTTTTTTTTCTAAGTCAAATTAGTTATGATTTCATGAACAGTTTTGGAAAATATGTGAGTTATAGCTTATAACTAAGTGGTGCTATAACTTCAAACAGTACTTCTTAATGTTTTCATATCATGACACATAAAAGATGAAAATATTTGGCATCTGGGATAAAGTGAAGAGAATTGTGTGTGTGTTGGCACCTAGGATAAAGTGAAGAGAACTGGGGAGAGGTTTATAGGGCTTGGTTTTAAAAATCATTGCTTTTTAGTACTATGATTTTGTGGTAAAAACAAAGTATTCAGGAAAACAATAAATATTTAGTTTGCCTAAAATTTTCACATATGACACTTTCTAAATTTTGATAGATTTGAGTTTTCTAATATCAGTAACGCTATAACCGATTCTTACTGAAAGAGAAAAACATTTTTCATTGTAAAAAGCTGAATTCACTGTGCAAGAATTCTGTTTCAGTCACAAAGTGTATTATAAGATCAAAGTTCTTGATGTTTCATGATATTTCAGAATTAGCCATGTTGACATTTATAGTTTTGAATGCATCAGTCCCTACCCTAGCACCAGCTGGGAGCTGGGGTCCAAGCCTTGTATACCAGGACTGATTGCCTTCAGCATTAGCCCTCTGGGAGGCCAGCTTTTTAAAAGAACAAGTAAGTATACACTTGCACAAGCTTCCAAAAACCTGGAGAAAGGGAACACTCCTCAAGTCGTTTTGTAAGACCAGAATAAATTTAACACAAAAACTGAAAAGGATATTGTTAAAAATAAATATTATGAAAAATAATGCAAATATTTTTATATATATGTAAAATATCAAGAACAAACTGGGTGTATCTTAGTGTCAAATTGTCCAGTATAACACCATGCTCTTAAAGAATAAAATAAAAAAATAAAATAAAAAAATCTCAGCGGGTAAAGAGAAAAATCATTTGACAGAAATTCAAGATCTAGTCATGCTTTCCTCTTTTAAGAAATTTTTAAAAATTCATTCATAAAGATCCTGCCATCTGCCTCTCGATCCACCCTCTAAGTCAATCTGTCTGACAAGAATCAAATGATTTTAATTTGTTTATATCATGGACTAGCCCATCCCACAGTAACTCTCAATAACAAAAATGTAACTGTCCTCAGATTTAGAAACAGGGAAAGAGGAAAAAGACACTGTGGTAGTTCAGTCTTCTTCTCAGGAGCTGACTCTGACTTCAACTGGCTGGGAATCGGGGCAGCACGACCACTCTCCGGAGCCACGGTCCTAGACTGAGCGCAATACACCATGCTTCTCCCAGCTGTCACCTGAGAATTGGATGACTGCATCTGGCCTCTGCATCCCTGGGACCTCTTACAAGGAACTTGTTTCCAACTCCCAGCACACAGTCTGAGTGCTTCTCAGCTCCAGAGTGAACACAAATCACCTGTGGGTACCTTTAAAACTTTATTTTATTTTTTTTTAATTTTATTTTGCTTAACTTTACAATATTGTATTGCTTTTGCCATACATCAAGATGGATCTGCCACAAGTATACATGTGCTCCCCATCCTGAACCCTCCTCCCTCCTCCCTCCCCATACCATCCCTCTGGGACTTTAAAACTTTAAAAATGAATTCAGTCAATCTGTAACAGAGCAGGGCCCCATGGGGCCTTTGGGGTGGGGGCGGTGGGAAGGGGTGCGGAGGACCAGCCTTCTCCCACACCCTCTACTTTAGCTCCTCTCAGAAGTTTCTAGATAATAGTATTTTATGCAAATGTCCTGAGTTGTTTTGCAGATGTGAACTCCCGCAAGACCACCACCACAAGGAAAAAGTTAACTACTTGATAATCTGAAGCACAACCCCCAGGCCTCCTGGAGCCCAAGGACTGATAGGTTAACCCCCGTGAAACTGCCTGCTATCTCACCATCAACCAGTCAGAGGACTGTGCACAAACTGACCCTATACACTGCCTCCACCCCGCCCCCCTCACCTGGCCTTTTTTTTTTTTTTTTTTTGCTTAACTTTATCACGTGGCCTTTAAAAGAGACCTTTTGGGCTTTGCCTAAACCTTTTGGGGGAGCTCAGGGTGTTTTAGGGCATGAACCACCCTTCTGCTTGCATGGCCCTGCAAGAAACCAAACCCTTCTCTGCTCCAGACTCTGACATGTCTGTTTACTTGGCCTCACTGTGTGGGAACTGGCACTAAAAAATCTGGAGTAAATCTGCCAGGTGATGCCTGCGGAGCTCCTTCTGCTGACCACACTTTAAGCAGCAAAGTAGACTACTTACTATCCCAGCTTGCATCCCACCCAATGGGAGGGCAAGGTAGGAAGTGAGAAAAGCCATTGCTGTTTTCCATTAACCAGTCAGGCCCTCCTGTTGGCACCTGCAGCCACCGATTTAACAGTGCAAAGGTGGAAGGTAAGTCCACGTGAGGAGGTATGAATGAACTTCTTTTGAGAGTGGCAGTTGGGAATGGGGTACAGGATGGATAATATCTAAGCAAACAAACAATGTTCTGCACTGTTTCTGTTACGAATCAGTCAGAAACACTCATCTTCCAGGATGTGATCTGGAGACAACAGTCAGACTGCAGTTTCAAATTCTAAATGACTCTGAGGTTTTAATGATGTTGGATGCGTTTTTAAATCTCATGTCTTTACATTTTCAGATCCAACGATCTCTAGAGTGGTTAAGAATAGATTTTATGAATTACCACTAGCCATGTGTTGAAGAAGACTTTTGAGAGTCCCTTGGACTGCAAGGAGATCCAACCAGTCCATTCTGAAGGAGATCAGCCCTGGGATTTCTTTGGAAGGAATGATGCTAAAGCTGAAACTCCAGTACTTTGGCCACCTCATGCGAAGAGTTGACTCATTGGAAAAAACTCTGATGCTGGGAGGGGGGGACGACAGAGGATGAGATGGCTGGATGGCATCACTGACTCGATGGACTTGAGGCTCAATGAACTCTGGGAGTTGGTGGTGGACAGGGAGGCCTGGCGTGCTGCGATTCATGGGGTTGCAAAGAGTTGGACACGACTGAGCGACTGATCTGATCTGATGTTTAAAATATTTTCTCTATTTTCTAAAACATCTTGTCACACACTTCAAAATAACCATAACCAACAGGAGATCAAGAGAGTCTATCTTTTCACAGCTATTGGTAGGAAACCAGAAGAGTAGAATTTATTTATCTGAATGCTACCAATTATGAGTCAAAATTAAGTCCCTTAATTCTTCAGTGAAAGTCGTTCAGTCATGTCCAACTCTTTGCCACCCCTTGGACTATACAGTCCATGGAATTCTCCAGGCCAGAATACTGAAATGGGTAGCCTTTCCCTTCTCCAGGGGAATCTTCCCAACCCAGTTATCGAACCCATGCCTCCTGCATTGCAGGTGGATTCTTTACCAGCAAAGTCACAAGGGAAGCTCTCAAAAGAGAAGGAATCCCTTTTCTTTTGTTCACTCTCTACCTTATTTTTCCCCGCTACTTTTCTTACTCTAAATCAATACGGTGGGAGGAAAAAGGGAGAGATTTCACTTTTCCATCACAAATTATGTCCTTTACCAATAAGAAGATGTAATGAGACTCCTTTATGGAATCCTGAAAGATGGGAGAAGATTGTAATCAAGGGACAGCCAGGCTCTCTCTCTCCATGTATATATGGAGCACACTTGGACTAAAGCTAAACACCTCTGAATATAATTTGTAGATTTTGATTTGAAAAAAGTTTATTACTTTAAAAATTGTTTTATAATTACGTAATTTTTAAAATTGGAACCAAAATGAATAAAAAAGATGCTAAATGTGTAAAAGTTGGTGTCATAACCACACAAAGAGGAATTATTTCAAGCGACTTTAAAGACAGTAATTTTACAATTTCTCTCCAGTGAGATATACCTAAGATTTGAAAAACTGCCCCCAAATTATAGTGATTTTGGTTTTCGTATTATTGGTGTTGAAACTTATTCTGACAAGGTTTTGTTGCATTGTGTTTGTATTGGAAATGGCTGGGTCATAGGAGGGGGAGAGAACAGGGAGGAAACTTGTTTCATCTGGAGGAAACTTCTCTCTCTGGTTCAAACTCCGTTTTGTGCTCCCATTTTTGTTTTTGTCTTATTTTTTAAGAAGTACAATATAATGATTTAATATGCAGTATATGTTGTGAAATGATTAATATAACCAAATTAACACATCCATCACCTCACATAGGGGTGTGTGTGTGTGTGTGTGTGTGTGTGTTGAAAACAGTTAAGTGTTCCCCAGTCTTCTTTAGTGTCAGGCGAGTGTATTCTCCTCGGTTCTGTCTCATCACAACAAAGATTTGGAGTGACGGACATTAACGCCCTCGGCGCGTCACTGCTCTAGGGTCTTGGACAGACCGTGTTATAGCGCTTAGACAAATCAGTGTTACAGCTCCATGTTACAGTTCTATTTTATTTAGAAAATAGCAGGAAAATCCATCCTTGAGGCGTGAGGGCATGTCGACCCTAAGACGAAAAAAGAGTGCCACAGCACGCCGGAGAGAGAGCGAGCCCTGGACCTTTGGCTCCCCTTTTTATGTGTTTTTTCTCCCCCTGGGCCTGCCCTGTGTAAATTTGGCTAGCCACGAGTGTTGTTTGTTCTACCTGAGGTCCTCACTCTGGTCCTCGGACCTTCCTTTGTTCTATTCTCCTGAGCTTTTTCCTTCCTTGTCTTTTAGCCACCGCCATTCTGGACTCCTGTTTCCTATTCTTACTACCTAACATTTAGGTTTCACCTTTTTTGCTTTAATGGCTACTAACTGCTTGCTCACTTTTAATGTGAATGTCTTCTTAGTGTTGCCTAATAATGCTGTGCAATTGGGTCACTAGTCTTATTTTAAGCAAACTTAGATTTGAAATGCAAGCTGATACTTTCAAATACATGTCAGGGCTTAACCTGGAAGGCAAAAGATGAGCACTAAAGACTTGCACTTTCCCAATTAACTGAGTTCTTTGCTCTCCTCCTTAACATCTAAACGAAGAAATCAACAAAATGACTTACTTTAGGGCTAGGAAGGTAAATTGTCCTGTAAAACATTTCCTCACAGTCTATAAAACCTGTCAGGACAAATTGTTATGTTATCGGGTGATACAATTTGGGAAATTTTTTTATATGCGTAGAAAATGAAAGGTATGGAAAGGAAACTGCCCCCGCCCGTGCTAAAGCCCTCAATGGCTGTGTATCCCCAGCCCACGACCTCAGTCTGCACTGCGCCTGCCTTCCTGCCTGCTCTGCCTGGTCCCAACGTGTGGAAATCCCACAGCGCCTGCAGAATTCTGCACCCGCTTCAGGCTGAAGAGAAGTGGACATTAGTTGTCTTTGTATTTATAGTGAAGGAGGAAACAGAACAGGCTCTATCTTGAAAGCAGGACTCCATCTGGGCCGGACTGTGGACTTTGAGCTATATGCCCAGTATCTATGGAAACGACAGACCGACTGGAAAAACCAGGCCCCCTGAAGGAAGAGCCCCAGGGTTCTCCATTGCCTATAAGAATACCCTAATTATCTGTGTAACAGAATAGAATCATACATTCTATTATGCTTATTGGGGTATGACCACAGGCCTGTTGATAAATGTCCACTGTTAACTACCTAGGCTTAAGGCATATGAATCACCGGTTAACTTTGATTGTCAGGGAATTTGGGGAGGTGGGTTTGTGCACGTGCACTTAGGGTATATAACGTTTTCCAAAAACTGGTCAGGGTCCTTGGCTAAGAGGAGACTCTACCTTGGGCCCGCTGGTGTAATAAACTGCACTCCACTATCCGCATTGTGCTTCTGAGTGAGTTTGTTTCCCAGAACGCATGGCTAAAATAGTAGCTCTTTTCATAACACCTGACAAACGCCAGGCTCTCAATAAAGGATTATTAAATTAATGACATTAAGCAAAGTTTACAACACTGGAGAATAAACTTTGGTCATGAAAGATACTAAACGGAGGATGGCTGTTCTTGTTACAGTTTTACTGTCCACCCACATAATAATGTAAAGATCTACCTTAAGGATATTTTTAAAGGCCATTTGTTCTTCATTGGGCTTATCCTTCTATCATAGTGTTGTTTAGTCACTTAGTTGTCGGACTTTTTGTGACCCCATAGACTGTAGCCCACCAGGGTCCTCTGTCCACGGGATTTTCCAGGTAAGAAAACTAGAGTGGGTTGCCATTTCCTTCTCCAGGGAATCTTCCCTGCATCCAACCCGCCCTCTCCTAAATTGCAGGTGGATTTTATTTTACCACTGAACCACCGGAGAAGTCCTCTATGATAATAGTATTAATCAAATAATGATGATTATACCTTTACTAGGGTTATTATATTGTCAGAAGTTATCACTATAAATAAATAAAATTACTTTTTAAAAAAAGTACAGAGGAACAAGAGGAGAGGAAGAATATACGCATGATAAAGTGCTTTTCCTTTCTCTTTAATATTTTGAATTAAAGTTTTGATCTGGAGAAAGGCAAAAGGCAGGGAACAAAACTCTGATCTTGAGCTCTCCTGCAATCTGCTAACAGGTCCTCCTGGTACTGGGCATGGCAGTGGGAGGTGTTCAACCTGGCCAGTGGCAGAGGCATACTGATTGTCAGCCTCACACAAAGCCGGTCTTTAAATCTGGGCAGCTGTCAGAGTGGATATTCAGTGAGGCAGGAATCTGGTTAAGTGGGAGATATTTCTGCTTGGAAAATGTTCCTTTCCTGAGAAATATCTTTTAAGTCTTCCATTTCTTGACCCTCTACGCTTGTCACCAGTCCACCACCACCACTCCCAGACCCTAGCCACATTCAGACTCCAATCTCTGGCCTAGCAAAGCAGCACCCAGCCTGGATCTCACGAGGTCCCAGGATGCAGCCCTCCTGGCTCCTGTCCTAAGATCCCCATGTTAATGAAAATTATCACATATATAAAGGATCAAAATATCTTTATTCTGATAACAGATAATTCATAATAGAAGGACTGATAAGAATGGGAAAATAAATTTTTAAGATGAACTATTAAGAAAAATTTGGGTTTTTTCTTTTACATTTCCCTTTTTCTCATCTTAAAGTCATGAATGATATCAAACCAATATTCTTAAAATATCCTGAACACAGAAAAGAAAAAACCTTGAATACTTGAATATTTTCTAAAGACAATCTAGATTCATTCTATCAAGGTTGTTAAAAGACAGAGAGACTGTAATAAACTGTAAGAAGTATAAAGTTGAATGTCACTGTTTCTTTTTCTGGTGTTTAGCAACAGAAATAGAATGCACTTAACAGTTTAAGCATAACAGGATTTATTAGGAGATAAAGATCACTTAAAATTCAATAGAAAGATGAATCCAGATTTTAGACTGAACAACAGAGAGTATCTTTCAGAAGCTCACTGCAAACTAAGGCACAAAGAGAGATTCTGTCAGAAATCAGAAAACACTGCATCTGTGGCTACCACCCCACATCTGTTCTCTGAGAATCATGCAGCCCCTGGCAAATATTGGGATTTGAGGTCATTCAGAGTGTTTGTGGGAAATGTGTGCATCAAGTGTTAATACTTCATGCACGATTGTTAGAGGGTAGATACTACATTCATTCTAAAGAACCATCTAGCAAAAGTTGGTAGAGTTAGGTTTATACATTTTCTATGACATGATTCTGCTCATGGGTATATATCCTACAGAAATTTTCTCACAGATCCATAAGGAACTATTATATATGGTGGTGGTGACTAAACAGCCATCTGAGCACCCACTGGGGACAGCAAATATATAAAGTGGCAGACTTATCAGAGGCTAATGTGCCAGATGTGGAAGCAGATCAAAAGTCCATGTAAAGATCTTAGGAATTTGCAAATGAGTGGGAAATAATAAATAAAATAACATGTTTAGCCTAATATCTTTTACATGAATTGAAAATAAAAGCACACAATAAATCACATATTATAAGACTGACACAAGAAGAGACTTTTAAAATAAAATATTCATAGGAAGAAACTGCAGTGGAAGAAGGGAAAGCAAATAACTAGTTGTGCCTCCCCCCACATTGGATTTCAGCTGTGACTGGAATTGAGTTGGCCTCACTCCCCATCCACAAAGGCAGAGCTCTGCTATCTACTCTGAGTATCTTTGTCTGAATCTTCACCTCAGCTGTAAATGTCTTTAAATTACCTCCTAAATTCATCCAGCTAGAGTTTTCAATCATCTGCCATCTTTACTGTCCTGTTTGATTTTTCAGTTTTGTTACTTTTAGCATTTATTATTTCTATTATGGTCTTCCCCCACTGCAGCTAACAATAAAAAGCTGGCTTTCAAAAACAGAAATATAGATCAATGGAACAGAACAGAAAGCTCAGAAATAAACCCATACACCTATGGTCAATTAATATATGACAAAGGAGGTAAAAATATACAATAGAGAAAATACAGTCTCTTCAATAAGTTGTGATGGGAAAACTGGACAGCTACATTTAAAAGAATTAAATTAGAATATTTTCTCACACCATACAAAAACATAAACTCGAAATGGACTAAGACCTAAATGTAAGACCAGATACTATAAAACTCTTAGAGGAAAACATAGGCAGAACACTGACATAAAATGCAGCATTATCTGTTTGGATCCACCTCCTAGAGTAATGAAAATAAGAACAAAAATAAACAGGATCTAATTGAACTTAAAAAGCTTTTGTATAGCAAGGGGAAGCATACACAAAATAAAAAGACAACCCATAGAATGGGATAAAATATTTGCAAATGAAGTGACCAACAAGAAATTAATCTCCAAGGTATACAAACTCAATATAAGCTCCAAAGTATGCAGCTCAATAACAACAACAGAAAATCCAGTCAAAAAATAGAAGATCCAAATAGACATTTCTTCAAAGATGACATGCTGCTGCTGCTAAGTCGCTTCAGTCGTGTCCAACTCTGTGCAACCCCATAGACGGCAGCCCACCAGGCTCCTCCGTCCCTGGGATTCTCCAGCCAAGAACACTGGAGTGGGTTGCCATCTCCTTCTCCAATGCATGAAAGTGAAAAGATGACATACAGATGGCCAAAAAGCACATGAAAAGATGCTCATCATCATTAATCAATACAGTAATACAAATCAAAACTACAGCTCACATCATCATGAAGTCTACAAACAATAAATGCTGGAGAGGGTTTGCAGAAAAGGGAACCTTCCTACACTGTTGGTGGGAATGGAAATTGGTACAGCCACTACGAAAGTTTCTTTTAAAAAGTAAAAATAGAGCTACCATGTGATCCAGCAATACCACTACTTGGCATGTATTTGTATAAAAGCACACTTAGATAAGATACACCCCGACGTTCATTACAACACTATTTACAATAGCCAAGACATGGAAGCAACCTAAATGTTCATCAACAGACAAACAGATAAAGAAGACAATATAGATAAATATATACAATGGAATATTGCCTGCCTGCTCAGACTCTGTGACACTATGGACTGTAGCCTACCAGGTTCCTCTGTCCATGGGGATTCTCCAGGAGCGGGTCACCATGCCCTCCTCCAGGGAATCTTCCCAACCCAGGGATTGAACCCGTGTGTCTCATATCTCCTGCACTGGCAGGTAGGTTCTTTACCACTAACCCACCTGAGAAGCCCTTCTATACCCCAGTGTTTGCTCAAACATTTTTTCCCTCCAATGTACTAAAACTTTTCCTTTTCAACCCTAATCCAACCTATTTTGAAGAGATTTGATCTGCGTAATTTTATCCGAGATGTATGTTTTTATATTAATAGTATTAGGTCTTCTGATGCAGTTATCTTCTAGGATTAATGCCGCCACCCAACCTCCTTCTATCTGATAGGTCCTCCAGGAGGCCAGAAGATCATAAAAACTGCGGACTGAGGACTTCTGAATCTCAGACACTCTGCATCTCCCGGTGTGAGAGCTACGCGTTGGCGCAGCGCTTTCCCAGCTGTGACCTCAGAGCCTGGGGTCCAACCGGCGAGGATCCGCGTGGCCGCCGCTCCCCTTCCACACTGCCCTGTGTGAGCTCTCTTGGGACCGTCCGGGTTTCCCTGGGGGAATTCTCTCTAGCCCCTGCGGGCTCCGGCGCTGGGACAGTTCACGAAACGGACGCTTTGCTGGAGCCCGGAGCACCTCGCGGCGGGACGCAGAGCCCCGCTGCCCCGGACAGGACGCCGGAAACCCACCCGGAACCAGAGGCGCCCCGGGGAGAGGCGGCCGCCGCCCCTGCAACCTCCCTCGCCGGGTGGCACCTTTTCCTAGACCGACGAGAGGATCCAGGGAGCGCCGAGAGCGGGGACACTAAGGCGCCTCGCGCGGCTCCTGCCTTCAGAAACCACCGCAGGTGCCAAGGCTGGAGGCAGCGGATCCGACGCGCAGGGGCCCGGAAGACCCAAGGATGCCAGTAGTACGAGGTTTGCGCTGAGTTCCTCATCTCCGCGGGCAAATGCTACCATAACAACTCTGCCTTTACTCCACAAGGATGGAAGCCCTTTGCCTTCAGAGTTCTCGGATAATTTTCCTTTTGCTAATCAATAAAGATGACGAAAAACGATGTCACTGTTCGTTGTTTCTCCGGTGAGTGAGTCTCTGGTTTGTCTGTTTGGGAAGACGAGGCGCACGGACGGCGGTGGCTGCCTGTTCCCAGCGGAGATCCCTGGTCGCCCGACCTTGCTGGGCGCCGTTAGGACCCTGGGGTCGCCTGTGCACCTGGTGGGGGAGGAGGGGGCATTGGGGGAAGGGCGTGGCCTCCCGTCGACTCCCCGACCCACACTGGGCCTCCAAAGAGCAGACTGGCGGTCTGCACCACCGAGGACTCCGCTCGCCCGGGAAGGGCCCCGGCTCCGTGGCCGTGGTCCCTTTTGGCTCCGAGTCCAGCTCAGGGCCCTCCAGTACCTGCGCGCGGTTCTGGTGCCGCCTCCACCGCATTCCTCCACCCCTTCCCCGAACTCACACATAAGTTCAGGGTTCCTAAGGCCCAGATGTTTCGCCTTCCTCAGGCGCAAACCAAATCCCAGAAAAGAGTCCCTTAATCCCTCTGACCGTATCCACTGTCCTTGCCCAACGCCCGCCAGCGACCGGCAGAGATGACCTGCTCCGAGACCGCTGGTGTGGAAGCCGAGGGGATAATGACCGTGGACTAGAGCCCGGGAAACCAGCCACCCTGCTCTGCAGCGACGAGCCGATCGCTTCCTTTCCTACTCCAACCGAGTGACTTTGGAAGGTGGGACTCCCAAATAGAGAGGATTATACCAGTCAGTGAATGGAAACGACCATGAACGAACCTCTCTTCTAGAGGACCTTCCTCCCCTCCCCTGCCCCTCCTCCCGTCCCCTCCCCCTCCTCCCCTCCCCTGCCCCTCCTCCCGTCCCCTCCCCCTCCTCCCCCTCCTTTAACCCAATCACCAAAAACCACTCAGAACTTCCATGCCCCTCCCAGAAAGATGTAGATATCTCCTCAGTCTCCGGAAACCCTGAGGTAATTTGCAAGGCAAATGACTGTGTATCCCACCTATCAACACCCGGGTTTCCCAAAACCAGGTCAGGCAGGCACTATAGAAGGCACACTCTGCAACCAGCTGAATCATTCGCCCTTCTGCTTAGACCCACTGAGCTCTCTGCCTGGTGAGGAGGCTGAAGCCATGGAAGCGCAGTCTTGGAGGAAGGCACATCCCGAGCCCCCCTTGCCTCCAGGCCTGAACCGAGAACAGGCCTGGGCCTGGGCTCTGGATAACTTCCCCGCGCTGTGCCGCCCCTCCTGCCTAAGCCCCGAGTTCTGCGGGGACGCGCACTACTGCGCCTGTGGGCTGCCGCGCCACGCTTGCCCCGGACACGTGGATGGTCCCCGCGTCGAGAGCGGCCAGAAACGCTGGCGAGACCCGCAAGGCCAGGAACCAGCTGCTAGTCCGGGATGGAGCGACAGTCCCGTCAAGAGGCCCAAGCTACACAGCGCCGGGCCCATGAGGGTCTGAACAGCCAGCAGATGCCAGCAGCTGCGGAGGCCGCCAGACCCGCGGCCAGATCGGCTCCAGGAGGCCAGGACGCCCTTCACCCTACCCCACACACTTCGAGGCTGCGGAAAACTGAGACTTGAAACCCGGTGGAACCCGGCAAGGGAAGGAACAGCAGCCTCCCGTCTGGCCCACAGCACCCCTTCAACCGCTGCCCTGGACTGGAGCCTGAGTCACTCCAACGGAGGCCTCATTCCGCCGGGTTAGACTTCTCCCTTGGGCCCCGCCGCGCTCAGCTATCTTGAGGAACTTGTAGCTGCACTCAGAATCGTTATGTTTCTTATATATTTCAATTGTGCACAATGATTAAAGCTGGTTTCCCCATTCTCTGCCTGTGGAATTGATTTGGTTGGGTGGAGTCAGGACTGGAAGTGGTATGGGTGAGGGGCAAGGCTGTACCTGAAAAGGGAGCTGGGACCCAGGTCAGGGCTCTTTAACATCAATTAACTGAAAAGTGAAACAATGGCATAACTTTGACTACCAGAGAGACCTATATTAAACGTTTTCGTTTTATCCACTGTTGGTAACGTAAAAACTCCACAACACAGCTTTTGGGAATTGATTTGAAAGGATCTTTGGAAAGGCAATATTGTATGGAAAGCACATTAAACATTTCAATGTGAACACTATTTTGACGCAAAATTTCACTTCTTACAAGCAAAGAATTATACTTTAAAAAAAAAAATGTGCTTTCCAGTAAAGGCTGGGAAATATGATACATTTTCAGGAGCCCCTCTCCCATTTTAACAACTATTTCCCACTTCCCTATTCATATGTCTGCAGGAGTAGCCAAGTTAATGCTTATTAAGTTGTTTTTGTTTTTGTTTTTTTTTGGCTATGCTGGGTCTTGGCTGCACCAGGCTTTCTCTACTTGTGGCACATGGGGGCTACTCTTCATTGGGGTGTGCGGGCTTCTCATTGCAGTGGCTTCTCTTGTTGAGGAGCAGGGGCTCTAGGTGCTTGGGCTTCAGTTGTTGCCCCACAGGCTCAGCAGCTGTAGCTTATGGGCTCCAGAATGCTGTCTCAGTAGTTGTGGCTCAGGGCCTTAGTTGCTCCACAGCATGAGGAATCTTCCTGGATCAGGGATTGAACCCATGTCCTCTGCATTGGCAGGCACATTCTTAACCACTGGACCACCAAGGAAGCCTTAACTTGATCTGAACATGTACTCTAAGTACCAACTTCCTTTCCAATTTCTTGTTATCTCAAGTCTACATGTAAAGGGATGTTCACATGTCTCTTCCTGGATAGTTCACACAACCATTACATCACAGCCCTCACTGTGGCACACTCTGTTATTCCCAGCTCCACTATAAGAAAACTTCACATCACTGCTCCTCTCCCACTGGATGGATAGATGCCAGGACATGTGTGTATGATAAGTCACTAAGTCGCTTCAGTTGTGTCCAACTCTTTTTTGATGCTATGGACTGTACCTGCCAGGCTCCTCTGTCCATGGGATTCTCCAGGCAAGAATATTGGAGTGGGTTGCCATGCCTGTCTCCAGAGGATCTTCCCAACCCAAGAATTGAACCTGGATCACCCACGTTGCAGGCAGATTCTTTACTGTATATTCTGCACTAAAGCCTCCTGCATTGCAGGCAGATTCTTTACTGCTGAGCTACCAGGGAAGCCCCCTGATGCCAGGGGACATGGTCACCCTAATAGCACACAGTTGTCAGTGAGCTGGTACTGAAAAAAGATTACTGTTTCAGGATGCATTTCCTCTTTACTGCCCATTCTTTAATCCCATGAAGTATCATCACACAAGGTTGAACAGCTATATTGATTTTTACAGAAGGATGGGGTAACTGAAGGAAAGTCCACATCAAACAGGAGAAAATTAAACTAAATATTTAATTTTTAAAAAGTTATCATTCTGAGAGTACCCTTTGACCCACTGTAGAAGATGAGCCTCTTTAAAATTAGCCTACTTACAGGGCACAATAACGGTTCAAAATAGAATCTGAATATGTACCCTGTGCACTAAACAGAGCCAACTGGGTTTCCCAGACTGTCCAGAGTGTACCGCTCCCTTAAATCAAGTGGGCTCACGTGTGCTAGGAGGGCTGAAAGACAAAGCAGTGGCTCCTCCTTCTGACTGGGCTGGTGTCTGAGTCACTCCAGCTTCCTCCTTCGGAACATTTTGTTCCTTCTTCGGAACATTTTGTTCCTCCTTCTGAACATTTTGTTTTCAGTTCTTTCTCAAAACAAAGAACAGCAGCACTAAGAAGGCAGTCAATAAGCAAGGCCTCCTCATCCTCAAACTGGAATCCCAACCCCCCAGGAAAAGGAACTCACCTTTTGAAACCTATAGTTAGCATCCTTGAGAACTGAAGGATCCTTGAGGGTCCTGTATGCTATGCTATGCTATGCTAAGTCACTTCAGTCGTGTCCGACTCTGTGTGACCCCACAGGCGGCAGCCCACCAGGCTTCCCATCCCTGGGATTCTCCAGGCAAGAACACTGGAGCGGGTTGCCATTTCCTTCTCCAATGCATGAAAGTGAAAAGAGAAAGTGAAGTCGCTCAGTCGTGTCCGACTCTTAGCAACCCCATGGACTGCAGCCTACCAGGCTCCTCCGTCCGTGGGATTTTCCAGGCAAAAGTACTGGAGTGGGGTGCCATCGCCTTCTCCGGAGGGTCCTGTAGTCCCACACTAAGACTGTCCCTGACTCTCACCAGAAGCCAATCTGTGCCTCACATATCCTTGTTAACTCTTCTCACAGATCTATTTATATTCTATCATGATATTCTTTTTCGTAACAATGGACCAATACTTATTTTTGGAATTGCTAGAAAAAGAAATGGACTTACTTTATTCAGAAGCCTGTCTACATTATTTCACATTGATTTTGATGATTATTTGTTGAATCTATAAAATACTCATTCTTTCTTCCCTTCTTGAAACCACCTCATTCCTGCCTTGAGATTATAGCTACCTGGAAGATATATTCCTATTTCACATGCCCAGTATTGAAGGATGAGTTTGCTCCATGCTGGCTTACAGGATCGATGGAATTCTCCTGTTCTTGATGCTCAGAAAAGTTATTTATGAATGAAATTTAGAAAAAAACAGGTAGGACAGAGTACTTGATTTGCCATTTTCTTTGAAACTTGAAAGAGAAAATGTAAAAGAGAATGGAAGCCCTTACAGATTAAAAGAGACTGTTGCTGTTCAGTCATTCAGTCATGGTGTCCAACTCTTTTGCAACCCCATGGACTGTAGCTCGCCTGGCTACTCTGTCCGTGGGATTTCACAGGCAAGAATACTGGAGTAGGTTGCCGTTTCTTTCTCCAGGGCATCTTCCTAACCCAGGGATCAAACCCACATCTCCTCATTGGATTCCCCCCACCCCCGGCAAATCAGTTGCAGCCATTCCATATTATTCTAATGAACCCCTTCAACTTAACCACTATTGGCTCTCTTGACCAGAGCTTCCAACCCTCTACTTCCTCCGTTGTTCATACTTTCATCCACTTACTTTATTTACTTATTTCTCATATTTTTCATTTTGATTGTTTTCATTCTTTTTTGTTTCCTTTCCCCTCATTTTTACACCTACCATTGTCTTTTTTTCCCAGCTCATGCAAAATATTGGCGTTAGTGAGTCTTTCAAACATTAGAGTTTTCTTTCCAGGCAGCAAATCAACTGTCATAGGGAACAAGATTCAGCTGTATATTTATGTTCTCTTGTCTGTGTCTTTGCTCTCCCCTTAAAATTCAGCTCTGCCAAAGCAGGACCCAGTTCTACAATTCTGTATGTGCAGCACTATCACAGCACCTTGCTCATGGTAGGTTGTTAAAACACTCTTGTTTAGAACTCTTTGAATTAAACTGGCTTTGTTAAGTTGAAGATAAATGACTGATCAAGGAAATTTAGGCTTGGATGCACTGACATGTTTGCCAAGACATTGTCTGAAAGAAATGAGGAAGGATGTAAGGAGATGCAATTTCACTTTAGATCTGACACCAGAAGGGAAAAGCAAATCACTCTGATTAAACACACAGAAAAAGACAACATCTTCAGTTTGCTATTGACTGATGCTACGTTTAATATCCATGATCATATTACTAAGGATGATGATGAGAATAACAACTGTGAGTAATACGTTTTTTTTAGATAGGAAATATCGAATTATTTGACTTTGTTATTGAATTAGCCATAAAAGCTTCCTGTTAAATTTTTGCTATTATCCAGGTAAAAATATGAAGACAAGAAAGGTTAGGTAACTAGCTGAGTCATGTAGAAATAATAGACAGAACTTGTACCCAAAACATCTGCATCTAGATTCCTAGACCAACTCCCCCTACCAACATGTTGGCTCAAAGTCTGAAGTAGTTTTAGTTTAGAACTGAAGAACTAGAGTGAGAGTCTAACCAGTAGTGTGATTTCCTACAAAAATGGCCAGCTTCTCATTCTGATCAACTGGGTAATATTTGATGGAACTTTCCCAGCAGAAGGGCCCTGAGATTCAATGGACATAGAGTTACCTAAAAGTGTCAGGCACTTGGGATACTTTTCATAAAAGAGTAACCTTCCAAAGGAGTTGTCTCGACAGAGCTCCTGTACCTGTTATTCCTGTAAAAACAAACAATACAAGAACATTAATTCTCTCAAACCACTAAATCAACTCAATTTTGAATAACTCAATCAGATGACTGGATTTTTCTTTAATCTCCTCAGATCCCTCCTTCTAAACCAATTTGCAACGGGAATAAAAAGACAGGTCAGGATCAAAAGCCTTGCTGCTGTAGAGTCACTAAGTCCCCTCTGATTCCCATGCTACCCCAAGAACTGTAGCCCGCCAGGCTCCTCTGTACATGGAATTCTCCAGGCAAGAATATTGGATGGAGTGAGTTCCATTTCATTTTCCAGGGTATGGAACCGGGTCTCCTGCATTGCAAGCAGATACCTTACCGCTGAGACTGAATTTTCCTTTCATCTCCTCAGGTCCGGCCTTCTGAACCAATTTGTAACAGGACGACAGACAACCACATATCAGGACTATAAGCCCAGGAAAGCATAAATTCTCAAGGAGGGGATTCCTGGAAACTTCTCCTCCACCGAGGGGCGAAGCGATGGGGCACTTTCCCCGCTGTGTGCGCGAGTCCTGGGGTTCCTCAAAGGAGCCCCAGGAAACAGAGATGCTGCAACTCTTGAGCTTAGCGGACCCTGAGGAATGGCAGCTGCCTTGCTATCCTACTCTGGGCGAACGCTCTTCGGACAAGGAGAACTTCAGTCGGAAACAACTTTCTACCCCCTGCGGGCTTCTGCGCCCATACTGCCCGAAACACGGACCCAGGCGCAAAGCAACTGCGATCCGGGAGCCGGGACGCCAACTCCGGACACCACGCCCGCGCCCGGCGGGGAGCCACCGGCGCCCTCAGAAGGGGAAGACGCCGCGCGCCCCTAAAGCTTCCCTGGGCGGATCTTGCCGCAAGGGGAGGACCCAACGTCTGAAACCCGAGATCTCTGACCCCGGGGACTGTTTTGGAGCACCGCCCTCCCCCTGACCTGGGGAGACACCACCGCAAGTCCCAAGAATGGTGGCCGCGGACCTATTCTCAGCGGCCGGAAAGACCTAGGCTGCCTCTCCAGCCGCATTTGGCCCCAGGAGCCTTCATCTCTGCTGAGACTCTCCATTGGACGATCCTCTGCAACAGACGCTATTACAATAGCACCTCTGTGTTTAGAAATCGTGAAAGAATTCTTCTTCATAGACATTTGGGAATGTCTCTTTCTCTTAATAAACGGTACCAAATTCCAACGTCTTTCTCTCTCCTGCTTTGACTTTTGGGGAAGGACCGGGCACGGGGGCGTGGCGGCCGGTGCTGTTCTCCCGGGGCACCCTCAGTCCCCTGATTTGCTGAACTGGGGGTGGAGGAATCGGTGGGGTCTCTTGGGCACACCGAGTGGCCAGGAGGCCACACAGCTGTTGTCAAACTGGGTCACACGTGTCAGGATCCAGGAGATCCAGCAAAGCGCAGCCAGCAGCCTTGAGAATTCCGCTTTCCCGAAATGCTCCTGCTCTCTCGTCGGGACTCGTTCCCTTCCAGTCCATTTGCCGGGCGTCCAGTCATTTGCACGTGGCTCCCCAGCCCCCAGCGCCCGTCGCCGTGCCAAACGTTTCCAGACACCTGGACTCAGCTGCGCAGAGCTCCTGTCTCCCTCAGACACTTTCCTAGGCGCGTCCCTTCTTCCTCTGAGCCGCCACGAACCTGATTTCCAGCTCACACGCCCGAGCCGACCTGGAGCCAGATCGCTAGGGCCGCAGAGAGAACCCGGGATTGTCTTTGTGGTGAGGGATTTCTCCGGCCAGATTCTGGAGCGGTTAGGCTCGCTTCACATCCTAACTCCAACTCCACTATTTGCCAAGGCTCCTAACTTCTCATTACCAATCAGAGCAGAACTCTATTTCCCCCAAACCTGGGGTTGAAATGGGGCGCTAAGAGAACAATGGCAGGCCAAGTGTAAGAGTTTAATAAATGTTAACACAGTCATTCTGAGAATCTCTCAACTGCTGTGATCTGGGGGTAAAATCCTTCACCGGGATCACGCTCACAAGAGTCTAAACGTGGAGACTCCTTTCCCAGGTAGGTATTTCTTTTAATTCTTTCACCTCACCTCTCCAGTTTCTGGTATACCACCCAAACCCACCCTTTCTCTTTTTTCATGCTAGGATTCCATGGACCACCTGTGCAGACTTCATGCTGTGGCTCAACCAGTATGTAGCCCCGACCTGTACCCAAGAAATTACAAAAAGTATTCTTTTCACCCACCTATTGGGCCCCAGGGTGATATTTTACCTTTTAGACTCAAATAGAATTTTTCCAGTGATACTTCGCATGGGAAATATACAGCACGTAAGAGGATGTAAAAGCAGCTTCATAAGGGCACACTATGTTTCTAAATGATGGATTCTGAGAGCAGGAACAGATAACTGGCAAGTGATTATTGGGAAACTTCAGCAGTGACCCCCCAAAAATCTGGCTGCAGCATTGCTGTGCCAAGTAGTAGAAATATGTCTGTCCCAGTAAGAACAGTGAATTGACCTTTGCATAGTAGAGAGAGAAAATAGATTGAGTGGCTATAGCACACAAGAGGACTGAGGTTTCCCAATGGGGAGCCCCATTAACCAGGCAAAGACCTATTAAGCAGCTTTCCAGCTGACACCCCTCTCCTTCCAAGCCAAACAAGTCATGTTATTAGTTCCTTACAACCTCCCTAGAAAGAAACTGCTGAGAGGGGAGATAGTGTATTAGAGAAACTTCAGTTTACACAATTCAAATTACACTGTTGTTTTAAAATTCTACTGGTCACTAGTGTCTTGGAAAAGTTTCTTGAATCATCACTTACAATATGTGTCTTACACACATTTGTATCTACCATGGAAAAACAGTGTCAGAAACTAAATAACTCAGCTGATGTATCAGATCAGATCAGATCAGTTGCTCAGTCGTGTCCAACTCTTTGCGATCCCATGAACTGCAGCACACCAGGCCTCCCTGTCCATCACCAACTCCCGGAGGTCACTCAGACTCACATCCATTGAGTCAGTGATGCCATCCAGCCATCTCATCCTCTGGCGTCCCCTTCTCCTCCTGCCCCCAATCCCTCCCAGCATCAGAGTCTTCTCCAATGAGTCAACTCTTCACATGAGGTGGCCAAAATACTGGAGTTTCACTTTAGCATCATTCCTTCCAAAGAAATCCCAGGGCTCATCTCCTTCAGAATGGACTGGTTGGATCTCCTTGCAGTCCAAGGGACTCTCAAGAGTCTTCTCCAACACCACAGTTCAAAGGCATCAATTCTTCAGCGCTCAGCCTTCTTCACAGTCCTGCTCTCACATCCATACATGACCACAGGAAAGACCATAGCCTTGACTAGGCGAACCTTTGTTGGCAAAGTAATGTCTCTGCTTTTGAATATGCTATCTAGGTTGGTCATAACTTTCCTTCCAAGGAGTAAGCGTCTTTTAATTTCATGGCTGCAGTCACCATCTGCAGTGATTTTGGAGCCCAGAAAAATAAAGTCTGACACTGTTTCCACTGCTTCCCCATCTATTTCCCATGTAGTGATGGGACCAGATGCCATGATCTTCGTTTTCTGAATGTTGAGCTTTAAGCCAACCTTTTCACTCTCCACTTTCACTTTCATCAAGAGGCTTTTTAGTTCCTCTTCACTTTCTGCCATAAGAGTGGTGTCATATGCATATCTGAGGTTATTGATATTTCTCCCAGCAATCTTGATTCCAACTTGTGTTTCTTCCAGTCCAGCATTTCTCATGATGTACTCTGCATATAAGTTAAATAAACATGGTGACAATATACAGCTTTGACGTACTCCTTTTCCTATTTGGAACCAGTCTGTTGGTCCATGACCAGTTCTAACTGTTGCTTCCTGACCTGCATACAGGTTTCTCAAGAGACAGATCAGGTGGTCTGGTATTCCCATCTCTTTCAGAATTTTCCATAGTTTATTGTGATCTACACAGTCAAAGGCTTTGGCATAGTCAATAAAGCAGAAATAGATGTTTTTCTGGAACTCTCTTGCTTTTTCCATGATCCAGCGGATGTTGGCAATTTGATCTCTGGTTCCTCTGCCTTTTCTAAAACCAGCTTGAACATCAGGAAGTTCACAGTTCACATATTGCTGAATCCTAGCTTGGAGAATTTTGAGCATTACTTTACTAGAGTGTGAGATGAGTGCAATTGTGCAATAGTTTGAGCATTCTTTGGCATTTCCTTTCTTTGGGATTGGGATGAAAACTGACCTTTTCCAATCTTGTGGCCACTGCTGAGTTTTCCAAATGTGCTGGCATATTGAGTGCAGCACTTTCACAGCATCATCTTTCAGGATATGGAATAGCTCCACTGGAATTCCATCACCTCCACTAGCTTTGTTCGTAGTGATGCTTTCTAAGGCCCACTTGACTTCACATTCCAGGATGTCTGGCTCTAGGTCAGTGATCACACCATCATGATTATCTGGGTCATGAAGCTCTTTTTTGTACAGTTCTTCTGTGTATTCTTGCCACCTCTTCTTAATATCTTCTGCTTCTGTTAGGTCCATACCATTTCTGTCCTTTATCGAGCCCATCTTTGTATGAAATGTTCCTTTGGTATCTCTGATTTTATGGGGTCATATAATCTGACAGAGTAAGGAAAGAAATGTGAACACATCTTCAAACACCATCAGTTAGGTCTCCCTTATCAATCCTTCAGATACATCTATAGTCAATCTCATAATTTATTAGGTCAATATCATATATTTGAGCAGTCTTACAGCCAGTACTTAAATCACCTGATCAAAACTAACTAAAAACCTCAGCCATCATCCAAATGATCTATCAAGTGTACTTTGAGGCTGTCAGGGCCTCTTGAATAGAGAACTCCGCAATTGCTGTGGTCAGATACATTACACTTAGGACTGGTTCAGAATGATGGAGTAGAAAGACATGCACTCATTTTCTCCTGCAAAAGCACCACAATCACAACCAGCAGTTGAATAACCATTGACAGGAGGATGCTGGAATCCACCCAAAAAAGATACTGGACATCCAAGGACAAAGGAGAAGCAAGGAGGCAGTAGGAGGGGAGCTATCAGGATAAAATCAAATCCTATACCCATTGGGTGGGCAACCCACAAACTGGGAAAACAGTAATACCAAAGAAGTTATCACACTATTGTGAAGGTTCTAGGCCCCACATAAGGCTCCCAAGCCTGGGAATCCAGAAAGGGACAGGGAATCCCTAGCGAATCTGACTTTGAAGGCCAGAAAGATTTGATTACAGGACTTCCACAGCACTGGGGGAAACAGAGACTCCACTCTTGGAGGGCACAACAAAACCTTGTGCACACTAGGACCCAGGGGAAAGGAACAGTGACCCCACTGGAGACTGAGCCAGACCTACCTGTGAGTGTTTGAGGGTCTCCTGCAGAGGCATGTGTTGGCAGTAGCTGTCAGCTGCAAGGATGGGGGCACTGGCAGCAGCAGTCCTGAGAGATGTGTGTTGGCATAAGTCCTCTTGGAGATCGCATTAGCCCTATCATAGAGCCTGTAGACTCCAGGACTGGGTCACATCAAGCCAGACCACTAACAGGGAGGGAGTACTGCCCTACCTGTCAGTAGACAATTGGATCAAAATTTTACTGAGCACAGCCCTGCCCACCAGAGCAAGACCCAGTTTTCCCCACAGCCAGTCCCTCCCATCAGAAAACTTACGCAAGGCCTCTTATCCTCAGCCATCAGAGAGCAGACAGAAGAAACGGGAACTACACGCCTGCAGCCTCCAGAATAAAAACCACAATCACAGAAAGCTAACCAATATTAAAAAAAAAAAAAAAAAAATTATGTCCCAGATGAAGGAAAATCTCCAGAAAATCTCCAGAAGATAAATCTCCAGAAAAACAACTTAATGAAGTGGAGATAGGCAACCTTACCGAAAAAGAAGTCAGAATAATGATAGCAAAAATGATCCAGGATCTCAGAGAAAGAATGGAGAAGAAGCAATGCATGTTTACCAAAGACTTAGAAGCACTAAAGAACAAACAGAGATGGGCAATACACTAGAAAGAATCAATAGCAGAATAACTGAGGCAAAGAACAGGTAAATAACCTGAAAGACAGAATGGTGAAAATCACTGCAAAACACACTATAGAAAAAAGAATGAAAAGAAATGAAGGTTCATTATACTTGGGCCACGTGAAGCCAGAATTTGGCCTCCAGAAGGCCAAATCTCCCTGACTGCATTAATCTTGTTCTATGGTGAGCCCTTAAATTGATATTCTCTCTTGATAATGACCCCTCCTCTAGATTTTGCATGATTTTCTCACATAACTCACATCTAAGTTGAAAGGACACTCCCATATCTCTAATAATTCTATCTTGACGCTTGCAAGATAGGAGGAGCACCCTCTCAAAAACATTCTTTCAATTAGTTTATAACCATCCTCGATACACTAAAATAACCTTATAAATTTACTTGTTGACATGTTTACTGTCTGTTCTTCCCATGAAAGTATCTGGCACTTTATGCCAAATCTCACTGTCTTCTGGGTTTTGTGTTTATGCCCAGAATCACATACATAGGTAGCATAATATTCGTGCTTAGTTAAGTCTTGGGAATGAAGAAAGAATGAATACACAGAACATATTTTTCCAGACACAGGCTGAACAGAAGAAGGGCAGATTTCTTTGAAAAGGAGAAAAATACCTTTCTTGGAGGGAATTGTTTGTTTTTCCATGCTATTCTCAGAGGATATGCTAGACTTACTAACTCTCTAATGCTAACACAACTGAACCACTCAAACCTGACCAAACCTTACTTAACTTAGTTTCATTGGGTGGCATTCAAGAAGGGCATATTTAGATATTTCTTCTCACTTGGCATCCTGAAGCAATGTGCAATGAAAGTTACCACATCCGTGTTTTAGCACCTTGTTTCTGATGCCTTAGAGGTCCTAGGCTTGAGGACTTCTGTTTCCTGCTCTTCTCTCTCTATGTGGGGACATGCTGCTTCACCCTATAGGAGAGTGAAGGTTTGGCACTTCCCCTGTCTTGCTGCAAAGATTGTCTACAAGCAAGAAGTAGGAACCTGGCTACAGCTCCCTTCACTGAGTAGAAGCCTGGGTCTGGACAACCTCCAGGGGTTGGGCAGAGGCTCAGGGGAGTGCTCTGCTTCTGGGAGCACTGTGTGGGAGAGAAATAATGAGAGCTCAGAAGCTATCCCTGTGCTATGAATAGTTGGGAAGCTTCCAAAAAGGCCAGCCTGGGAGTTGACACTTGGGTTCCTGCCTGGTCCCACTGCAGCCCCAGAGAAGCTGAATACCCAGAACAGCCACAAAACTCCATTGCAGGAAGTCAGAGGGTGCCCACAGGGTAAGGACCTGGAATTCTGTCTTCTCTAAGCCTACGTGGGTGGTGACCTCAGTGTTTTCCCCTCTAACTTGGTTAAAACCGTCTCCTTGAATTCAAAGTCCTGTTGTTATAGTCACCGCCTGCCCAGTGTTCAGTCCCCCTAGTATACCTTCAGCCTCTGGGATAGCTTTTCAAAATCATGCCTTCCATTTATTTCTTCTGTGCTTTCCTGGTGGCTCGGCGGTAAAGAATCCGCCTGCAATGCGGGAGATCTGGGTTCGAGCCCTGGGTTTGGAAGATCCCCTAGAGGAGGGCATGGCAACCCACTCCAGTGCTCTTGCCCGGAGAATCCCCATGGACAGAAGTCCTCTGGGGAATCTCCTGGCCTGGCAGGCTACAGGCCGTGGGGTCGCAGAGTCGAACATGCGAGACTAAGCACAACCATTTATTTCTAGGGCTGTGTAGTTTTGGATCATGCTTATATAACCATAATTTTTAAAATCACGTAAAAGGATAATCCCGAAGTTGCTCGCTGGCTAGCAGCAGTGTGCACTCGCTCCTTCTCAGTACTTTTAAGCGTCCTGGGACGTCGTTTTCTGAGTCTGTGATTAGCACACCGGAAGCGCTGTTTATCCTTCCAACCAAAGTGTTTCCGAATGCGTGCACCAAACCTTCTCCACTCTCCCCGCTTTCACGCCAGCAGCACAGTAACTCTTGAGCGGCCTGGGGATATTTCCCTTGGTAAAAGCAGTAAGTTGCCCAGAAACAGCCGTGCGGCACAGAACTCACCTTCCAATTCGACCGGAGCGCAGGCCGTGGGAAAGCTCTCCACAGGCGAACCCCTAAGTTCTCCCAGGACATCTTCCCCACCCCTGTTACCGGTGGCACTTTCCCTGGTTATGCTGAGCCCGAGGGCTTTCTATCACAGAACACGTTCGCATGCAGTAGTTTTCTCTGTGGCTTCGGTGCTCCTGCTCCGTCCCTGCGCGGTTCCTTGCTCCCGGGCAGCGTTGCTTGGAGCCAGTGCAAGTTGCAGCGCCGGCGTCAGTGTTTTGCGAATTGCGGCTGGAGAAAGCGCTGGTCAGCGAGGTTTCTCGAGAAAAGCGAGTCGCTATGGTCTTTTCTGTGGTCATGTATGGATGTGAGAGCTGGACTGTGAAGAAGACTGAGGGCCGAAGAATTGATGCTTTTGAACTGTGGTGTTGGAGAAGACTCTTGAGAGTCCCTTGGACTGCAAGGAGATCCAACCAGTCCATTCGGAAGGAGATGAGCCCTGGGATTTCTTTGGAAGGAATGATGCTAAAGCTGAAACTCCAGTATTTTGGCCACCTCATGCGAAGAGTTGACTCTGATGCTGGGAGGGATTGGGGGCAGGAGGAGAAGGGGACGCCAGAGGATGAGATGGCTGGATGGCATCACTGACTCGATGAATGTGAGTCTGAGTGACCTCCGGGAGCTGGTGATGGACAGGGAGGCCTGGCGTGCTGCGATTCATGGGGTCGCAAAGAGTTGTACACGACTGAGCGACTGATCAGATCTGATCTGATTCAGGACCAGCAGGGGGTTAATCCCGTCCGCGATTTCTCAGTCGTAGACAGTCGGGCTTTAACCTTGCTCTCGGGATTTTTTAGTCTGAGCAAGCCAGGCTGGAGGGATTCCTTAGGGTAGCAAGTCGCCCTTCATTGCGGCCTGCGAGTTTTCAGTCCTAGCAAATTCCGGTTTCAGAACAGCAAGTCCTGGCTGGCGGTTCCTGGTTTGCCGTGCCGCCGAAGCTCCAAAGCCAAAGTACAGGCCCGGCTGGCCGATTCCTCCCCTATGTGGTTGCTTTGTTGGACCTCGCAAAGCTAGTGTCTGTCTGATGCCCTTGGATGGTGGTGAAACGATGAGATTAGCTTCGTGCTATTGTAGCCCTTAGTGGCTCTGTGTCTGTGTGTGTGTGTGCGCGCGCGCGCGCACTCTCAGTCGCCCAGTCCGACAGGACTCTTTGTGACACCATGGACTGTAGCCTCCCAGGCTTCTCCATCTATGGGATTGTCCAGGCAAGGATACTGGAGTGGGTTGCCATTTCCTACTCCAAGGGATCTTCCCAACCCAGAGATTGAACCTGTGTCTCCTCCATTGGCAGGTGGATTCTTTACCACTGAGTCACCTGGGAAACCCTTAGTTTTGTTTACGTAGCCCAAACCGTTTTGTCCCCTAAGGGGATTTTCAAGACTTATCTATGTTTTATTTCCTTTCGTCCCACTTTATTAATCTCATTTTATCCCCTACAACTCTCATCTTTCCTGAGAGTTGCTGCTGCTAAATCGCTTCAGTCGTGTCCGACTCTGTGCGACCCCATAGACGGCAGCCCACCAGGCTCCCCCGTCCCTGGGATTCTCCAGGCAAGAATACTGGAGTGGGATGCCCCTGCTGCAGAAAGTGGGAGCTGAGAACTTGCTTTCTCAAGGAGGTAGGGCAGCTGGTTCCTTATATGGGGTAAGGATAGGGGTGTGCCCAGGGGTTGGTGGATTGGGTGGTTTACCAACCCCTTAGAGGGCGTCGTGGGCAAGGAGCATGCGCAGTACCTTGCTCTTGCTCTCCCCTCTGTGTAAATGGCAGGTGAGATTTTAGGTCTCTTTGTGTCTCCTTGTCCAGAATTTGCCCCAACTGGGCAGGCATGCGGTTCTTTTTAGTCCCTTATAGTTTCTTTGTATCTTGGTGCCTCTGGAGGAGACATTTTGTCCAGGTGCAAGCATTGCAGGACTGCAGCAAAGGGTCCCAGGTCTCAGGCCATCGCAGTAGACTATACCTATCCACGGTGTCTGCTGTCTGATCTTTGTAGAGTTAGCTTCTCTGAACTGTTGGCTTGCAGAAATTCTTTTTCGCTGTGGTTTGCTCTGCAATCGGTGAGATCGTGTTGTTTTGTTTTTTACTTGATTCTGCTCCTGAGGACTTATTCTCATTTGTATTGTCATAATGTAAATGTAGTTTTCCACCGAGTCGCTGGGTCTGTCTGCGCTCAGCGGTAAGCCTCTGGGGCACACCCGAATCTTGCGCGGCCAGTGGAGGGTCCGGGAGCCAAGGTTGCGGGCGGTTCCAGCCGCCCAGCCGGGGGTTTCTCAGCCGCACTTCTGTCTGCAGCGCCTGGCCGGCCCTTTCTCTTTGGCATCCACCCTCCCGGCACAAAGAGAACGTCTCCCCCGCGCCTGGTCCCCAGGTCCCCTGTGCTGTCACTTCTCGGCCCTAGCACCGCTCGGTTCGTGCCGCCGGGTCGGAGTCGCGGCGCCGGGATTCGCCCCGACCTGGGGAGCTATTAACATTTTCTCTGGGAGACAGACGGGCTGCCATTTTTCTGACACAAGGCGAGTCTGCTACCCGCTGGGTGTCTTGTTGGCGGCGGCACCGTTCCTTCTTCCAAACCCGATGTTTCTTGGCCTCTGACCGCTAGGGTCTCAGAGTTTCTCGGTGACTTTCCGACGCCAGGCGCCTCACCTCCCTAAAGAAAAGGGGAGTTGAACTAGAGTATAGACTCCCTGTCCCGGGCTGGTGTGGGGCCCCGAGTTAGGACCAGGTCCAGCACTGTCTAAACGCTCGGTGAATGTTAACTACAAGTCTTCTTAGAATCGTCCACCTACTGCGATTTCTCGGGGACCAAAATAGTTCCAGAGGATTGAACTCAGCTGTGACTGAAAATCTGTATTCTCTTCCCAGGCGTCGTCTCCTATAATCTCTTGTCTCCCTTGACTAGTGTCTGGCACCCCACACTCCCCCTCTCTTCGCTGACAGACCTCTGTGTGCGCAGTTGTAGACGTGAGTGCTGTGACTCCGTTGTTACAAAGCTGCGACCCAGAGAAAGGGCCAGCTCGGCTCTGGTGGAAACTGCTGAGAAAACACCAGCCCAGTGCACTCGCCCGAGACCTAAGGGTGGCGGCACCCAGCAGGCGGGCACAGCGCAGATCGCAAAGTTGTGTCCAAAGGCACATGTCAGTTTTGGAGCTTTTCGAGGGTGCTGTCCCCTAGAAACTGAGAACCGAGTTTCAAAAGAGTTTGAAATATTGAAAGATCGGAGGTGCAGGGGATAAATGGCATGAATAAAGTCGGGTAAAAAGAAATAAAACATAGACCAGCCGTGAAAACTCCCCTGATGGAGAAAACTGAATAAGGCACATAAACATAACTAAATCGAGTTTATTCAAAACACACGGGTAATTTAATTCAGCTCATTTCTTACAAATGCCTTTGAAAGTGATTTTTAAAAAACTGTTGTTATCTTCTTAAAACGAAGTAGGATAATCACTATAACCAGTCCCCTGCTCCCTGGAAACCCCAAGCAGAATAACCAAGCATTGTAAAGGTCAGTTTCCTAAGGTTCACTTTATAAGCTGCCCTGAGACATCAAGGCTCTGAGCTTCATACTAGTTTTGAATTTGAAATCTTCCCTTTTGAGAAGTTTGTTTCTTCTTCAATAAAATATTTATATGCAGTAAAGCTCTCTGAATTTTCTTTTAATGATTCTTGTTGTTAAAATAGGGTACTAAGTAATCTGAAGCTGGTGAGTAACTGCAACAGGTACGCATGGAGCCCATTGCACTCACTGATTTCTGACTGATTTGAGATCTCAGCTCTTCTCCCTTTGTGTTGAGTTCTCCAATTCTGTTGAGGAGCTTTTGTGGAAGCTTCTTGGTAACTCAGTCTACTCTGTTCAAACAGGGGGTACCTCATGATTCTCTGTGTTTTTTGAAAAATGGCCTGGCAGTGTTGTGGCCTTAGGGAATAAACGCAAAGATGGGTTCCACTGGTACAAAACTAGAAATATGATCTTGTGCCTTTTGGGGAAATGGGTCAACTATTGGATGATTTGTGAGGAAATAAAATTTCTATTTCAAGGCAGGACAATAAAATTTAACATAAAACTCTCTCCCTTCATGCTCCCCCTTTCAGCCTCCTCTTTCCCTCCCAGTGTGCATCCTGTGATACACACCAGCCAGACCTCCTGAAAGAGGGGAATGCCTGTTCTACAGCAGAGATATTTCCCCCTTTTTATGACCCTAGCAATGCAACTTCTTAAAGATGATCATTCTTTTCCAACTCCATAGGGGGTCATAGTGACATACTGCTTGCTTTGTGTTTACTTGGACAATGTATCTTTGGTGAACTTAATGTAAAGTGTCATTTTGTAAGCTCCTTTGTCTCAAAAATGTATACGACTATGTATGCCTTGAGCTGCTAATAGGAGGAACTATTCTCATAGCTTCTAAGGGTCTATCTCCTGGGTTACAATCCACAGTTTGACTTGAATCAAATTCTCTTTTGCTTCTTGATTGTTAATTGAATTCCTGTCAATATTTGTTTGGCATAGTTGGCAAGATATAAGAGACACCCAACAGAGGAAATCTGGACTCTACCCTGAACAGGTGCTTGGACACATGTCATGCCCTTTGAGCTTAACCAGCTTTTCAGTATTCCTTTTTCAGTATTTATCTTTTGGGTAAATTCTCCCGATATCCCGGCATCATTGCTTTAAATTTAAAGTTTAAATGACATCCAAAGTTTCACTCAAGCCGTTTTCCTTGGGATTTGGCGTTCCAAGTGAGTACTGACATTCCCTACGCTGGGACGGGGAAGGGGGGTTGGAGTGAACAAGCTTAATTGCCTTTTTAATTTTTGACTTAAGTTGGAAAGACTGTGTATCTGTGGTCTGAACAAACCGTTTGCTAGTGAGAGAAAGCCGGCTCAGCTCCGAAGAAAGGGGACCCTTGTTCCTCCCAGACACAAGGCGTTCTCCAGCGACTGAGAACCTAGCAGAAGTGTCTTAGGGTTAATCCTCATGAAGGGAGGCAGGGATCCCGCGATCGAGTTGGCTGGGCTGCCGCGGGCTATGTCCGCGGCGCAGGGACCCCGGCCGTCCTCGCCTTGCTCGCCAACGGGACGACCGCTGACCCGCTGGGCTGGAAGCGCCAAGCCGGCCCAGGCCAGCCCCGCCTCCCAGCTCCTTCATGTCAAGCCTCCAGGCGGGCTGGCCGCAGCCGCCCTGCTCGCCCTCGCTGCGGACCCAGTCTGCCTGCCTGCCGTGCCGGCGGCCGTGGGTTCGAGGCCGCCTGGATGCCCGAACCAGACCCCAGGATGCAGGGCTTCTCGCTGGAAAGCGGAGCTGGCTCTTCTGCTGCTGGGCCTGCCGGAGCCGCATAGCCGTCAAGCTAGCCTTGCCGCCTCCTGAGCCCATCTACCACGATGCTGGCGACCTTTCCTGGCCTCGGTCGCCGCCACCGCCCTGGCCCAGCCGCCAGAGGAGGGCGCGGGGCCTGGCGCATGCAACCTGCGCCAGAGCCAGGGCGCACACTTGGAGATGCTCCCGGTGCGAGCTGAACGACATTCAGGTTTTCTAGCGCACCGCTTGGGACAAGCGGCTCGGCTGCATGTTCCTGTGCTGGGCACCTTTAGCCGCTGCTCGCTGTTCTCGCCCACCGCAACGCCGCTTGCCTGGGCCAGATGCGCAGCTTCTATTGATACAACGGCCTCCGCTCTCGCATCAACTGCAACGTCTCCTACCAAGACTAGGGCTGCGGCATCAGCTTGGGCAAGCCCTCTAAACTGATTCCGACGCCACCTGGCGGGCGCTGCACCCAATATGGCGTTAAGTCCTGAGAACATCATCTCGTATGGTCATAGCTTTTGAAAGCACCCACCCCGTGGTAGACCTGGCCCCCAGGTATGAGTGTGCAGCTGTAATTCTCCATTCGCCGCTGATGTGTGGATTGCGTGTGGCTTTTCCCGATAGCAGGAAAACATACTGCTTTGATGCTTTCCCTAGCATTGACAGGTATTTAAAGTCACCTCTCCCATACTTCCCAGGGGCAGGAGAGTCTGGTGGGCTGACGTCTATGGGGTCACGCGGAGTCGGACACGACTGAAGTGACTTAGCAGCAGCAACAGCTCCCATACTTCCGCGGTACACAGGATAGTCATGGCCATGTACGTACGAGCGCTTTCCCCGGGCCGTGGAGCCCCTCTGGGTCAAAGGGACCGGGATAATGGCATAGTTTTATATATACAATACCTAGAAAGACTACGACAGTTCATATCTCACGAACTTCCTAATTCCTGAATATGACTTGATTTTACTTCATCAACTGTGAACGTGCTTCAACTGGATGGCTGTCATGGGCCTGATAACCACGAGGAAATGCCCAGCGTTTGGGGCATCCTAATCAAAGAGCTGAGGACAAATTGGTCTTTGGTATATAGAGCTTCTTCTAACTCACACATCATATTAAACCGAACAGTTGTGATTTCCAGCTTTGTTGTCTTGTGGAATGGAAAGGAGAGCTGAGTAGGGGGTGGTTTTCTCGTGCTTTAAGAAGGATGCTCACACCCCTTTCTCCACCTTGCCCGTCAGGTGGGAAACATTTATGTAGGACTCAACCTCTCTCCACCAGTGTTCTCAGTATGTGACCCTTTCAGCCACTGGATTCATGGCTCTAATCCATTGTGAAGCTGTGGTAGTGTAACTAGAAACCATTGTGATGAAAATTCCTTTGTTAATTTTTGTTAACATGCTGATCTTTCCCCCACACAAATCAAATTAAAGGGTAATTTATTGGAACTATTGTGAACAGCTTCATCAACTGGAACAATATAAATATAACTGGAGCCTTCTTACATAAAAGTAAACAGGATTTTAAAAGCATGAATTTATTACTAGTCCACAGAGTTTTAATATTTTGATCACCTGATTAGTCTAACAAAGAATCTAGCTCACTGTCCTTCTGTAAAGTCCTCCTTGTAGGCCTCTTTAAAGTGCTGCACATATTTGCAATTGCATTGTGCATATATTGTTAATGGGTAATTTTCTTTTGTCAGGCTTCAAAAACAAAACTGCAAATTTATTTGTAATGTAAATGACTGAATACATTTTCTTAATATGTTTTACTCCTATATTTTGCTATTAAATATGTTAAAACATTTCTGAGACAAAAAATTACAAGTTTATGCTTTGAAAAAATTACATAATTAAAATTTCACTAAATTTTTAGTTTAGGAGTTACTTGGGTTTGACACAGGAGTTGTGCCAATAAGCATCAGAAGTGTAAAAATACTAAAACTGCTACACTCCTTGTATTGGTTGGGGTTTGGGTTTGAGGGGGGTCTTTGGTTTTATTAAAATTATTTTCTTCCCCCAATTTGAAAGCCTTAAATGTACTGTAAGCCTTAGATTGCTGTCCAGTTGGATTAAGACTGATCGCCAGTTTGTATACTGTTCCTTGGATATGACACAGCAGTTGGTCATGGAATAAAGGATGCATGGATCAGAAAGAAATTTTTAAAGGAATTCTGAAATAAAAGAGTTTTATGCATGGTGAACACTGAATAAAAATAAATTGTATTCAATCAGGTGAATGAATTTTAATAGTGAAGTTGTACAAAACTAGACTTGTCTCTTCCCTAATTAAGGGAACAAAGTTTTCTTGAAATACTGATCTTTTTTAATAAATAGCTTGTAAGCTTTCTTTACTAACTCTTAAGCAATCTGTTGTAATTTTCTGTATTTGCCTTTGAAATCTTTTATTGTCGATTTGGTTAAATGACTAAGTGGTGTTTCATAGTGACTATGATCCTAGTTAGCCAAATGTTAAAAATCCTTCTGATATTTGACAAACTTTTTCAAATCAAATTCTGAATAAAGTTCTTTTGACCTCTGGTTAATTTTGGAATGCTTGAATGTGTCTCTGAACATCTCAAAGAGAAATAGTAAACTAATTAGGCTTATTTGGTACGCTAAATTACATGGAAAATATTGACAAATAGTGATAAACCTTCTTAGGTTATAAATATTCTAGAAATTATATGATCTTTCCTAAAACTTGAAATGTGGTATGTTCTCAATCATTTCCAGTTATTATCTCAAAATGTTGTGTGTCACAGAAATAGCCAAATTTCCTTGACAACTGTATTATAACCAGGTCTTTAGCTATGTTTTTTGTCTTTTGTCATTTATAGTTACTATCTCACTCTGATGCTTTTACAAAAATCTATGTAGATGACTTGCTTTTATGCTTGTAAACTAAACTTGAGGAGCTTGGAGGGGTACAGTCCTAGCAATCATGAAGAATCCAACAAGACAACACATTTCTCATTCATAATCTCAGACCTGCCTATACTTTGATTTTAGATTTTTAATTTTTTTCCTTGAATTTCCTTTTCTTTGTGCTAGTTTGTCCTTGTCCCTAGGATTCCAAAGTTTAGCAGTCTTCTGGTTTCTTTATCTGCTATTTCCATCCATTCCACATCCTATTCTGATGAGCTTTCCCATCCCATGTGAGCAAAACCAGAGGAACAGTTTCAGCGGAAATCTCAGGGCTCCTAAGATGCTTAGGCTCTGCTTCCAGCATCATTGGAACTGGCGATGGTGGTCCCTGGGGCAGGAGCTGAGCTGTAATGCTTGGAGGTGTCCAGGACACTAGTTTGCAGAGTCAGGAAACTCCGGCTGATGATGAGATCCCTCATCAACAGATCTCCTCCACAGCGTCCACCTCTTCTGGGGACTCCTTTTATGGATCCTTATGACTCTCGGGAGTGGGCTCTAGGCTGCTTCTCTTCACTGCCACTGCGTTCTGGGTCTGTGTCACTGACAGATGCAATGCACAAACTCACGGAGACCAGAAAACAAATCTCACTTAAAGTCCTGGAGGCCCCAAGAGAGTGGACTCACCCTGGGATAGGATCAAAAGGTGACACCTCTGGGCTCCCTCATCCTAGATCATCCTTTAAGTGTCCCCTCCACCCACTAGCTTCCCAGGTGGCGCTAGTGGTAAAGAATCTGGCTGCCAATGCAGGAGATGTAAGAAACATGGGTTCGATCCCTAGTTGGGAAGATCCCCTGGAGAAGAGCACAGCAACCCTCTCTAGCATTCTTGCCTGGAGAATCCCATGGACAGAGGAACCTGGTGAGCTACAGTCCATAGGGTCACAAAGAGTCAGACACGACTGAAGTGAACTTACCCAACCCCCCAACCCCCATTACCATTTCCCTGGGCAGGATCTGTGCTTCAGTCTCTGCTCCAGCACTACCAGTACAGTGTTCTGTGTCAGCTGGTCTGAGAGCTACGCACTGGAACAGAACTTCCAGGCTGGGAGCTGCAGGCCTGGGATTGCACAAAAGAGTGGCGAGCGTAAAGATCAGCAGATTCCAGACCCTGCCCGAGTCACCTCTCTTGGGATCATGCTTGCATGCATGCATGCTCAGGTGGCTTCAGTCATGCCCCACTCTTTCTTTGTGACCCCACGGACTATAGCTCACCCCTCCATCCTATGGGCTTCTCCAGGCAAGATAATGGAGTGAGTTGCCAGGGGATCTTCCCTGTGTTTCCCACATTGCAGGGGGATTCTTTACAGCTGAGCCACCAAGGAAGCCCCCTTTTGGGGATTACCTGGACTTAAATGGCAAACTGCTTTCCAGTCTTTACGAGTTTCTGAGTTAAGGCTCAGAAATCAGAGTACCTCCAGGTGGGGCACCGAGCCACCAGCCCCGACCAGATGCCCACGATCTGCCAGAGGCACCCGCAGGAGAGGTGGCTGCCAGTGATGAGGAGCCCCATTGCCACCTCCATGGCAGGCTCCCTCGGCAGGCGACACTGTTTCTTAGGATAAACAAGTGGAACACTGAAACACAGATGGCTTTGGCCTGCTCCTGCTCTGGGAGCCACCACTACGTGTCTCAGTGCTGGTGGGAGCAGATGCCAAGAGTTGAGGCCTGTTAGAATATGGACTATCTCCATCTTCTGTGTCCAGAAGTCTGAAATTTCCACCGAGATCTTTCACTGGGTGATCCTCTGCTCTGGATATTATAGCAACATCCCTCTGCTCACATGATGGGCAATGTTGTTTCTAGAAAAAAATGTGTGCCCATTTCCCCCCACTCTTTTAATAAAGTTGCCCATAAATGTGAGATTCTTCTTTCTCAGGTTGATTTCTACTTTGGCTGTTGGAGATGGAGGAGGTACAGGGGTGGAGGAGTGAGTGGGGGTTGTGGGGCTGGTATTCTCAGGATGCGGGGAGGGTGGTTCTGTCCCCTGAGCATAGAGATGGTCAGAGCTTTTCAAAGTCGCAGACATGCACTGGTCATCTAGAAGATCCAGTAGACAGGATCTCTGAGAATTTCATTGAGTCCACTGTTATGGTTCAGTCATGCCTGACTCTTTGGGACCTCATGGACTGCAGCCTGCCAGGCTTCTCTGTCCAAGGAAGTCTCCAGGCAAGAATACTGGAGTGGTTTGCTATTTCCTTCTTTAAGGATCTTCCTGACCCAGGGATCAAACCTGGCTCTCCTGCACTACAGGCAAATTCTTTACCAACTGAGCTGCCAGGGAAGCGGTTGAGTCCAGGGCCCCAACTAAGTCTTCCTGCACCTCCTGGAGTCCCAGCCTTCCTGCGGAGGGGGCTTTTTGAGATATTCTAGTTCCTCTGGCATCTCTATCTCACTTCTCTGTCTTCTTAATCATTCAGGATCAAATTAGTAGGCTATAAATGAAAAGGGGTATGGGCCAGACCTCTGATCCTGACTTTTGTGAGGATCATACTCGCATGAACTTCTAAAAACTCTTTCCTTCTTTTTGATGGGTGGGCTGGTGCCCTTCCTACCTCTGGGCTTGGTGTGTGTGAGAGGAGGGCATCCTTTGGCCAGTGGCAAAGGAGATCCACTGTTGGTCTCAGAGTCAGCCTAAAATTGGGGACCAGGATGAGTGTGGGTAGGATTCTGAGTCAATGAGTAACCTGCCTCTTGGATAATTTTCTTTCTGGGTCTAGCTAAGGAGCTGCTCTTCCATCCAATAGGGACAGAATAAGGGGATAACATGAGTAATTAAATAACTAATTCCACTGGAGAATTGCAAGTAAAGAAGTAAGTATGGAAGATCCTTGTAAGTTAATGGTCACTCAAGAAAGCAGATCTGCTTAACTGCAAAACCAACAGGCTTGCTTAGCAACAAAACCATGTAGCAAAAGTGTAAGATATGGACCCAAACAACAAAATAATGATAGCTTGAGATCCATATCCTGTGAATTCAGTAGGTTAATGACCCCTAGGACATGCTCTCTGCATATATAAAAGCAAGAAGTTATGAAAAGGTGACATTTCAAAGTGGAAGACCCTTATTGTATTGAGACCTGAAATAATTTTTCCATAGTGCCATGACAGTACTGGCTTGACCACATAAGGACAAGAAAATTCCCCTGTCCAACCTGGAGGAGGAGAGAGAGTGGAAACATGACATCCACGTAAAGTGAGGAAGAAAGTAGTTTTTTCCCCTTCCCCACTTTTTCTTTGATTATAAAAAATGTAGCTCACTAAGTTTTCAGGGCGTGGCTCCTTCTTGCCCACCTACCTATAAGCCTCACTAGCCTCCTATTGTAGTAAATACCTTCTTCTCTATCACTTTATCTCTTGCTGAATGCATTCTGAGCTGAGACATAAAGGACTGAAGGTCTTTGGAGCCCCCAAAACACCGCCTAGTGGTTTCAGTTTCAAGGCCTCTGCATCCCCTGTGCCGCCCACCTACCACCAATGCTGGTCCATTACCATACCAGAACAGATCAGATCAGTCGCTCAGTCCTGTCCCACTCTTTGCGACCCCATGAATCACAGCACGCCAGGCCTCCCTGTCCATCACCAACTCCCAGAGGTGACTCAGACTCACATCCATCGAGTCAGTGATGCCATCCAGCCATCTCATCCTCTGTCGTCCCCTTCTCTTCTTGCCCCCAATCCCTCCCAGCATCAGAGTCTTCTCCAGTGAGTCAACTCTTCGCATGAGGTGGCCAAAGTACTGGAGTTTCAGCTTTAGCATCATTCCTTCCAAAGAAATCCCAGGGTTGATCTCCTTCAGAATGGACTGGTTGGATCTCCTTGCAGTCCAAGGGACTCTCAAGAGTCTTCTCCAACACCACAGTTCAAAAGCATCAATTCTTTGGCACTCAGCCTTCTTCACAGTCCAGCTCTCACATCTATACATGACCACAGGAAAAACCATAGCCTTGACTAGGCGAACCTTTGTTGGCAAAGTAATGTCTCTGCTTTTGAATATGTGATCTAGGTTGGTCATAACTTTCCTTCCAAGGAGTAAGTGTCTTTTAATTTCATGGCTGCAGTCACCATCTGTAGTGATTTTGGAGCCCAGAAAAATAAAGTCTGACACTGTTTCCACTGTTTCCCATGAAGTGATGGGACCGGATGCTATGATCTTCGTTTTCTGAATGTTGAGCTTTAAGCCAACTTTTCCACTCTCCACTTTCACTTTCATCAAGAGCCTTTTTAGTTCCTCTTCACTTTATGCCATAAGGGTGGTGTCATCTGCATATCTGAGGTTATTGATATTTCTCCCAGCAATCTTGATTCCAACTTGTGTTTCTTCCAGTCCAGCGTTTCTCATGATGTACTCTGCATATAAATTAAATAAACAGGGTGACAATATACAGCGTTGACATACTCCTTTTCCTATTTGGAACCAGTCTGTTGTGGCTGGGGCCGCGAGCGAGAGTGCGGCGTGGCGCTGCTCGTCGATACCGGCGACGACGAGTCCAGAGCCCTTGGCCAGGAGCCTAGCTAACTGCAGTGGGGACTGGGGCCCAGGGCCGCGGCGGCTGCGGCTGGAGGACGATGGCAGCGCCCGCCGGGGCCGGAGCAATGATTGCATCCCCAGACCGCCGGCGCTGTCTGTGGTCGATGCTGGCTGCGGCGCTCGGGCTCTGAGGACCTAGAGGCGCTATCCCACGTTGAAAGTCAGGAAGGGCAGAGGTGAGGAGAGACCCCTCGTCCAAGGTAAGGTGCGATGGCTGTGCTTTGCTGGAGCAGCCGTGAAGAGATACCCCACGCCCAAGGTAAGAGAAACCCAAGTAAGACGGTAGGTGTTGCAAGAGGGCATCAGAGGGCAAACACACTGAAACCATTACCATATACAGACTCCTGATTCTCTAATCACTGAGCTACTTTAGTGACCAGCAAGAATCAGAGGAGCTCCTGGCTTTGTCCTGGGCTTCTGTCATTTAAAGTAACACATAGGGATTTCCATGGTGGTCCAATGGCTAAAGCACTGTGCGCCCACTGCAGGGGGCCTGGGTTCTATCCCTGGTCAGGGAACCAGATCCCATATGTCACAGAGATGAGTTCACATGCTGCAACTAAAGATCCCCCATTCCGCAACTAAGACCTGGTGCAGCCAAATAAATAATTTTAAAAAATTAAAAAAATAAAGTAACATGTACAAAAGAAATAAAGCATTATTATTTAACTGTTTTATTTCTTGATGGAAATACATGTACAAAGGGAAACTGTAAATGTTCCAAATGAAAGATTGCAAGGAATTTTTTTTTCTTTTCACTTTTTTTCTCATTGAAAAATCATGATCAGCAGAAAACAAACATCCTGAAAATACCCTGAAAGCAGAAAGTAAACTTTAAAAATATTTATACATTTCATTCAGGGCATCTAGATTCATTTTTATAAGGTTGGTTAAATAAATAGAATTGAAATAAGTCAGTAAGGATGAAGATAAGTATCTTTCACTGCCTTATTTTATACCTTCTAAGAAACAAACACAACACTCAAATCACTTACACAGGAGATTTATTAGAGGAAGGAGATAACTGGAATTTGATGGAAAAGGAAGACAACAGACATCAGACTGAATATCCCTCTGGAAAAGAGTCTGAGAACCACACTGCAAACTGGCCCCCCCAAGAGAGACACTGTCAGAGATCCAAAAAGAAAAACATTGAATCAGAAGACTCACTAGCTGCTCTCTTTGGGACCATGCAACTGGTGGCGCATGGTAGAATACTAGGTCATTCCAAGTATGAATATGTGCGGTACATATGCATAGAGTAATCTGTAATCCTCATGCACTACTTATGATCATAAATGCTGCATTGATCCCAGAGAGTCATCTGTCAGCACTCCCTTAAATTTGGTTGGTGCATTTTCCATGACATGCCAGTTCTGCTCCTGGGTACCTATGCTAGAGAAACTGTCTCACTGACCAATAGAGATGATTCCATATGGTAATGGCAATAATTCCATATGGTAATGACTTAGCAATCTGAGTGTCCCTGGGGTACAGTGCAGGGGTGAAGTATGACAGAAGCTCACTAGAGGGGAACAGGCAAGAGAAGGAAACAGCAGATGCAATTTTCAAACAGAGATTTTGCAAATTGGCAAACAAGTGAAATGTAATGAATAAAATCAGAATAGAACACATTTCCTTTTACATGAATATAGAGGCATGCAGAAAATTATTATATAATGCCACACTGAAAAATATTAAAAATTCACACTAAAAATACAATGCAAAAATACAAGTTATTAATAGAAAAAATTACGCCTAAAGGAGAACAGACAAATGAGAATCACTTATGATAGAATGGCAATAATTACAAACAAACAGGATAGGGGCCATACAAATGACATGATTAAAAACATGGTGTTCACTCAATTCAATGTGCTCTGGGAAGTGTGAAAATCAAGGCAAACCATGTTGCCCTCGTTTAAGAACCCACCTACCAGTGCAGCAGATGTGGGTTTGATTTCTGGTGGAGGAACTAAAGGGCAAATAGAGAGACTTCGCGCTCCAAAACTACACAGCCCTTTTTCACTCTGGAGCTGACAGAGCCACAAGGAAGACCTGAAAAAGAGTGAAAGTGTTAAGAGCCACATTTTGTCTCTCTGAAACTTCATTGTCCTGTAAGGAAGACCCGGTGCAGCCATAAATATTTTTTCTTAAAAAAAAATAGAAATATCAGAATTCTAAGTAGGCACCGCACTCTCCTTTTCCCCACCCCTACATGATCACTCCGTTCCTCTTTTCCCTTCCTGATGTGAAAGCAAGATGACCTGGAATCTCAGCCCAACTCCAGCATGAACCAGCTGTGGGTTTTGCAAAGGGGGAACCTCGATGAGCCTCGTCTCTAACACCAGGCCAACCTCTCTCATCTGCTCAAAAAAGAGGACCTGAAGTGTGATTTGACCAATTGTGCCAAAGGCAATGGCACCTCACCCCAGTGCTTTTTGCCTGGAAAATCCCATGGACAGAGGAGCCTGGTGGGCTCCAGTCCATGGGGTCACTAAGAGTCGGACAGGACTGAGCGACTTCACTTTCACTTTTCACTTTCATGCTTTGGAGAAGGAAATGGCAACCCACTCCAGTATTCTTGCCTGGAGAATCCCAGGGACGGGGGAGCCTGGTGAGCTTCCGTCTGTGGGGTCGCACAGAGTCGGACACGACTGAAACGACTTAGCAGCAGCAGCAGCAGCAGCAGCAGCAGCAGCAGCAGCAGCAGCAGCAGCAGCAGCAGCAGCAGCAGCAGCAGCAGCCTCCAAAGCAAAGAGGCTTCTTCCAGTGAATGGAAACTGCCAGGGACCCTCATCTTCTCCCCTTCCCTTACTTTAATCCAATCACCATAAACCACTCAGAGCTTCCATGCCCCTCCCAGAAAAATGTAGTTATCTCCTCAGTCCCCAGGGACCCCGAGGTAATTTGCAAGGCAAATGACTGTGGATCCCACCTATCAACACCAAGGTTTCCCAGATCAAGCAGGCACTATAAAAGGCACACACCGCACCCAGCAGAATCATTCCCCCCTGTGCTAGACCCACTGAGCTCTCGGCTTGGTGAGGAGGCTGAAGCCATGGAAGCGCAGTCTTGGAGGAGGGCACATCCCGAGCCCCTCTTGCCTACGGGCCTGAACCGAGAACAGGCCTAGGCCTAGGCCTGGGCTCTGGATAACTTCCCCGCGCTGTGCCGCCCCTCCTGCCTAAGCCCCGAGTTCTGCGGGGACACGAACTACTGCGCCTGTGGGCTGCCGCGCCACGCTTGTCCCGGACACGCGGACGGTCCCTGCGTCGGGAGTGGCCAGAAACGCTGGCGAGACCCGCAAGGCCAGGAGCCGACTGCTAGTCCGGAATGGAGCGACAGTCCCGTCAAGAAGAGGCCCAAGCTACACAGCGCCGGGCCCATAAGGGTCTGAACAGCCAGCAGATTCCAGCAGTTGCGGAGGCCGCCAGACTCGCGGCAAGTTCGCCTCCAGGGGCCCAGACGCTCCCCACCCCACTACACACACTTCGAGGCTGCAGAAAACTGAGACTTGAAACCCGGTAGAACCAGGCAAGGGAAGGAATAGCAGCCTCCTGTCTGGCCCACAGCATCCCTTCAACCCCTGCCCTGGACTGGAGCCTGAGTCACCCCAGGGGAAGCCTCATTCTACTTGGCTGGACTTCTCCTCTGGGCCCCTTGCCTTGCTTTGGGATGAGCCTGGAGATCTCTTAGGGCAGAACATTCCTTCTTTATAGTTCCTTTCCTGAATTACTGACAGGCTTTTCAGTTAGAAATCTCTCTTCTGCTTTTTCTCTGTGTTGGAGAAGACTCTTGAGAGTCCCTTGCACTGCGAGGAAACCGAATCAGTCAGTCCTAAAAGGAATCAACCCTGAATATTCATTGGAAGAACTAATGCTTAAGCTGAAACTCCAGTACTTTGGCCACCTGATGCAAAGGGCTGACTTATTAGAAAAGACCCTGATGCTGGGAAAGATTGAAAGTGGGAGGAAAAGGGGGTGACAGAGGATGAGATGGTTGGATGACATTACCAACTCAATGGACATGAGTTTGAGCAAGCTCTGGGGAGATGGTGATGGACAGGGAAGCCTGGTGAGCTGCAATCCATGGGGTCCTAAAGAGTCTGACACAACTGAGGAAATGAACAACAACTTCTGGGAACCCATGCTTTCTTAAGAAACTTCTTTGTAGCTGTACTTAGGTCATTCTTCTTATATTAATTCCAGTTGTGCCCAGTGATTAAAATGTAACTTCTTAATCTCTGCCTGTGGAATTGATTTGGGTAGGTGGTTGAAAAGATAACCTGGAACACAGTGCAGTGACTGTAACAACAGGGCTTGAACTCAAGGCAGAGATTCTCACCAAGTTGCAGAGGAAAGCAACGAGAGGACCACCCATGTAGGCTATGAGAGGGCAGAACTCCAGGTCCTTCCCCTGGGGACATCCTGTGACCACCTACCCTGGGATATCCTGGCTTTTCTGGATCCCATTCAGCCACTTGATCTGCAGTATTTGGCTTCTCTAGGGCTGCAGCGGGACCAGGCTGGAACCCAAGTGTCAACTCCCAGACAGGCATTTGTGGGAGTTTCCAAAGTACTCAGGGGCACAGAGAAAGCCTCTGAGTCTTCATTGTTTCTCTCCTGCTCAGTAGTTTCCACCCTCCCAGAAGTAGAGCACTCCCCTGAGCCTCTGCTCAGCCCCTGAAGGTTGTCCAGACCCAGGATTCTACTCAGAGAAGGGAGGGCAGTAGCCAGATTTCTGCTCTTGCTTGCAGACAACACAGCCCTCACAGCAAGACAGGTGAAGTGCCAAACCTTCACTCTGCTGTACCATGAAACAGCACGTCTGGGCCAAGAAAGAGGAATAGGAAGCAGAAGTCCTCTAGCCTAGGACCTCTAAGATGTCAGAAACAAGATGCTGAGAAATAGACATAGGTGTCAACTCTTGGTACACATTCCTTCAACACATTCCTTCAAGATGCCAAGTCCAGGGGAAGAAGCAAATTAATATCCTCTTCTGAATGACAAAACTAAGTTCAGTGTGGCTTTGGTCAGATCTGATTGATTAGGTAATCCTAGCATTTGATGCTCACCATGTTTACCAGCAGTTCTAAGAAGCAGCAATACAAAACAAAGAAATAAATCCTCCCAGGAAAGGTATTTTTCTCCTTTTCAGGGACATCTGCCCTTCCTCTGTTCAGCATGTGACAGGAGAATTTTTTTTTCTATGTTCACTCTTTCATTCAAAAAGCCTTACTAAGCATCAGTATTGTACTGCATGTGTATATGATCCTGAAGTTAAAGCCATCAACCAGCAGACATGATCTGTCGTACAGTGATTGACTTCCATGGAAGGAACAGGCAGGAAACATGCCAATAAATAAGCCAATAAAACTCATTTAGTATGATAAGTGCTATCAAGAATGCTTTATAAGTGAATTGAAAGAAGGTAACTAGAAGGGTGCTACGCTTACCTTGAAGAGTCAAAATAGCATGAGGGTGTCCTTTCAACTTAGATCTCAATAGTGTGATGGAAATGCTAGAGGAAGGAAAACCTCACCATTAAGAGAGGACATCCAGTTCCCAGATTCAGCCTAGAAAAAGGTGAATACAGTTATGGACAGAGGGAAGGCAAATGTAGGCTTTCTATGGCCCTAGTGAGATATATCTGGATATATCTCACTTCACAATCTCAGAGTCTTCACAATCTCAGAGTCTTCTTTCTGAGAGGACCTGCTAGCATAAAATCATACCTAATAGACAATTATGATGAAAGATTTAAATTTTGTGTTAGATTTGATTGAATAGTTGAATTACTGACTTTGCTGACCTAATCAATTATCCGATTGACCATAGATCTCTCAAGCCAAGAGATTGATAAGGGAGAACTAACTGATGGTATTTGAAGGTGTTTTCACATTTTCTTCTTCACTCTGTAATATTATATGACCCCATATATCAGCTAAGCTGTTTAGTTTCTAGGTTATGACTTTTTTTCTGCAGTAATACAAAATAAACAGAAGGAAAAAATGTTGTGATAATTCAAAAATCTTTTTTCCAAGACACTAGAGAGCAACAGAATTGGCTTTAAATATAACAGAGTAATCTGGAGTGTGTAAACTGAAGATCCTTTAATGCATTGTCTTCCCTCTTAGAAACTTCTGTCTAGGGAAGTTGAAAGGAACCAGTATGGTGATTTTCATGGCTTAGAGGGAAGGAATGTCAGCTAGAGGGCTGCTCAGTAGGTCTCTGCCTGGGTAATGGGACTCCCCATTGGGAAACCTCTTTCCGCATTCCTCAAGCCACCCAGGCACCTTCCCTTCTTACAATGCAAATGTCCACACACTGTTCACACATGGACAGATATATCTCTGCTCCCTAGCACAACACAACTGCACTCAGCTTCCTATTTAATTTTAAAGATATCATAATATACTTAATAAAATACTGGGGTCTAGATGTATATCATAATGTAAAATGTAAGAAGCTTCTAAAGTGATAATAAGAGTTTACCTGATAGAGTGCAACCCTATCTGCAAGGTCCAAGACAGCCCCAGGAAGCAGTCATTCCTAAAAACACTCCAGCTACTTTGGGCCCTATGGCTTGTGGCACATAAGCCATCACTTTCTGCCATATTTTGCTTTCCACAGAGCTTTGAACCAAAATTTACACATGAAAGTTTAGGTTGCATAAAATTTTGGATTTTCAAATTACTAAAAGAACTCTAGAACTGTATATTCCAAATCCTGCTAGTGCTTCTTGACAAGTGGACTTATAAAGAACCCTGTCTTTCCATCAATTCAAGGGCTGTTTCATTTATTTATCTAAGAATTTGAAATTACTATTGAAAAATGAATACAAAATGTAAAAGTTATTTCCTTATTTCGAGTTCTTATTGATTTCATTTCTCACATACACTTTTGAAGAAATAAAGGACAAAGTAGAACATGAAAATACATTAATAGAGGCACAGCAGTGACTGCAACACACAGCCCCATCATCACGTCCTCTGGTTAGGTGCTGTATGGATAATTTTTGATTGAATCTGAAAAAGTAAAATATCATCCTGTGTTCCAATAAGGGTGAAAAGAATACTTCTGCAACTCCTTGGTACAGATAAGGGTTACACACTGGTCGAGCCACAGCATGCCCTGGGCACAGGAGATCCATGGAATCCTGGCAGGGAAAGAGAAAACGAGTGGCTTGGGCTTGAGGGTGTGATACCAGAAACTAGAAAGGTGAGTTGAAAGAATCATAGGAAATAGCTCCCCGGGGAGGGAGCCCCCACTTTCATACTCCTGCCAGTTTAATCCCAGTGCTGGATTTGTCCTCAGGAGAATCACAGCAGTTGAGAAAATCTCAGAATGACTGTATTAATGTTTATTAGACTCTTACATGAGCTTCCATGTTGGTTCAATAGTAAAGAACCTGCCTGCCAATGCGAGAGGTACAAGCTTGATTTCTGAGTCAGAAAGATTTCCTGGAAAAGAAAATGGCAACCCACTACAGTATCTTGCCTGGAGAATTCCGTGGACAGAGGAGCCTGGCGGCCACAGTAGCATAGTCGGACAGGATTTAGCAACTAAACAAGGGTTAAAGTTGGCCTGCATTGTTCTCTCAGCTCCCCCATTTCAACCCCAGGTTTGGTGGAAACAAAGAGTTCTGCTGCGATTGGTAATGAGAAGTCAGGAGGCTTGGCAAGTCGCCGGGTTGAAGTTAGGATGTAAAGGGAGCCAACCGCTCCAAAATATGGCCGCAGAAATCCCTCTTCACGAAGCCAGTCTCGAGTTTTCTCCTGTCCGCGGCCCCAGCACCCTGGCTCCAGGTCAGCTCGGACGTGCGAGCTGGAAATCGGGTGGGGCAGCTCAGAGAAAGAAGGGACGCGCCTTAGAAAAGTGTCCGAGGGAGACAGGAGCTCTGCGCTGCTGGGGTCCAGGATTCTGGATGCGTTTGGAGCGGCGACCTGCGCTGGGCGCCGGGGAGCCACGTGCAGATGACCCGACGCCCCGCAGATGGACTGGAAGGGAAAGAGCGGGTCGAGCAAGCAGGAGCGAAGCGGAGTTCTCAGGGCTGCTGGCTGCGCTTTGCGCGATCTCCTGGATCCTGGCAAGTCTGACCCAGTTTGACAACAGCTGTGTTGGCCCTCTGGCCGCCCGGTGTGCCCAAGATATCCCACGACCCGCTACCCCCAGTTCAGCAAATTCGGGGACCGAGGGTACCGCGGGAGAACTGCACCGGCCACCCCGCCCGCGCGCCCGGTCCTCCCGCAAAAGCCAAAGCGGCAGAGAGAAAGACGTTGGAATTTGTTTAAGTAAGAGATTTACTTTAACAAGTAAGTAATGGTTAAGTAAGTAATAAAGATACAATTTATTAAATAACAGAAAATCCCGAATGCCTATGATGAATTCTTCCACGATTGCTAAACGGAGAGGTTTTCTTGTAATAGCATCTGTCGCAGGGAATCCTCCAATGAAGGGTCTCAGCGGAGAGGAGGGGTCCTGGGGGCAAAGGCGGCCGGAGAGACAACCCAGAGTCTTTCTGTCCAGTGCGTGGGGCGTCTGTTGGTGTCTCTCCAGATCAGGAAGAGGGCGATGCTCCGGAAGGGTGTCCGGCGTCAGAGGTCTCGGGTTTCAGACACCGGGTTCCTCAAGTGGCAAAATCCGCCCAGGGAAACTTTCTGGGCGCGCGGTGTCCTCCCGTCCTGAGGGCGTCGGTGACTCCTGGCCGGGAGCAGGTGTGGTGTCCGGAGCCGAAGACTCGCCGCGCGGTCTGTAGGGACTCTGTGCTCGGGGTCCGTGTTTTGGGCAATATGGGCGCAGAAGCCTGCAGGGAGGAGAAGGTTCTTCCGGATTGAAGCCCTCCTCGTCCGGAAAGAGTTCGCCCAGCCTCGGATAGCAAGGGAGCTGCCATTCCTTAGGGTTCACTGAGCGCAGGAGCTGCCGCACCTCTGGTTCCTGGGGCTCCGGCGCCGAATCCCAGGCCTTGCGCACACAGCGGGGAAAGTGCTCCATCGCTTCAGCGGGTGAGAAGACAAGTCTTCAGGGACCCCTTTCTTTCGAATTTATAGTGTTCTGGGCTCTTGGGCGTGCAACCAGAGGCTATTAGGGTGGGTGGTTGCAAATTGCTTCAAAAGGTGGGATCTGAGAAGATTAAGGGTAAATTCAGTCATCTTGGATGGAGTTATTAGAATTTAAGTTGATTTTGTTGATTTGAGAGGATTAAAACTTTTGTTGTTTGTTTAAACGAAATAGAAGTACAGGGGGTCTGTCAAAAGAAGCTATTTGGGAGGCTACTTTTATGAAAAGTATCCTAAGTGCTTGTTACTTCTAGATTACTATGTTCATTGATTCTCAGAGCCTTTTGCCCAGAAACAGAGTATCATTAGATTTTACCCAGATGATCAAAATGTGGCCATCTTTGCATGAAATCACACTGCTGGTGAGACTTCCCCTTTGGTCTTCAATTCTAAGTTAAAACTGCTTCAGACTTTCAGCCAACAAGTAGAAGTGTAAGGATCAAGATCTGCAGATTTAGATGCAGAGTCTTTGGTAGAAGATACTCAGCTAGTTGTCTATCCTCTCTTGTCTTCATATTCTTACCTGGATGGTAGCTGAAGTTTAACATTTTAAAGGCAACTTTTTTGATTAAATTAATTAACAAAGGTCAAGTAATTAGATAGTCCCAGGCAAAATAATAAGTTGCTCCATTACAGTTATTGTTATTTTCATCGTCATTCTTAGTGCTATAATCATGGCTATTAAACAAAGCATCAATCAATAGCAAACTCAAAATGTCTCTGTGTTTAATCGTAGTGGTTTGCTTTTCCCTTCTAGTGTCAAATTGCATATCCTTATACCCTTCCTCAGATGTTTCAGACATTGTCTTGGCAAACATGTCAGTGCATCTAAGCCTAGATGTCCTTGATCAGTCATTTATCTTCAACTTAACAAAGTCAGTTCAGTTCAAAGCGTTTTAAACAAGCGTGTTTCCACAACCTGCCGTGAGCAAGGAGCTGTAATGGGTACTGCACACCGACTTGTAAAACCTGCTCCTGCTTTGGCAGAGCTGAATTTTAAGGGAAGAGCATAGACAGGAGACCGTGAGGATATAGCTGAATCTTCTTCCCTATGGTAGTTGATTCTCTGCCAGGAAAGCAAACTCTAAGATGATTTCCACTGAAGCCAGTGTTGTGCATGAGCTGAGGGGAAAAAAAGAAAAGAAAAGTAGGAATAAAAGTGAGAAAGGAGATAGAGAAAAGAGGGAAGAGAATCAAAACCAAAAATGAGAAATAAGGAAATAAAGAGGATGGAAAATATGGACAACACAAGAGGCAGGGAGTTGGAAGCTCTGGTCAAGGCAGCCAAGTTAAAGGGGTTCATCAGAGCAACTGACTTTGTTCTTGTTGTTACTACGTCTAGTCTGACTTTTTGAAACCCCATGGACTGTAGCCCACCAGGTTTCTCTGTCCATGTGTTTTTCCCAGGCAAGGATACTGCAGTGGGTTGCCACTTCCTTCTTAATGAGATCTTCTCAACCCAGAGATTGAACCCAAGTCTCCTGTGTCCCAGATAGATTCTTTACCACTGAGTCACCTGAGAAGCAACTGACTTGGGGAAATCGAATAAGGATATTCAAGGTAGAAAGCTCTGCTGGTCCAGGCTTAAGGGAAGGACAACAACGCTATCCTCTTTGAAGGCTCAGCATGATTCTATTAGGCTCTGGTGATGTGGAAACTTCCCAGAAAGTTGTTTGAACACAAATGACAGCTACTTCCCCCACAGAGGTTAGGAGCAAGTAGCCTGTGTTATGGGGCTTCCCAGGGGGCTCAGTGGTAGAGAATCCACCTACCAATGCAGGAGCCACAGGAGACTCCAATTAGATCTCTGGTTCAGGAAGGTCCCCTGGAGGAGGAAATGGGAACCCAATCCAGCATTCTTGTCTGGAAAATTCTATAGACTGAGGAGCCTGGCAGGCTATAGTCCATTGGGTCACAAAGAGTCTGACACAACTGAAGCAATTTAGCATGCACACACACACCTTTGAATAAAGAAAGAAAGGTGTCTTAAGTGGTAATGACCGGCAAGTCAAGTTATTAATCCATGCATATAATGTGGTTCTTTGGAGGGAAATAATATTTGTTTAATTAATTTGCATTAGTATGTTTACATTTGTAAAACATAAAAACATTCTTCAAAATATATCAGTATAGTTACTCATCAGTTGGGAAGGGATAGGGTGTAAATTATCTTTTCAATTTATAAGGTACTGTCCTATTTCACTTTAAAATATGTATAACTTTGATATTAAAATGTTTAGAGATAGTTCAACAAGAAATAGAAGGATTCTAATGCCTATTCACATTACCTTTAAAGCTACAACAGGTAATAGTCACTAAGAACTTATGATAAGCACTGTGCTATGTCATTTTTATTATCCTGTTTATTTAAGCGCTATTATAAATTACATTTTATAAGTAAGAAAATGTAGGGTTACAGAATTGAAGTAATATTTCAGATTGAAGTGCTGATTAGCACATGTTAGGATCTGTAATTTCCATTGGATAACTACACAGCTGTGTGTTACTGTCACGTGGGCATTGCCTCTTGTCCACAAAACTCTTTCTGGGTCCAACCTCTTGGCCCAGATATATTGATTCAGCATCTAGGAGACCAAAGGTTTGGAACTTCATCTGTCTACCCTCAAGCGTTTTGTTGTCTGGAAGCCAGAGGGATAGCCTGGGTTACTCCCTGTCCCACAGGGGACAGGCACTTGGGTCTGAACAACCCCTAGAGGCTGAGAGACTGGGGGAATGCTCCACTTGTATTAGGAGGAGAATTGTGTGGTGAATGATGGTTCCCCATCATCTCTAACTTCAGCCCCCAGGAAGCTGAATATTGTAGATCAGGTGGCTGCATGAGACCCAGAAAAGCCATGAAAGACCAATGTAGGCACTTGTGGAAGGAACTGCAGCAGAATGTTACATAGGAAAGGCTCTGGAAACTCTGCCCTCTCTCAGCCTTATGGGTAGCTGTGCCTTCGTGCTTTCCTTTCCAACTTGCTTAGAAACACCCCCTTCAAGCTTAGTTGCTACAGTCACTACCTGTCTAGGATTCAAGTACTGCTGTGGTACATTCAGCCTCTGGGTGGCTTTTAAAAATCATGTCTTGCAGGATCTTCCCTGGTGGCTCAGCAGTGAAGTATCTGCCTGCAATGCAGGAGACATGGATTCAATCTCTAATCTGGGAAGATCCTAAATGCTCTAGAACAGCTAAGTCCTGGTGCCACAACTATTGAGTCTGTGCTCTAGAGCCCACGTGCTGCAACTACTGAAGTTCACAAGCCTTAAAACTCATGCTGTGCAACAAGAGAAGCCACTGCAATGAGAAGCCCACACACTGCAACTGAAGAGGAGCCCCCACTCACCACAACTACAGAAAAGCCAGCATAGCAATGAAGAAACAGCAGTCAAAAATTAAAAATTTTTAAAAATCATGCCTTCCATTTTATCTCTAAGAGCAGTATAGTTTGGAATTGTGCAGATATGACTATTATTTACATTTTTAATATTGTATTGGCAAACATGTCTGTTTTTAACTACCATTTCTGCTTACAGAATTAGTACTCTGGCTCAAGAGTATTCATGTTGAAATGTTTAATGTGTATTATCATACTGGCTTTCCAAAGAGCCTTTCAAATTTTTCTCAAAAGCTATGCTGCTACTTTACCAATATTTGAACAAATGAAAAAGATTAATATAGGCCACCACGGTACTCAAGGTTATATGTCATGGTTTCATTTTGTATTTCCTTAATCTTTTGGAGTCCTGACCTGGGTCTCAGTTCTTTCAGCCAAAGACTCCCCCATCCCAATATCACTTCCAATCCTGACTCCACCCACCCAAATCAATCCTGATTCAACCCACCCAAATCAATTCATAAGCAGAGAATAGGGAAGCATGTTTTAATCATTGTGCAAATTGGAATTAATATAAGAAGTATGACAATTCTGACTACATCGCAGGAAAGTTCCTTGATAGCAGATTCCTGAAGAGAGATTTCTTTTTTTCTAATTTATTTTTTAATTGAAGGGTAATTGTTTTACAGAATTTTGTTGTTTTCTGCCAACTATCAACATGAATCAGCCATTGGTATACATATGTCCCCCCTTGGTTTGAACCCCCCTCCCATCTCTCTCCCCATCCCACCCCTCTAGATTCTTACAGAGCCCCAGTTTGAGTTCCAGGAGTTATACAGTAAATTCCCATTGGCTATCTATTTTACATATGCTAATGTAAGTTTCCCTGTTACTTTTTCCATACAGGTCACCCTCTCCTTCCTCCCCCTGCCCTGTCAATAAATCTGTTCTCTATGTCTGTTTCTCCATTGCTGCTCTGCAAATAAATTCATCAGTACCATCTTTCTAGATTCCATATATATGCGCGTTAGTATAGCAGATTTATCTTTTTCATTCAGACTGACTTCACTCTGAATAATAAGCTCTAGGTTCATCCACCTCATTAGACTAGACTCAAATGCATTCCTTTTTATGGCTGAAGATATTTCTAATTGAAAAGTCCGTCAATTATCCAAGAAAGGAAGAACAAAGAAGGAATGTTCTGCCCCACAGATTATCTCCAGGCTCCTGCCAGAGAGAGGCGGAGCCCAGGGGAGAAGTCCAGCCCGCAGATTGGGCCTCCGCTGGGGTGACTCAGGCTCCAGTCCAGGGTGGTGATTGAAGGGGTGCTGTGGGTCAGACGGGAGGCTGTTATTCTTTTCCTTGCCGGGTTCCACCGGGTTTCAAGTCTCAGTTTTCCGCAGCCTCGGGGACCGTCCACGTGTCCGGGGCAAGCGTGGCGCGGCAGCCCACAGGCGCAGTAGTGCGCATCCCCGCAGAACTCGGGGCTTAAGCAGGAGGGGCGGCACAGCGCGGGGAAGTTATCCAGAGCCCAGGCCCAGGCCTGTTCTCGTTTCAGGCCCGGAGGCAAGAGGGGCTCGGGATGTGCCCTCCTCCAAGACTGCGCTTCCAAGGAGCAGTGTGCCTGCGCTTCCATGGCTTCAGCCTCCTCACCAAGCTCAGTGAGTCTAGCACAGGGGGGAATGATTCTGCTGGGTGCGGAGTGTGCCTTTTATAGTGCCTGCTTGATCTGGCTTTGGGAAACCTTGGTGTTGATAGGTGGGTCCCTGGGGACTGAGGAGAAAACTACATCTTTCTGGGAGGGGCATGGAAGCTCTGAGTGGTTTATGGTGATTGGATTAAAGGAAGGGAAGGGGAGAAGATGAGGGTCCCTGGCAGTTTCCAGATGAGGGTCCCTGGCAGTTTCCATTCACTGGAAGAAGCCTCTTTGCTTGGGAGGCACAACTGGTCAAATCACACTTCAGGTTCTCTTCTTTGAGCAGATGAGAGAGGATGGTCTGGTGTTAGAGACGAGGCTCAGCCAGGTTCCCCCTCTGCAAAACCCACAACTGGTTCATGCTGGAGCTGGGCTGAGATTCCAGGTTGTCTTGCTTTCACATCAGGAAGGGAAAAGAGGAACGGAGTGATCCTGTAGGGGTGGGGAAAAGGAGAGTCCCATGCCTACTTAGAATTGTAATATTCCTATATTTTTCTACAGTAGATGATCTGAATCAAAAGAAGACTTCAGATATACTATGGTTTTCATACCTAATTCACAAATGCATAGAGTTAATGCCACGTTTTCAAGACTTTTTTCTTTCACTCTTTTTTGTTATTTGCAGAACTCTTATCCTTTCTTATGAAATTACGTTCATTCTATTATTCCCGGCTCCTCTTTCTCTCTGCTCTCCCTACTTCTACTGCAATTCTTCCTATTAAATAACTATTTTATTTTCTACATGTGGTTTTGTATCAGACTTGTAATATGTGACATAGTTTTGTGTACGTATATCTTCAATTTATGTAAGGTTATCAGTTTAAAGCATCTACTTCTGCTTCACTGACCATGAAAGCCTTTGACTTTGGATCATAACACACTCTGGAAAATTCTTAGAGGTGGGAATACTAGACCACCTTACCTGTCTCCTGAGAAACCTGTATGCAGGTCAAGAAGAAACAGAACCAGACGTGGAAAAACAGACTGGTTTAAAATTGGGAAAGGAGTACGTCAAGGCTCTATATTGTCACCCTGCATATTTAACTTGTATGCAGAGTACATCATGCAAAATGCCAGGCTGGATGAAGCTCAAGGTGGAATCAAGCTTGCCTGGGAGAAATATCAATAACCTCAGATATGCAGATGACACCATCCTAATGGCAGAAAGCAAAGAGAAACTAAAGAGCCTCTTGATGAAGGTGAAAGAGGAGAGTGAAAAATCTGGCTTAAAGCTCAACATTCAAAAAACGAAGATCATGGCATCTGGTCCCATCACTTCATGGCAAATAGATGGGGCAACAATGGAAACAGTGACAGACTTTATTTTGGGGGGGCTCCAAAAGCACTGCAGATGGTGACTGCAGCCATGAAATTAAAAGACACTTGCTCCTTGGAAGAAAAGCTATGACAAACCTAGACAACATATTAAAAAGCAGAGACATTATTTTGTTGACAAAGGTCCATTTAGTCAAAGCTATGGTTCTTCCAGTTGTCCCGTGGAATGTAAAGATCCTGACACCAGAGGGCCTCACTTTGTATTTAGAGTGGAGCCACTTTCCTGTTCATTTACACCCCTGTGCTTCTATATTCTGCAAAATTATCTCCTCCCAATGCATTCATACCACGTTAAAGCTTAGGATACAGCTTTTCCACTTTGAGAAACCTTCCTAAAGATATGCTCACATAGTGTTTCCACTATATATAGGCACTTTCTCTTGGGTCAACACAGGCACCCCTCCACTTTATCACATCAGGACTTCCATTACATTCTGTGACTTTTCACATCTTTGCCCTCTCATTCAAAAGGGACACAAGACCACATCACAACTTGGGCAACAATCTTGTTGCCCCACTGGTAAGTAACAAATTCTTTAACTTCTGTCATCTTCAGTGTTGATATATATTTATGCCCTTAAGCTCATCTTCCCTCCCTCTTCCTCAAAAGGGCAGGGGTAAAGAACCAACGTTCTAATTTGAGGATGAACACTGATTTCTGAAATACGTTCAGAGAATGAAGGAAACAGGCTGGGTCTCTTCTACATCTCTAGTATGTGAATTTACCTCTGAATAAAGAGGCAGAATCTGAAATCTGATTCCTGAGGGAAGGCCAACAAAGGATGGCATGACTCCCCCTCCCAGGGGGTTGAAGGTAAGAAGTGTGTCTAGAGAATTCTTCCTCCCATGCCACGTCTTTATAGTTTGGTGGTGTTTCCAGCTGATCTGGCAGAATCAGTGTCAACCAGCTCATATGAACTGCCTGGATATTCTGGAGTTCCTAATGGAATCATGCTAATCACTAACAGGAGCTCAAGCATCAACTTGTTTTAGCACCAGGAATGTGAACAGACACAGCTAAAGAGTCGTCCCCTTTATGCTGCAGCAGTTCAGGATGATTGGTGTCACTGGCCAGATTCTAAGGATCTTCCCTTTCCAGCTATTAGAGCTTCTGGGGGTGATGTGGTTCCCAGTCACGTTGGCTACCTCCAGCCTCACAGTCTTTGTTTTCCTGATGGCCAGGTATGTCTGCATCTGGAAAACAGCCACTTTGGGATCAATCAGATGAGAGCAACAATTCTCTACTTCTGTGTAGATTGGAATAGATTCTCCACTGTGGGATCCCTTTCCTTCAGTCTTGGCACTCAGTGAAACTGGACCAGAGGTGAAAAACTAACAGGGAGTCAGGGGTGGGAGAATAGGAAGGAGGCTCAAGAAGGAGGGGCTATAGACATACATATAGCTGGTTCACGCTATTGTACTAACACAACACTGTACTAACACAACACTGTGTTAGAAACTAACACAACACTGTAAAGCAATTATACTCCAATTAAAAATAAATAAAATGGAAAAAATTAATTAATTAAAAAACCCAATAGCCAACTATTTTCTCTTGAGCTTTCAATGCAGGGGTTCTCACACAGTACTGAAAAGTTGTATATTTCCCGATGAATGAGGCTACCAAAGGTTCAGATGGAAGCTGAAAGCTAAATGGAAACACATGTTTTCCAGGCTGTAGTAAGCTGATGCCTTCTCTGACTCAGGCGCGCAGTTAGGTACTCCACCTGCAGGCAGCGGGGACTCTGGGTTTCCAGGCACAGCGTGCACCCTGGCTCCGCAGCATCCAGCTTCCAGCCCCCAGCCGCACCCTGAGGCCGCACACTGAGCTGCATACTGAGCCGCACCCCACAAGTTATGTGTTATCCCCTAATAAATTACTTTACGTTTATAAGATTGAGCTATCCCATCAGATCAGATCAGATCAGATCAAATCAGTCGCTCAGTCATGTCTGACTCTTTGCGAACCCATGAATCGCAGCACGCCAGGCCTCCCTGTCCATTACCAACTCCCGGAGGTCACTCAGACTCATATGCATCGAGTCAGTGATGCCATCCAGCCATCTCATCCTCTGTCGTCCTCTTCTCCTCCTGCCCCAATCCCTCCCAGCATCAGAGTCTTCTCCAATGAGTCAACTCTTCGCGTGAAGTGGCCAAAATACTGGAGTTTCAGCTTTAGAATCATCCCTTCCAAAGAAATCCCAGGGCTGATCTCCTTCAGAATCAGGACTGGTTGGATCTCCTTGCAGTCCAAGGGACTCTCAAGAGTCTTCTCCCATTTCTGTTCCTAAAAACCATAAAAAGAAATACAACAGTGGCACCAGTCAACATTATATTTGCTTTGCAATCTGTTTAACAATCATAGTGGAATAAATCTAGATTTCCTTAATGTGTAAATATTCAAATTTTTCTTTTTGCTTTCAGGATATTTTGAGAATGTTTGTTTTATATTTATTAGCTTTTTGGTTTTTTTTTTTTTTAATGCTTATTTGTTTGCTTTCCTGGGGTCTTAGTTGCCAGACATAGGATCTTCGTTGTGTGTATGGCCTGAGTAGTTGCCCCAAACCAGGGATGGAATCCACGTCCACTGCATTGCAAGGCGAATTCTTAACCACTGGATCACCAAGGAAGTCCCTATATCAGGGTTTTTAGATGAGATCATAAGGATCAAAGATGAAAATTGTCTCTCAACACCTTATCTTGAAATTTTACATCTTTACTTTCTTACACATCTTTCCACCACAAATTAAATAAACCATTCTAACAAAGATATTTAAATGTCTTTTGTTTGCCTTAATATTTTAAACACAGGGATCCTGCGGCAGGAGCAAGGAGCTGCTCAGATCCCTGGTAGGCACTGAAGTAGCCCAGAGATTGGGGCATCCAGAGTGTGATGTGATGAGGGGCTGAGCCTAGTGGTGGAGTGAACATGGACAGTTGAAAGGACCCTGCAACTAAAAACCGAACTGCAGTTCCTTAGCTAGACCAAGAAGGAAAATCATCAGAGAGACAGACTTCATGCCTAATCTCCTTTCCTCATTTACTCACACCCCTTCCCTGAAAAGGGAAGAAGGAGAAGAAAAGGGAAGAAGGGGAACAAGAGATAGTGCAAGAGGAAGAAAATAAAAAAGTAGTGTTTGACTCTCAGAAAATTCTAGCAGCTTCAGATCATGGGATTTCCCCCCCACCCCCTCAAGTCTCAAGTCAACCCTTCCCTCTTCCCTCTTCTACCTGCCAATGCAGGAAACTCAGGTTCAATCCCTAGGTGGGGAAGATCCCCTGGAGGAGGACATGGCAACCCAATCCAATATTCTTGTCTGGAAATCCAGACCGCCTCTAAAACCAACAGCCAACAAAATTCATTTGCAAAAGTCAAGTAAAACAAAAACAATTTTTGTTTTCCCAAAAATTTCCCGCACAGTTTAGACTTGGGTTCCTGCCGGAAGATCCACTCTGTCCACCTCCTATGTTGTGTTCGTTTCACATCCATGCAAGTAGGGAGATGCTACTGACTAGGAAAGGGCTCAGATCTGGCACCTCAATTGAGGGATCCCATCTCAGTCCACCCTCCCAGTGCCAGGCCTGACTCTTCCTCTTGCTTGACTCAGTTATTTAGAGAGGGTTGGGGGGAGTAGACAGGGTGTGACAAATTTCAGTAGTCCAGCCAATTTCAGCCTTTGTTAACCTCCAGGCTGGATGTTTGGAGCTCCCTCCTTCCGGAAGAAAAGCAGTGGGGCCTTTGCCAATCACTCACCACTAGGGGGCAGCAGCAAGCCAGGCTCTACCGTGGTTGAGGCGTCAATACTGTGATTTCCCCTGCTGCTGCTGCTGCTGCTAAGTCGCTTCAGTCGTGGCCGACTCTGTGCGACCCCATAGACGGCAGCCCACCAGGCTCCCCTGTCCCTGGGATTCTCCAGGCAAGAATTCTGGAGTGGGTTGCCATTTCCTTCTCCATTGCATGAAAATGAAAAGGGAAAGTGAAGTCGCTCAGTCGTGTCCGACCCTTAGCGACCCCATGGACCGCAGCCTACCACCCCTGACACAAACCCAAACGCTGTGGTTCAGGGGCAAACCTAGAACTTGCAATGGCTTAAAGCTACAGGCTCAATACTGAGAGGATTAACCAATTAACCAAATTCAGCCACCAGGGAAGTGGTGTCGTTTTCTCAAAAAGTGAAAGTGAAAACATTTTGTCTCCCCCCCAATCTTTATTGATATATAATAAACATATTTTGTAAGTGAAGGTATACACTGTGTTGATTTAATATACTTATATACTGTGAAATAATTGCTATGGGAACATTAGTTAATACCTGCATCACATCGCATAATTACCATTTCTTTTCCTGATGAGAGCATTTAAGATCTACTCTCCTGGCACCTCTTAAGTTCACAGTGTGCCCTTTGACCTCTCTTCTTCTCTCCCACATCCTAGCCCTGGCAACTATCATTCTACTCTCTGTTTCTATGAGTTCAACTTTTCTAGATCCCTCATGTAAGTGAGGCCATATAGTCTTTGTCTTTCTCTGACATTTCACTTAGCATTATGCCCTGAAGGTCTGCCCATGTTGTTGCAAATGGCAGGATTTCTTTCTTTCTCATGCCTGAGTAGTATTCCACTGAGTATATATACATGGCTGCTGCTGCTAAGTCACTTCAGTCGTGTCCGACTCTGTGCAACCCCATAGACGGCAGCCCACCAGGCTCCCCCGTCCCTGGGATTCTCCAGGCAAGAACACTGGAGTGGGTTGCCATTTCCTTCTCCAATGCATGAAAGTGAAAAGTGAAAGTGAAGTCACTCAGTCATGTCCAACTCTGGCGACCCCATGGACTGCAGCCTACCAGGCTCCTCCGTCCATGCGATTTTCTGGGCAAGAGTACTGGAGTGGGGTACCATTGGAGTTAGTGGTAAAGAATCTGCCTGCCAATGCAAGAGATGTAAGACACATGGGTTTGATCCCTGGTTTGGGAAGATCCCCTGGAGGAGGGCATGCAACCCACTCCAGTATTCTTGCCTAGAGAATCCCATGTACAAGGGAGCCTGGCAGGATACAGTCCATAGGGTCACAAAGAGTTGGCCATGACTGAGGCAACTCAGCACAGGCACGCACGCACCGCGTCTCCTTTGTCCATTCATCTGTTGACTGACACAAGGGTTGTTTCCATGTCTCGTCTGTTATGAATAATGCTGCAGTGAACACGGGACTGCAGACATCTCATCAGGATCCTGATTTTGTTTCCTTTGGATGTACATACCCAGAAAGGGGATGGGTGGATCATGTAGGCATTCCAGTTTTAGCTTTTTGAGGAACCTCCATACTACTTTCCCTAGTGACTGCAACCAGTTACCTTCCCATCAGCACATCCACCTCCTCACAAACGCTTGTCACCTCTTGTCTTTTTGGTGACAGCCATTCCAACAGGTGTAAAGTTCTATCCCATTGTGGTTGGGTCTACAGTTCCCTTGTGATTAGTGATGTTGGTATCTTTTCTTGTACCTGTTGGTCATTTGTATGTGTTCTTTAGGAAAGTATATCTGTTCAGTTCCTCTATTTCTTAATTAGATTTTGTTGCTACTATGTTATGAGTTCTTTATGTATTTCGATATGAGCCCTCATATATCTTTTATAAGATATATGATTTGCAAATATTTTCTCACATTCTATAGGTTACCTTTCCATTTGGGTGACTGTTTCCTTTGCAATACTGAAGCATTATTTTTTATATAACCCCACTTACTGACTTTTGCTTTTGTTGCTTGGGTTTTTTTGTGTTATATGCCAAAACATCATTGGCAAGACCATTGTTAAGGAGATTTCCCCTACGATTCCTCGACAAGTTTTAAGGTTTCAGGTTTTCTGTTTAAGTCTTTTTGAAACAATTTATTTGTTTTTGGCTGTGCTGGATCTTCGTTGCTACACGTGGGCTTTTTCTAGCAGCAGCGAGCGAGGGCTACAGTTCATTTCTACCGTTTACTGCTCCATTCTCACTTCAACAGCTTCTCTTGCGGCAGAGCACAGGCTCGAGGCACACGGACCTCAGGAGTTGCAGCACACAAGCTCGGTAGTTGTGGCGCCTGGCCTTAGTAGTCCCACAGCATAGGGGATGCTCCGGGACCAGGAATCAAGTGACGTTTTGAGAGTGGTGTAAGATAAGGATCCAATTTCACTTTTCTGAATATGGTTATCTATTTTTCCTAACATCATTTATTGAAGAGACCATCCTTTCCCTGCTAAATATTTTTGGATCTCTTGTCACATATTAGCTGACTGTGCATGTCTGAGTTTATTTCTGGGCCGTCAATTCTGTTCCACTGGTCTTCTTTTATGCCAATATCATATTGCTCTGATTACTGAATCTTTGTAGTACAATGTGATGCCACCAGCTTTGTTCTTCTCTTTCAGGATTGCTTTGCTATTTGGGTCTTTTTTGATTCCATACAAATTTTGGGATTTTTAGGACTTTTTTCTACTTCTGTGAAAAAGGTCAATGAGGTTTTGTTAGGGGTTGCACTTAATATATAGAAGGCTTTGTATAGAATGAACATTTTAACTATATTAATTCTTCTGATCCATGAACACTGGCTATTCTTCCATTTATTTGTGTCTTCTTTGATTTTTTTATCAGTATTTTATAGTTTTCTATATACAGATCTTTAACAACCATAATTAAATTTATTCCTAAATATGTTATTGTTTTTGGTGCTATGGTTAATGGGATTATTTCCTTTATTTCTTTTTCAGGTCATTTGTTGTTAGTGTATAAAAACACGACTGATTTCAGTATGTTGATTTTCTAATCCTGCAACTTTACTGAATTTGTAGATTAGTTCTAACAATTTTTTGGTGGAGCCTTTAGGATTGTATGTATAAGATCATACCATCTGCAGACAAAGAAAGTTTCCTTCTAACTTTCCTGTTTGGATATTTATTGCTGTTTTTGTTTTGTTTCTTTGTTTGTTTTGCCTGATTTCTGTGGCTAGGACTCCCAGCACTATATTTATGAGTGGTGAAAGTTGGCATCTTGTTTTGTTCCTAATCTTACAGAGAAAGCTTTCAACCGTCCACCACTGAGTATGATATTAGCATGGCTTGTCATATATGACCTTTATTATGTTGATGTATTTTCCTTCTATGGGCTTCCCAGATGGTGCTAGTGGCAAAGAATTCACCTACCAATGCAGGAGATATAAGCGTTCAATCCCTGGGTTGAGAAGACCCCCTGGAGGAGGGCACAGCAATCCATTCCAGTATTCTTGCCTGGAGAATCCCATGGACAGAGGAGCCTGGTGGGCTATAGTCCATAGGTATGCAAAGAGTCGGACATGTCTGAAGCAACTTAGAACACACGCATTTCCTTCTATACTAAATTAGCTGAGAGTGTTTGTCATAAAAAGATTTTGTGCTTTGTCAAATTATTATATGAGCCTATTAAATTATTTAATAATTTTTACCTTATTTTCTATTAATGTGGTGTGTCACATGTTTTGAATTGTGTATCTTGAAACATCCTTATACCCCAGGGATAAAACCTGTTTGATCATGGTGTAGGATCCTTTTCATGTACTGCTGAATTCAGTTTGTTAGAATTTTGTTGAGAATTTTTGCACTTGAATGCCTCAGAGACATTGTCCTGTAGTTTTCTTTTTTTACAGTGCCCTTATCTTGCTTTGGTATCAGGGTAAAACTGACTTCATAAAATGATTTTTTGAGTGTTCCCTTCTCTTTATTTTTTTGTGGGGTAAGAGTTATATAGGATTTGTGTTAATCATTCTTTAAATGATTGGTAGAATTCACCAGCAAAACCATCTGGTCCTTGGTTTTTCTTTTCAGGCAGATCTTGGATTACTGGTTTAATCTTACTCATTATCAGTCTGTTCAGATTTTCTATTTTTTCATGATTCATTCTTGGTAGGTTGTATGTTTCTAGGAATTTTCCAATTCTTCTAGGATATCCAGTTTGTTGGTGTTCATAGTAATTTCCTATGATTCTTTGTATTTCTGAGGTATCAGTTGCAATGTCTCCTCTTTAATTTCTGACTTTTTATTTCTTTTCTCTCTTTTTATCTTAGTCTAGTTAAAAGTTTGTCAATTTCCTCTATCTTTAATAAAAACAGCTCCTAGTTTCCATGATCTTTGCTATTTTCTATTGTTTTTCTGGTCTCTATGTCATTCTTTCCTCTCTGTTCTTTATTTCATTTTGTTGCTAACTTTGGGATTAGTTTGTTCTTCTTTTTCTAGCTCCTTAAGTTGTAAAGTTAGATTGCTTATTTGGGATCTTTCTTTTTTCTTACTGAAGGCATTTATCACTATAAACTTTCCTCTTTGAACTGCTTCTGCTGTATGCCATATGTTTTGGTATGTTGTTTTTCCATTTTGGTTTGTTTTAAGATATTTTTACTTCTCTTTTGATTTCTTCTTCAATCATTGGCTCTTTTCTGTAGTATGTTGCTAAATTTCCACATATTTATTATTTCTCCAGTTGACACACTGTTATTCATTCTAGTTTTATACTATTGTGATAATGAAGTACTTGGTATAATGTCAAACTTCTTATATTTGTTAACACTTGTTATATGACCTATGATATGAACTGTCCTGGAGAATGTCCCAGGTAGAAGATGTGTTGGTTGGAGTCTTCTGTATATGTCTGTGAGCCTTACTTAGGATAAAGTATAGTTTAAGTCTAATGTCTTTTTGCTGATTTTCTCTCTGGAGGATCCCTCCATTGTTGAAAGTGGGATATTGAAGTCTTCTATTATTACTGAATTGCTGTCCATTTCTCCCTTCAGATCTGTTAGTATTTGAATAATATGTTTAGGTAGGTATGTGTTGATTGTTATATTTTCTTCGTGAATTGATACTTTTATGGTTACATAACCATTTTTGTCTTTAGTCATTACTTTTGGCTTAAATGGGCTATTTTGTCTGATACAAGAATAGCTCACCTTGCTCTCTTTTGTTTTCCATTTGTATCAAATATATTTCTCCATTCTTCATTTTGACCTTATATATGTTATTTAATCTGAAGTGAGCCTGTTATATGCAGCATATAGTTGGTTCTTTTTTTTTTTTTTCCCATCCAGCCACTATGACTTTTGACTGGAGAATTTAATCTATTGCAAATAGAGGATTGTTAATAGGTAAGAACTTACTAATGCAATCCTATTCATTGTTTTATGGCTGTTTTGAAGTTCCCTCATTGCTTTCTTCCTCTCATGTTACCTTCCTTTGTGGACTGGTGGTTTTTTTGGTACTTGTATGCTTTAATTTGCTTCTCTTTATCTTTTGTGAATCCACTGTAGGTTTTTGCTTTGTGGCTACCAAGAGGCTTGACATAAAACATCTTATAGACAGAACAGTCTTTTATGATTATAGCCACATAACTGATTGCATACATCAACTACCCGTTTAACACCCCTTTAATGTTTTTAACAATTTACCTCTTTTTATACTGTGTATTCATACACATTACTGTAGCTATAGTTATTTTTTTAACACTCTTATCCTTTAAACTTTATCCTAGAGTTAAGTGGTTAGTGAAAGTGAAGTCGCTCCGTCGTGCCCGATTCTTTGCAACCCCATGGATAGTAGCCTGCGCCAAGCTCCTCCGTCCACGGGATTTTCAAGGCAAGAGTACTGGAGTGGGTTGCCATTTCCTTCTCCAGGGAATCTTACCAACCCAGGGATTGAACCCAGGTCTCTCACATTGTAGACAGACGCTTTACCACCAAATTCCAGTGTGAGAGTATTCTGAATTTGACTAGATACTAACCGTCCCCAGTGTGTTGTATGCTCTCAGGTTTTCATGATCCTCCTAGATTTTTCATGTTCTTTGAAGTTACATCATTGACTTATCATTTGAAACAGCAATCACCTCCACCAGGCTTTACTTTGTGAAGATAAATATCTTCCGTCAGCCCCCCTAGAGATTCAGAGGCTCTCTCAGCCAGGCTATGGATACACCTACTCCACTCTTCTTGTTCCCTCTGGGGTTGAATTCTCCAGTTTATATGCCTTCTCTGGCTTCCTAAGAGATGGGAATACCAGACTACCTGACCTGCCTTCTAAGACATCTGTATGCAGGTCAAGAAGCAACAGTTAGAACCAGATATGGAACAATGGACTGGTTCCAAATTGGGAAAGGAGTACGTCAAGGCTGTATATTGTCACCCTGCATATTTAGCTTGTATGCAGAGTACATCATGCAAAATGCCAGGCTGGATGAAGCAGAGATTGGAATCAAGATTGCTGGGATAAACATCAATAACCTCAGATATGCAGATGACATTATCCTTATGACAGAAAGTGAAGAAGAACTAAAGAGCCTCTTGATGAAAGTGAAAGAGGAGAGTGAAAAAGTTGGCTTAAAACTCAACATTCAGAAAAAGAAGATCATGGCATCTGGTCCCATCACTTAATGTCCAGTAGATGGGGCAACAATGGAAACAGTGACAGACTTTATTTTAGGGGGCTCCAAAATCACTGCAGATGGTAAGTGCAGCCATGAAATTAAAAGATACTCCTTGCAAGAAAAGCTATGACCAATCTAGACAGCATATTAAAAAGCAGAAACATTACTTTGCCAACAAATATCCATCTTGTCAAAGCTATGTTTTTTCCAGTAGTCATGTATGGATGTGAGAGTCGGACCATAAAGAAAGCTGAGCGCTGAAGAATTGATGCTTTTGAACTGTGGTGTTGGAGAAGACTCTTGACAGTTCCTTGCACTGCAAGGAGATCCAATCAGATCAGATCAGATCAGTCGCTCAGTCGTGTCTGAATCTTTGCAACCCCATGAATCGCAGCACGCCAGGCCTCCCCATCCATCACCAACTCCCGGAGCTCACTGAGACTCACATCCATCGAGTCAGTGATGCCATCCAGCCATCTCATCCTCTGTCGTCCCCTTCTCCTCTTGCCCTCAATCCCTCCCAGCATCAGAGTCTTCTCCAATGAGTCAACTCTTCGCATGAGGTGGCCAAAGGAATGGAGTTTCAGCTTTAGCATCATTCCCTCCAAAGAAATCCCAGGGCTGATCTCCTTCAGAATGGACTGGTTGGATCTCCTTGCAGTCCAAGGGACTCTCAAGAGTCTTCTCCTTCGGCGCTCAGCTTTCTTTATGGTCCGACTCTCACATCCATACATGACTACTGGAAAAACCATAGCTTTGACAAGACGGATGTTTGTTGGCAAAGTAATGTTTCTGCTTTTTAATATGCTGTCTAGGTTGGTCATAGCTTTTCTTGCAAGGAGTATCTTTTAATTTCATGGCTGCACTTACCATCTGCAGTGATTTTGGAGCCCCCTAAAATAAAGTCTGTCACTGTTTCCATTGTTGCCCCATCTACTGGACATTAAGTGATGGGACCAGATGCCATGATCTTCTTTTTCTGAATGTTGAGTTTTAATTCTTCACAGTCCAACTCACATCCATACGTGACCACAGGAAAAACCATAGCCTTGATTAGATGGACCTTTGTTGGCAAAGTAATGTCTCTGCTTTTGAATATGCTGTCTAGGTTGGCTGTAACTTTCCTTCAAAGGAGTAAGCGTCTTTTAATTTCATGGCTGCAGTCACCATCTGCAGTGATTTTGGAGCCCCCAAAAATAAAGTCTGACACTGTTTCCACTATTTCCCCATCTATTTCCCATGAAGTGATGGGGCCGGATGCCATGATCTTCTTTTTCTGAATGTTGAGCTTTAAGCCAACTTTTTCACTCTCCACTTTCACTTTCATCAAGAGGCTTTTGAGTTCCTCTTCACTTTCTGCCATAAGGGTGGTGTCATCTGCATATCTGAGGTTATTGATATTTCTCCCGGCAATCTTTATTCCAGTTTGTGCTTCATCCAGCCCAGCATTTCTCATGATGTACTCTGCATAGAAGTTAAATAAACAGGGTGACAATATACAGCCTTGACGTACTCCTTTTCCTATTTGGAACCAGTCTGTTGTTCCATGTCCAGTTCTAACTGTTGCTTCCTGACCTGCATACAGACTTCTCAAGAGGCAGGTCAGGTGGTCTGGTATTCCCATCTCTTTCAGAATTTTCCACAGTTTGTTGTGATCCACACAGTCAAAAGCTTTGGCATAGTCAATAAAGCAGAAATAGATGTTTTTTCTGGAACTCTCTTGCTTTTTCGATGATCCAGTGGATGTTGGCAATTTGATCTCTGGCTCCTCTGCCTTTTCTAAAACCAGATTGAACATCAGGAAGTTCACGGTTCACGTATTGCTGAAGCCTGGCTTGGAGAATTTTGAGCATTACTTTACTAGCGTGTGAGATGAGTGCAATTGTGTGGTAGTTTGACCATTCTTTGGCATTGCCTTTCTTTGGGATTGGGATGAAAACTGACCTTTTCCAATCTTGTGGCCACTGCTGAGTTTTCCAAATTTGCTGGCATATTGAGTGCAGCACTTTCACAGCATCATCTTTCAGGATTTGAAATATCTCAACTGGAATTCCATCACCTCCACTAGCTTTGTTCATAGTGATGCTTTCTAAGGCCCACTTGACTTCATATTCCAGGATGTCTGGCTCTGTGTGAGTGATCACACCATCGTGATTATCTGGGTCATGAAGATCTTTTTTGTACAGTTCGTCTGTGTATTCTTGCCACCTCTTCTTGATATCTTCTGCTTCTGTTAGGTCCATACCATTTCTGTCCTTTATCAAGCCCATCTTTGCATGAAATGTCCCCTTGGTATCTCTAATTTTCTTGAATAGATCTCTAGTCTTTCCCATTCTGTTGTTTTCCTCTATTTCTTTGCATTAATCATTGAAGAAGGCTTTCTTATCTCTCTTTGCTATTCTTTGGAACTCTGCATTCAGATGCTTATATCTTTCCTTTTCTCCTTTGCTTTTCGCTTCTCTTCTTTTCACAGCTACTGGTCATAGCAAACACCCTCTTCCAACAACACAAGAGAAGACTCTACACATGGACATCATCAGATGGTCAACACCGAAATCAGATTGATTATGTTCTCTGCAGCTAAAGATGGAGAAGCTCTATACAGTCAACAAAAACAAGACCGGGAGCTGACTTTGGCTCAGATCATGAACTCCTTATTATCAAATTCAGACTTAAACTGAAGAAAGTAGGGAAAACCACTAGACCATTCAGGTATGACCTAAATCATATCCCTTATGATTATACAGTGGAAGTGAGAAATAGATTTAAGGGCCTAGATCTGATAGAGTGCCTGATGAACTATGGAATGAGGTTTGTGACATTGTACAGGAGACAGGGATCAAGACCATCCCCATGGAAAAGAAATGCAAAAAAACAAAATGGCTGTCTGGGGAGGCCTTACAGATCAGATCAGATTAGTTGCTCAGTTGAGTCACAACTTTCTTCAGTTTAAGTCTGAATTTGGTAATAAGGAGTTCATGATCTGAGCCACAGTCAGCTCCCGGTCTTGTTTTTGTTGACTGTATAGAGCTTCTCCATCTTTGGCTGCAGAGAACATAATCAATCTGATTTTGGTGTTGATCATCTGGTGATGTCCATGTGTAGAGTCTTCTTTTGTGTTATTGGAAGAGGGTATTTGCTATGACCAGTGCATTTTCTTGGCAAAACTCTATTAGTCTTTGCCCTGCTTCATTCCGTATTCCAAGGCCAAATTTGCCTGTTACTCCAGGTGTTTCTTGACTTCCTACTTTTGCATTCTAGTCCCCTATAATGAAAAGGACATCTTTTTTGGGTGTTAGTTCTAAAAGGTCTTGTAGGTCTTCATAGAACTGTTCAACTTCAGTTTCTTCAGCGTAAGTGGTTGGGGCATAGACTTGGATTACTGTGATATCGAATGGTTTGCCTTGGAAGCGAACAGAGATCATTCTGTCGTTTTTCAGATTGCATCCAAGTACTGCATTTCGGACTCTTTTGTTGACCATGATGGCTACTCCATTTCTTCTGAGGGACTCCTGCCCATAGTAGTAGATATAATGGTCATCTGACTTAAATTCACCCATTCCAGTCCATTTTAGTTCGCTGATTCCTAGAATGTCTACATTCACTCTTGCCATCTCTTGTTTGACCACTTCCAATTTGCCTTGATTCATGGACCTGACATTCCACGTTCCTATGCAATATTGCTCTTTATGGCATCAGACCTTGCTTCTATCACCAGTCACATCCATAGCTGGGTATTGTTTTTGCTTTGGCTCCATCCCTTCATTCTTTCTGGAGTTATTTCTCCACTGATCTCCAGTAGCATATTGGGCCCCTACTGACCTGAGGAGTTCCTCTTTCAGTATCCTATCATTTTGCCTTTTCACACTGTTCATGGGGTTCTCAAGGCAAGAATACTGAAATGGTTTGTCATTTCCTTCTCCAGTGGACCACATTCTGTCAGATCTCTCCACTATGACCCGCCCGTCTTGGGTGTAAAACCTTAGAAAATACTAAACCTTGTAAGGAAGAAAAGAAAAAGTGTCTATTACTTTAACAAAAGATAATGAGTTTTTAACATTTGATGCATTTTAAGTTCATTTTTTTGCTTTACCTATTGTTGTTGTTCAGTCTCTGAGTCATGTCCGACTCTTTGTGACCCCATGAACTGCAGCACACCAGGCTTCTCTGTCCTCCGCTATCTCCCAGAGTTTGCTCAGATTCATGTCCTTTGAGCTGGTGATGCTATCTAATAATCTCATCCTCTGTCATTCCCTTCTCCTTTTGCATCCTGGCTTTCCCAGCATCTAGGTCTTTTCCATTGAGTCAGCTCTTAGCATCAGGTGGCCAAAGTATTGGAGTTTCCACTTCAGCATCAGTCCTTCCAATGAATATCCAGGGTTGATTTCCTGTAGGAGTGACCAGTTTGATCTCCTTGCTGTCCAAGAGACTCTCAAGAGTCTTCTCCAGCACCACAGTTTAAAAGCATCAATTCTACAGCACTCATCCTTCTCTATGGTCCTACTGTCATACCTGTAAATGACTACTGGAAAAATCATAATTTTGACTATAGGGACATATGTTGGCATAGTGATGTCTCTGCTTTTTAATACACTGTTTATATTTGTCATAGCTTTCCTTCCAAGGAGCAAGCGTCTTTTAATTTCATGACTGCAGTCACCCTCTGCAGGGATTTTGGAGCCCAAGAAAATAAAATCTGTCACTGCTTCCACTTTTCCCCCTTCTATTTGCATAAAATGATAGGATCAGATGCCACAATCTTAATTTTTTGAATGTTGAATTTCAAGCCAGTTTTTTCACTCTCCTCTTTCACCCTCAAGAGGCTCTTTAGCCCCTCTTCACTTTCTGCCATTAGAGTGGTATCGTCTGCATATCTGAGGTTGTTGATATTTTTCCCTCCATTCTTGATTTCAACTTCTGAGTCATTCAGCCCAGCATTTCGCAGCTTTCCTGGTGGTTCAGATGATAAAGTATCTGCCTGAAATGCAGGAGATCTGAGTTCAATCTCTGGATTGGGAACATCCGCTGGAGAAGAGAATGGCTACCTACTTTAGTATTCTTGCCTGAAAAATCATGGACAGAGGAACCTGGTCAGTTACAGTTCATGGTGTCGCAAAGAGTTGGACACAACTAAGGGACAAACACTTTTACTTTCACTCTGCATATAAATTAAACAGAGTGACAATATACAGCTTTGTCGGACTCCTTTCCCAATTTTGAACCAGTCAGTAGTTCCGTGTAAGGAACTGCTTCTTTTTGCCCAACTTACAGGTTTTGCAAGAGACAGGTAAGGTAGTCTGTTATTTCCACAGTTTGTTGTGATCTACAGTCAAAGGCTTTAGCGTAGTTAATGAAGCAGAAGTCCATGTTTTTCTGTAATTCCCTTGCTTTCTTTATGATCCAGTGAATGTTTGATCTCTGATCCTCTGTCTTTTCTAAACCCAGCTTGTACATCTGGAAGTTCTCCGTTCACATACTACTGAAGCCTAGCATGAAGTATTTTGAGCATTTCCTTACTAGCATGTGAAATGAGCACAATTGTACAATAGCTTGAACATTCTTTGGCATTGCCCTTCTTTGGGACTGAAAGCCATTTCCCCATGATGAGGCTGTGATCCATGAAGAGGATGCCTACATTCACACATATATATATAGTTTTAAAATTTGGGATTTTATTGTACCCTTGACTTACACAATATTATATAGTTTGTAAAAGGATATGAAGCTGTCAATGCCTCTTCATAAAAGTTGCCAAATGGCTTTCCAGGAGTTTTGTTAATCAATGATCTGAGATGTTAAGGGCTTAATATAAACAGAACTTGGTAATACATTGATTAGATGTATGTGTGTATGAAAGAGAGAGAAAAGTGGAAGAGAAAAGAAAAAGGGATGCTTCTCAGATTTATGACTTGTTCTAATAACGGGCAGATGTGGAGATCAATAAACAAGAATAGAATTCAGTAAAAGGAGTAAATTTTGTATGCAAAAAATATGGTTTTGAGGTACCCCATGGGTATCCCAACAGAACCACCAGCCTAGAGCTGAACATTAATGTCTGAGCTGGAGATTTGGGTCTGGATTTTATAGTAAGCAAGATGAAGAGTGAGATCACCTAGCTAGAGTGTGTAGAATAAGAGGAAGATAAAAGCTGAGTTTCAGCAAATTTGCACTGTCCCAGAGACTTGGCCTTGGACTCTCCAGTCTGGGGGACCCTGGGATGGGTGGTATATTTCTAGGACAATCTAGAGTTCCCATCTACTCTGACATTCACTTAAGATGGCTCTGGAGTTCCCTGATTGAGTTATCCCTTGGGTTTAATCCTAATCAAATTGGTTTATGGGTTCAAAATTGAGGTATAGATTTTAGTTACTTCCTCTCTTTTCCCTCCACATGCTCATACATTCTTCAAATTTAGCTTAGATTTTTTTTCCAGCCAAGATTTTTTAATCATGATAGGAAAGTACAAGGGAAAATTGTGCACTGGAAGTCTAGAAACATTATTGCATTATTGCAAAATTATGTGTAAAATGGAATTTTGGGAGTCCTAGCAGTGGAATGTGAAATTCATATTTTGGTACCCGAACTTTCAGAAGTCAAGATGAGTCAGTTTAAAGAAAGAGTTCAGTTTAAAAACAAATTTAATTCTTTTTTATGGCTAACATTCCATTGTATATATGTGCCACATCTTCTGTAACCATTCTTCTGTTAATGGACATTTAGGTTGCTTCCATGTCCTGGCTATTGTAAATAGTGCTGCAGTGAACATTGGGGTGCATGTATCTTTTTGAATTATGATTTTCTCTAGATATATGTCCAGGAGTGGAATTGCTAGATCATGTTGTAGCTCTATTTTTCTTTTTTTTTTTAATTTATTTATTTGTTTTAATTGGAGGCTAGTTACTTTACAATTTTGTAGTGGTTTTTGCCATACATTGACATGAATCAGCCATGGGTGTACATGTGTCCCCCATCCTGAACCCCTTCCCACATCCCTCCCCATCCCATCCCTCAGGGTTGTCCCAGTGCACTGACTTTGAATGTCCTGTTTCAAGCATTGAACTTGGACTGGCGATCTATTTCACATATGATAATATACATGTTTCAATGCTATTCTCTCAAATCATCCCACCCTTGCCTTTTCTCACAGAGTCCAAAAGTCTGTTCTTTATATCTGTGTCTCTTTTGCTGTCTTGCATATAGGGTCATTGTTACCATCTTTCTAAATTCCATATATATGTGTTAATATACTGTATTGGTGTTTTTCTTTCTCCCTTACTTCACTTTGTATAATAGGCTCCAGTTTCATCCACCTCTTTAGAACTGGTTCAAATGCATTCTATGTAATAGCTGAGTAATATTCCATCATGTATCTATTTTCTTTTTAAAGAACTTCCACACTGTTCTCCATAGTGGCTTCATAGGGAATTTACATTCCTCCATAGGGAATTTACATTCTCATCAACACTGTAGGAGGGTACTCTTTTCTCCACACACTTCCCACCATTTATTGTTTATAGATTCTTTGATGATGGCCATTCTGACCAATGTGAGGTAATAAATCATTGTAGTTTTTTAAACTCTTTATTGAACTTGTTATAATAATCTTTTGCTACATATATATATATATATATATATATATATATTTTTTTTTTTTTTTTTTTTGACCTTGAAGCATGGGGATCCTAGCTCTCCAGCTAGGGATTGAACCCATACCCCCTGCAGTGTAAGGCAAAACTGTTATCCACTGGACCACATGAATCCAGTGTGGTCAATCCCCTGCACCGTAGTTTTGATTTGCATTTCTCTAATGATTAGTAATGTTGAGCATCTTTTCATGTGATTGTTTGCTATTTATATGTCTTCTTTGGAGAAATGTCTGTTTAGATCTTGGGCCTATTTTTTGATTGGATTTTTTTTTTTTTTTTGAGCTGTTTAAGCTGTATATTTTTGGAGATTAATCCTTTGTTGTTTGTTTCTTTTGCAAATATTTTTTTCCCATTCTGAGGGTTCTCTTTTTGTTTTGTTTATGGTTTCCTTTGCTGTTAAGTTTAATTTGGTTCTGTATTTTTTTCATTACTCTAAGAGGTGGATTGCAAAAGGTCTTGCTGTGATTTATGTCAAAGACAGTTTTACCTATGTTTTCCTCTAAGAGTTTCATAGTATCCAGCCTTACATTTAGGTCTGTAATCCATTTTGAGTTTATTTTTGTGTGTGATGTTAGGGAGTGTTCTAACTTTATTCATTTATGCAGCTGTCCAATTTTCCCAAGGTTCTTATTTAACAGACTATCTTTTCTCCATTGTATATTCTTGCCTCCTTTGTTATAGATTAGGTGACCATAGGTGCATGGGTTTATCTCTGGTCTCTATCCTGTTCCATTGATCTATATTTCTGTGTGTGTGTGTGTGTGTGTCTGTGTGTGTGTGTGTGTGTGTGCCAGTACCATACTGTTTTGATTACTGTAACTTTTTAGTTTAGTCTGAAGTCAGGGAGCCTGATTCCTCCAAATCATTTTTCTTTCTCAAGATTAGTTTGCCTATTCATGGTCTTTCACATTTCCATACACGTTGCTGCTGCTGCTGCTAAGTCACTTCTCCAATGCATGAAAGTGAAAAGTGAAAGTGAAGTTGCTCAGTCATGTCTGACTCTAGCGACCTCATGGATTGCAGCCTACCAGGCTCCTCCGTCCATGGGATTTTCCAGGCAAGCGTACTGGAGTGGGGTGCCATTGCCTTCTCTGTCCATACATGTTCAGACCAGATCAGATCAGATCAGTTGCTCAGTCGTGTCCCACTCTTTGCGACCCCATGAACTGCAGCACACCAGGCCTCCCTGTCCATTACCAACTCCCGGAGGTCACTCAGACTCACATCCATCGAGTCAGTGATGCCATCCAGCCATCTCATCCTCTGTCGTCCCCTTCTCCTCCTGCCCCCAATCCCTCCCAGCATCAGAGTCTTCTCCAATGAGTCAACTCTTCGCATGAGGTGGCCAAAATACTGGAGTTTCAGCTTTAGCATCATTCCTTCCAAAGAAATCCCAGGGTTGATCTCCTTCAGAATGGACTGGTTGGATCTCCTTGCAGTTACTCAGACATAAAAAAAGAACAAAATAATGCTATTTGCAGCAACATGGATGCACCTAGCAATTGTCATACTAAGTGAAGGAAGTCAGACAGAGAAAGAGAAATATAACATGATATTGCTTATATGTGGACTCTTAAAAAAGGATACAAATGAACTTATCTACAAAACAAAAATAGAGTTGCAGATATAGAAAACAAACTTACGGTTACCAGGGAGTCAGTGGGGAGCAACAAAGTGGGGGGTGGGGTTGACATATACACACTGCTATATATGAAATGGCTATCCCAGTGGCTCGATGGCAAAGAATCCACCTGCAATTCAGGAGCCAGAGGAGATGCAGGTTTGGTCTCTGGGTTGGAAAGATTCCCTGGAGGAGGGCATGGCAACCCACTCTGGAGAATCCCACAGACAGAGGATCCTGGCAGGCTAGAGTCCATAGGTTCACAAAGAGTGCTAGACTTCTGGTATGAAGATGAATATGACCAAGGCCAGTGCAAGAGTTGGAGTCAGAGGAAGCAGGAGGTCCATCTGAACTGAGACTTCATATACTTGAAAGGCCTCAGAGACAGAGCTACAGTGACAGGAATGCAAGATGGCGATTCTACAACTTTAACTTTTTGTCCCTATTTGGCACCATCAATTATCTTCTTTCTAAAAATCCTGCCATTTTGGGGGGAAAGCATAACTATATTATATTATACTTTAATTTGCAAAAATCAGAAATTTGTTAAATCAACACTTTAAAATAGGCTACCATTTTTGGAAACCTGTTTCAGGATTTCTTGATGCTCTAATATGCCAGAAACCTCCAAAAATGAGAGAGGCTGTGCCCTGTTGATACCAGAGAGCCCACAGAGAAGACATAGTCTCAATCCTCAAAAAACTTCCAACCTAAGGAGAGACAGAGACACATTAACAGGCTATTTCAGTATTAGGTGAACCTGAAGCTTTCTTCGGGGAAGGCAATGGCACCCCACCCCAGTACTTTTGCCTGGAAAATCCCATGGACGGAGGAGCCTGGTAGGCTCCAGTCCATGGGGTCGCTAAGAGTCGGACACGACTGAGCGACTTCATTTTGACTTTTCACTTTCATGCATTGGAGAAGGAAATGGCAACCCACTCCAGTGTTCTTGCCTGGAGAATCCCAGGGACAGGGGAGCCTGGTGAGCTTCCGTCTATGGGGTCGCACAGAGTCGGACACGACTGAAGCGACTTAGCAGCAGCAGCAGCAGAAGCTTTCTTAAGTGCAGCGTGTGCATCTTTCAAAAAAAAAAAAAAAAAAAAAAACGAATGGCCACAACAACAATGGTTTGGCCAGTAACAGATACTCAATGAAATACTTTAGTTCTCAGGGGAAAAATGCTAAAATTTTTCACTCCATTTACTGTTCAGTTTTCAATTAATTCCCATGTCCCATTCTGCTACTCCCATCATTTTATTTCAATAAAGGTTCAAAATGTATTGAAAAAGTTACTTTACCACTTTTTTTCTAGTTAATGTTATCTTATGAAGTGCAATTATCAGTCATGAGTGTTTTGGGGAAAGACAAATTATTTGGGTGGAAGTATCTTCAAATTAAGAGTCTCTATGACTGCAGCCATGAAATTAAAAGACGCTTGCTCCTTGGAAGGAAAGTTATGACCAACCTAGATAGCATATTCAAAAGCAGAGACATTACTTTACCAACAAAGGTTCGCCTAGTCAAGGCTATGGTCTTTCCTGTGGTCATGTATGGATGTGAGAGTTGGACTGTGAAGAAGGCTGAGCGCCGAAGAATTGATGCTTTTGAACTGTGGTGTTGGAGAAGACTCTTGAGAGTCCCTTGGACTGCAAGAAGATCCAACCAGTCCATTCTGAAGGAGATCAATCCTGGAATTTCTTTAGAAGGAATGATGCTAAAGCTGAAACTCCAATATTTTGGCCTGATGACCATCCCAGGTCTCCTCCCTACTACAGGTTATAAACGGACTGGTCACACAACACAATCCTCAATGTCTTTCTTTATACCCACTATAATGTTATATATATGTATATATATATATTTAAAATATTTTATTTGTTTATTTGCCTGTGCTGGGTCTTAGTTGCAACATGTGGTATCTTCACTCTTTAGTTGTGGTATGTGGGATCTAGTTCCCTGACCAGGGATTGAACCCAGGCCCTCTGCCTTGGGAGTGCAGAGTCTTAGCCACTGGACCACCAGGGAAGTGCCCAATATATATATGTATATTTTTTGACTGACATCAACTGCTGGATTTTGTTTGCCTGATCCTCAGAGGGAAAAAAACAAAATAGGAGTTTAAAAGATTCAGAAGAAATCAGTGAACATATAAGAAAGTGCTGTCTTTATCAATAAAATAAAGCTCTGGGCTCTAAAGCTTACAAAAGGTGACTGAGGGAGTCTCACAGTAAACCCATGTGCTCTCACTCTAACTCAGAGGTTTTCACTTAGACCTAAAAAAAAAACCTCTCATTCATCACAATCACCATCAGGGTAGCCTGGACATAGGCATTACTTCCCCTTTAACTCTGTCTGGCTCAAGGAAGGACAAAATATTACCAGCATAGAGTGCTATGGAATATTTAAAGAAGTCTTTGGTGATAATGTATACATGGTTGGTGATTACATTCCAGAAATGAGCAATGAGAACAAATCCACATACTAAAAAAGAAGAGGATTTGATGTGATTTAAGAACCTATGTTCTTAACTCATGGAATCTCATGGATAGAGGAGCCTGGTGGGCTACAGTCCATGGGGTCGCAAAGAGTTGGACACGACTGAGCGACTTCACTTCACTTCTTCAAGAACCTATGTTGTGCGTAGTCACTCAGTCATTTCTGACTCTTCATGACCCTATGGACTATAGCCCACCTGGCTCCTCTGTCCATGGAATTCTCCAGGCAAGCATACTGGAGTGGGCAGTCAGTCCCTTTTCCAGGAGATCTTATTGACTCAGGGATTGAACCCAGGTCTCCCACATTATAACCAGATTCCTTACCATCTGAGCCACCAGAAGAACCTATATCCTAGAAAAAAGAGAACAGGGAGTAAGTTATTCCTCAAAGGGCAAGAAGTCAAAGTTTGAATCATCTCTGTCTCTAACAGTGGAAAAGCTTATCCCAGTTACCAATGTCCTTAGCTGCCTGCCAAATGCAAAAGTAAATCACTTCATGGAGGAAGATAAAGTCATTGTATGCCTCAAATTATTTATAAAGATTTTCACACATAATATGAGCATTCAAGAAAAAATAATTAAGGAATAAGGAAATAAAACAACATGATAAAAAAATCAAGAGAAGCAACAAAGAAACAGAGTCTCCAGACAATGAGATATAGACTATAAAATAACCACTCTTAATGTGCACAAGAAAATTAAAGACAAGAGTGAGAAACTTAGAGAATTTGAAATGGTAACAAAAAGATAAAAACAACTAAAAATAAATAACAATCAAATTAAAAACTCAATAAATTAAAAGATTAGACACACCTGAGCAAAGAATCAGTGAGCTGCAAGATCAGAAGAAAATGTCCATGTGAAAGCAAGGAGAAAAGGTAAGAGATGGAAAATACAGAAGAGGTTAAAAAAAGAAAAAAACATCGAGAATGCAAATAGAAAAAAAAAAAAAGAAAATCTAATATACACATATTTGGAAACTCAAAAGGAGCCAGCAAATATAACAGAAGGAATATGAAAAATATTATGCCACATCCCTCTGACATTCTGATACCTGATCAGAAATCTATGGTCATCTGAACTGTTTTTCCCTTGTAAGTTTTTACTTCTTTTCTGGCTGCTTTTAAGAATTTGTCTTTAGGCTTCATAAGTTTAATTATGATGTATCTTGATTTTGATTTCTTTTGACTAACCTGGTTGGAGTTTGCTCATCATCTTGAATCCGTATGTTTACATCTCTTATCCAGTTTGAGAAGTTTTCAGCCATTAGTTCTTCAAGTATTGATACTTTTTTAGCCTCACTCTTTCTCCTTTCCTTTTGGGTCTCTGCTGACATGAATGTTAAAACTTTTGTCCCCAAAGATTCCTGAAGCTCTGTTCTCTTTTTCTTTCTTCTTTTTAACTTTTCTTCTCTCTATTCTTCACATTGGGTTATTTTTTGATTCTTCCATCTTCCAGTTCACTGATTCTTTCCTCTGTACTCTTAGTTTTGCTGAACCCATCCATAGAGTTTTCTATTTCAGTTATTGAATTTTTAGTTCTCAAATTTCCATTTGGTTCTTCTTTAAATCTTCTATTACTTTGCTGAGGCTTTGTAATTTTCTTCATTTATTTCACTCATGTTCATAATTGCGTCTTAAAACATTTTCATCATGGATAAAATGGTCTACTCATCTCATTCTTACATCTCTTTCATCTTTTTGTTGGCACCTACTGATCAAAAATATTTTGAAATCTATTGGTTCTTGCTTAGTAGAATAAGTGATTTTTCCCCCTTAGGATGAATAACTTTTTAAATTGAAACTTGGATATTTTACAAGTTATAAGACTCTGCATTTTATTTAAACCCTCTGTTTTGACTGTTTGTTTGTTTTTTTAATGACACAGCTCCTGGAAAGGAAAAGAGCACCTTATTACCGCTCAATGGAGGTAGAAGTCCAGGTTCCTCACTTGGCTTCTACAACACCCAAGGAGGAGGTTGATCCTTGTCATTATTGGGCAGGAACGGATGTTCTGGCTCCCTACATGGTCTTTACTGACAAGGCCGTGGGGGTGCCCTCTTACTGCTGAATAATGGTGAGAGTCCTGATGCTCCACTAGGCCTCCTGTAACATCACCCCAGGGAAAGAGCTAGGGGGACTTTGTGACCGCTGGGTGTGAATAAAAATCTGGGCTCCTGTTTGGCCTTCTCTGACACCACCACATCAGAGAAGAGGAATAGGGGTTCCTCATTATGGCCCTGAGATGGCAAACGTTTAGGCTCCTCACTCAGCTTTGCTGCTGTGGGTAGGGATGGGACCATATTCTTTCCTGTGATGTTTTGGCTTCAAGAGAGCAGTTCTGGGGTTTTTTTTCCTAAAAATTTCATGTCTTGTGAAGCTGCCCCTTTCTTGGTGCTTCAACTAGAGACAGCAGGGTTTTGTTGGACAGCCTTTTTTTCCCTTAGGCTCACTGGCACCTCTGATTTGCTGGGTTCTTTGCCTACAAATCTGGGGTACAGAGGCCAAAACAAAATTCCAGAAACTTCCCAGTGTGTTGTTTCTCAGATTCTGAGATCCCGACTCAGCCTTCTTTTTTCTGTTTTTCTTTCAGAGTCTTGGTATGTTTGTTTTTTACATAAGGTATAGGGTTTGTTTTTTTGTTGTTGTTGTGCTTAGTGAGAGGAATAGTGAAAGGTACATCTACCCTGTGGCAGTGGAAGTCTTTCATTCATTATGCTTTCTAAAAACAATGTGTAAGAATATTATTTATCTTGATTTCTGAGTTTTGATCCCCTCTTAAATTTGGAAATTTAGGCAATCACCTCCTTCACCTCACCCTACTTCCAGTCCTGTTTGGAAGTCATCATAGAGGCTGGAATAATTGAGAAAAACATTAATCCAAAATAATGTAAGAAATGAGACAGAAGTAACACAGAAGAGTAAGACAAATAGAAAACAAACGTTACCATAATAGATTTAATTCCAAATATATTGAAATGACTAAGTAATACACAGGGGTACTCCAACATTAAGAAGTTAAGGAAAAGAGGAAGATCCATAGTGAGACCAGGGAGGGTTCAGTAAGTTCCTTGTTTGCAAGAACAATTTAAAAATGAGAGCAGCAACACTTGGATCCTAAAGGACCCTTTGACAATATAAACATTTGGGAGTTACTCCAACTTCCAGGAGAATAGTAACCACTTCCACATCTGCATGCTAATACATTTCATATTGTTGCTATTCCAAGACAGGACCAGAGTTAAACTTGAACACTCACGATTTAGCAGCCACTGATGTTCAAGCTGGTTTTAGAAAAGGCAGAAGAACCAGAGATCAAATTGCCAACATCCGCTGGATCATGGAAAAAGCAAGAGAGTTCCAGAAAAACATCTATTTCTGCTTTATTGACTATGCCAAAGTCTTTGACTGTGTGGATCACAATAAACTGTGGAAAATTCTGAAAGATATGGGAATACCAGACCACCTGATCTGCCTCTGGAGAAATTTGTATGCAGGTCAGGAAGCAACAGTTAGAACTGGACATGGAACAACAGACTGGTTCCAAATAGGAAAAGGAGTACGTCAAGGCTGTATATTGTCACCATGTTTATTTAACTTATATGCAGAGTACATCATGAGAAATGCTGGACTGGAAGAAACACAAGTTGGAATCAAGATAGCTGGGAGAAATATCAATAATCTCAGATATGCAGATGATACCACCCTTATGGCAGAAAGTGAAGAGGAATTCAAAAGCCTCTTGATGAAAGTGAAAGTGGAGAGTGAAAAAGTTGGCTTAAAGCTCAACATTCAGAAAAACAAGATCATGGCATCTGGTTCCATCACTTCATGGGAAATAGATGGGGAAACAGTGGCTGACTTTATTTTTCTGGGCTCCAAAATCACTACAGATGGTGACTGCAGCCACGAAATTAAAAGACGCTTACTCCTTGGAAGGAAAGTTATGACCAACTTAGATAGCATATTCAAAAGCAGAGACATTACTTTGCCAACAAGGTTCGTCTAGTCAAGGCTATGGTTTTTCCTGTGGTCATGTATGGATGTGAGAGTTGGACTGTAAAGAAGGCTGAGCACTGAAGAATTGACGCTTTTGAACTGTGGTGTTGGAGAAGACTCTTGAGAGTCCCTTGGACTGCAAGGAGATCCAACCAGTCCTGATTCTGAAGGAGATGAGCCCTGGGATTTCTTTGGAAGGAATGATGCTAAAGCTGAAACTCCAGTATTTTGGCCACCTCACGTGAAGAGTTGACTCATTGCAAAAGACTCTGATGCTGGGAGGGATTGGGAGCAAGAGGAGAAGGGGATGACAGAGGATGAGATGGCTGGATGGCATCACCAACTTGATGGACATGAGTCTCAGTCAACTCCGGGAGTTGGTGATGGACAGGGAGGCCTGGCGTGCTGCGATTCATGGGGTCGTAAAGAGTCGGACACGACTGAGCGACTGATCTGATCTGATCTGATCTGGGACAATAATGCTGAAAAGAAATTTCTAGACCTGGTGTGTCATCCCCTGCTTAGCCTGCTATCTTCTGTAATTTTTGCCACCTGAGGCTGTCCTGTCTTCTTTCTCAGCTCTACAGGAATGACTGAGTACGCCAACATTAGAGTTTTACTAGTGCAAGAATTAAGGCCATCATCTACAAGCTGAGAAGCAACCAAGTAACTGTTCTCAAGTATATACTATCATGCTGGTTCCAACACATTGCCTAAAGGAAGAAAAGGAGGAAATAACTCTAGTTATCTGTAGCATATGTAAAGTATTAAAGGCCCCTCTGAAAAATCTGGACTTGTCAGGATCCCTTTTTCAGCTTGCTGTATCTGTGGGCTCATTGGGTATATCCCAGAGTTTTAGTTCATTTCGGTAACCATAAAACAATTTCTCTTTTTTTGGCTGCACCATGCATGTAACTTGTGGGATCTTAGTTCCCAGATCAGTTATTGAGCCCCAAGGCCAATGAAAGTGCCAAGGCCTAGTCACAGGATCACCAGGGAATTTCCAAAGATTTCATTTTTTGACCCATACGTAGTTTTTAAAAAATTTTAGCAGCTAGCAAATAGAATATAAACTTTATACTGGGGCATAATAATGAAGATCATGTAATGAAAGGTTGCTGCGTACAGGTACTAATGTTAATATAAGTGCTTCCCATGTATTTTCTCATTTGCTTTTCACAACAACACTATTTTAAAGGTGAGGAAATGGAATATTGGTGAAGTTAAACAATTTGCCCAAAGTCACCCTGGTTTGGTCCCTGGTTGGGAAGATCCCCTGGAGAAGGGAAAGGCTACCCACTCCAGTATTCTGGCCTGGAGAATTCCATGGACTGTATAGTCTGTGTGGTCGCAAAGAGTTGGACATGAGTGAGCTACTTTCACCCCACTATTAAGTTGAACTAAGACTTCAGCCCAGGCTATCTTCAAATAAAAGTCTTAAACACAAGACTGTCTCCTTCCCAATGTTGCCTTAAAACAGACACAGGGATATGGTAGCCAGAACTACCTTGAGTACGCCAACTCTCTTTAAGTTTGAACAATCCATTTTCACTCCAGATAACACCTGATAATTATTAACTGACACAAAGCCTGCACCACAGAGAACTGTGTTTTAACACTAACTTCATTCTTAGGTCTTCAATCTTATTATCCTTGTAGGTGCCTGATTACTAAATACTTCTGGAGGAAATCTCAATGTCTGAGAAACTGCTATAATATAAATTCAAGGTCACTAACTTCTACCAGATCCCACTGATGTTACTGTGATATTATGTCCTAGATCCATTTCAAATCTTTCCATTATAGTAGGCAGTTTCTAAGATTGCTACCAATGATCACGCCTCCTAGGACAGGCATACCTCATTTTATTGCATTTCAGATAATTAAAAAATAATAAGTTTAAGGTTTGTGATAAACCTGAGATGTCAGATGATGATTAGTATTTTTAAAGCAATAAAGTTATTTTTTAATTAAGATGCCTGTGTGCTAAGTTGTTTCAGTCATGTCCGCCTCTTTGTGACTCTATGGCTTATAGCCCACCAGGCTCCTCTGTCCATGGGATTCTCCAGGCAAGAATACTGGAGTGGATTGCCATGCCCTCCTCCAGGGGAATCTTCCCAACCCAGGGATCGAACCCACGTTTCCTGGGGGTCCTGCATCTCAGGAGGGTTTTTCATATATTTTGTCATCTTCCTCTCAGCTGGATTCTTCTCTGTCAGCATTTACGTTAAGATTCTCTCATCCCAAAACACAAAAACTAAAACTGGCTTGACATATCACCCTCTGCAAGTAGTCCTTTCTTTCCTCTCTCATTTTTTAATGACAGTTTGATCATTGCCAACTCAATTTATTTTCCTAACTATTACTTAACCTACTTATTTATTCCTATACTCCTCTACCCACCATGAAACATTCCTAATCTTTACTTAGCTTAAGCACTTTGCAGCATTTAGCACTGCTGATCATACCATCTCTTTGAAACATTGACCTCCTTGATGTCATTCTTCTCTGTTTTTCCTTTCTCCAGCTGCCATACTGTCTTTTCAGGTTTTTTCTTTACTGCTAAGCCTATAAACATTGATACTTCTTAGGTATAAAGTCCTTCACCCATGTCCATTCTGACCCTGTAGGCCAAAAGTCCAAATTCAAATGCTTTAAGAAAAAGGCAGGTAAAAAGGAATGACATTCACTGGGTCTAAGACTCTAAAAAGTGATGGGGGCTATGGTGAACTGGATAGTCCAAATTCCATGGAGACATGGCAATCTGTGTTTGGCTTAATCTAGTTGTTGTTTTATAGGAAAGCAGCCATATAGATTGGAATTTCTAAAATGCCTATTTCTAGGTGCAATTTCTTAATCTTAAAAACTCTGTAAATACTAATGATGATAATAATATTAAAACACCAGGAGTTCAAGTTAATCTACAAACCACTCACTAGTCCATCATCCCCACTGATTCTCCTAAAACAATCTCATCATTTCCCATGGCTTCAACAGCCATTTTATGCTAAAATTTTCCAGATCTCTAAGGTTAGCTCTCTCCTCCAAGCTCTATACAGATCCCAATGTAAAATGCCTTCCTTGTCTTTTTTTTTTTTTTTTTGCCTCACCAGATGGCTTGTAGAAGCTCAATTCCCCCACCAGGGATCAGACCCAGAGCCCCTTCAGTGAAGAGTGGAGTCCTAACCAATGGAGTGAGCAAGTGGAAGTCACTCAGCTGCTATCAAACTCTGTGACCCCATGGACTGTAGCCCATCAGGCTCCTCTGTCCACGGAATCCTCCAGGCAAGAATACGGGAGTGGGTTGCCATTTCCCCTTCCAGGGCATCTTCCAGGGATCAAACCCAGATCTCTTATGTCTCCAGCACTGGCAGGCAGGTTATCACTAGGGCAAGCCCCCTAACCACTGGACCACCAGGTAATTCCCTCTGTCAATTTTCTACTCTCATTTGCCACCATGGTTTCATCTAGATTACTAACAATCTTCCAACTAATCCATACTTCTATTTCATCCCATTTATTCTCCATAGAATTCTCTTTACAAAGTAAAACTTACTGTGTCACTATCTCACTCAATCTTCAAGATTTCCCTTTGCCATTGTGAGAAACTCTAGGCCTTTAACAGTGTTTACGAGGCCCTTGTGGGTCTGCCCAGCAACATACCTTCAGTTCCAGAGAGCTTTAGTCTCTCCCATACCTCAGCATGTTATTGACTAAGAACACTCAGACTTCATATATGTCACTAGTTTTCCTTGACCTCCAGATTATTTTGTTCTGTCTCATAACATTCAGCAGTCAGCATCAGGAAATTGACTGTTCAGTAATGTCTATTTACTCTATCACACTAAGATCATGAAGGCAGAAACCACATATGCCTTGTTCACCACTGGAATTCCTAGTCTCTCAAATGGTGCCTAGGCTTCCCTGGTGGCTCTAAACCCCGGTTCATTCCCTGGGTCGGGAAGATCCCCTGGAAAAGGAAATGGCAACTAACTCCAGTATCCTTGCCTGGAGAGAAATCCATGGAGCAGAGGAACCTGGTGGGCTACAGGCCGTGGGGTCACAAAGAGTTGGACATGACTGAGTGACCAACACTAAACAGTGCCTAAGACAACATCGGCTCTTAATAAATGTCTGCTGAAATAATCATTACATTTACCCTTGAAAGTGTTAGTAGCTCAGCTGTGTCTGACTCTTTGTGACCCTAAGGACTGTAGCCCGCCAGGCTCCTCTGTCCATGGGATTCTCCAAGCAAGAATACTGGAGTGGGTTGTCATTTCCTTCTCCAAGGGATCTTCCCGACCCCGGGATCTAATTTGTGTTTCCTGCATTGTCAGGAGGGTCCTTTACCGTCTGAGCCATCAGGGAAGCCCAGATCCCTGGTAGGTCAGCTGGTAAAGAATCCCTCCGCAGTATAGCAGACCCCGGTTTGAATCCTGGATCAGGAAAATCCCCTGGAGAAGGGATAGGCTACCCACTCCAGTATTCTTGGGCTTCCCTGGTGGCTCAGCTGGTAAAGAATCCGCCTGCAATGTGGGTGACCTGGGTTGGATGACTGGTTGGAAAGATCCCCTGGAGAAGTGAACGGCTACCCACTCTTCTGGCCTGGAGAATTCCATGGACTACAGTCCCTGGGGTTCGGAAGAGTGGGACACTGAGCGACATTTACCCCTGCAGACAGCTATTTAAACCCTTCCCTAATCCTTAATCCTAACCTGTCTTTTCAGAGAAAAGAATGAGTAAATTTTGACTGTCTCATTCTCAAAATGTCATTCCCCGCCCACCCCCCACCCCACCAAAGAATGAATGAATGATCCAGTCACGTGGGGCTTACTATGGGTCACTGGCCTCTTTAAGCGCGGGACCTGGGGAATGGAGAGCTGCAGGTAACAGCACCGCGTGTAATAACCCGAGCAGCCACAGGACCTAAGTCTAGCAAACACGCGCTGCCCGCCGAACACAGAGAGGGCGGGCACCCGGGAGGAAGATCCTAGGCGGCCGGAACGTGCTCGCGCCCGTGGCCGCCGCTGCCCGCGCCGCGGCCGACCGGGTGTCGGAGCGAGCGCACGTGCGCCGGCCGGACCCAAGCGGAGGGAGCGCCCGGACACTGGCGAGGAAATGGCTGGAGAGGCGCTGTTCAGGGGTAGGGAGAAGTGCGGGGCGAGTTTCGCCCCGAGAGGGGAGAGCAGAGAAGGAAAGGCTTTTAGGACTGAGAGGAGAGAGGGAGGATCGTGAGCTAGGTAAGGCGGCCAGAATTAGGCCTCGGGAGGAAGGGGACGGGGCGGGGCGTGGTGGGGGGGGGCAGCGGTATAAAACACACCCGGAACCGGTTGCGAGTTTATTCTGAGGTCCGGCTCGGAAGTGTTCACACCTGGAGTGTGGCGCGGGTGGGTAGAAGGTGGAGCCCCACCCCCGACCAAGCCAGGCTGTAAACCGGCCTAACCCCGCCTCAGCTGTACTCCCTCCTCCCTGCGCGAGCGGCCTAAGCTTCGCGACCGCCAAATCCTCTCGGTTAGCTCCGCCCTGCCATTAGAGGAGGGCGGGCGGGGGCGTGGCCCTCCCGCTCTCTAGTCTGCGCTTAGGCGTCCGCGTCAGCCGGAGTCCAACGCCGTGACGCAGGACGTCGACGTAAGTGACGCGCAGGCCCGGGCTGCTCCTCCTTCCCTGAGTGAGTGCCGGCCCGGTTGGGGCGGGGGAGAAGAGGGAGGGAGGGGGAGGGAGAGGCGACCCGGGAGTCGTTGTGGGCCGCGGGCCGGACCGGGTCCCGGGAAGGCGGGAGCCGGGGACGGTCCGAGGGGCTTGGCGGGCCGTTAGCGGGCCGCGGCGGCTGTAGGGTCTCCTTCCCTGCCGGACTTGCGCGCCCCGGCGCTCGGAGCCTCCGGCGCTGTGCCCACCCCGCTCCAGCTCGCGTCTCCCGACTCCAATTAGGTCAGGCTCGGAGTCCCGCGGCCGCGGCTCCGGCCCCCAAAGCGCGGCGGCCGCCCGGCTCGCCTTTCTTTCTTCCCTCGCCTTCCTCTCCTCTTGCCTCACCCTCCCCCCTTCTTTCACGTTGCTGGGGTTTTGTTTTTTTTGTTGTTATTTTATGCTGTAGGGGTTTTGTTCCTCAGCCCGAGCTCATGGGTGTACATTATCATGCTCCTCTTTTGTAGAGCAACCGGACGGCCATGGAGGCCGAAGAGACGATGGAATGCCTTCAGGAGTTCCCTGAACATCATAAAATGATCCTGGACCGATTGAATGAACAGCGAGAGCAGGACCGGTTTACTGACATCACCCTAATTGTCGACGGTGAGCAGGGTGGTGGGCTGAGAAGCTAAGTTTGTGCCTTCAGATCTCTTCCCTTCCCCCACCCGCCTGTTTTACTCACCTTCTGTAGACTACCTATCGAAAGTCTGTGGAGGTTGCGCTCTCGGACCCGAGGACACTTATTAGTATCCCTTAACGGAGACCATGCTGCAGAAGGCTGGTCACGCTTTCAACGTAATCATGGAATTTTAACTTCTTGCAGCCTTTTCAAGTGTTCTCACTGCACACTTTAGTGCAGGATGAGGGCGTGGGTTAGGGAGGATGTCTCTGAATGTTTGGTTAGTAGATTTTTGCTGCTAAGCTGCTTTGAGCAGTCACTCACAGGAGTCATTTGCGAAGTGTTGATTCTTTATAGTTTCCCAAATGGTCTTGGAGGTAGAATGTGAGAGACTCCTTTGCAGCACTGGTACCCGCTTTGATAACCCCCAAAATAGAATGGGGTATTTATCAGTCTTGAGAGTTGTCATTACAGTGGAGACAAACACAGCTTAGATGTCTTTTCTATTTAGTGAAAACAGACTTCTAAAGGCAAGCTAATCTTTGTTATAGGTCTGCCAGAAGTTGAGTTTCCTAATAATATTAGGCATCCTAAAGTGTTTTTCATAGCAAACACACCCAGCTTGGTGCTTATTCTGTGGCTTTTTCTTCTCTTTTCCAATGATGTATAACCTTATGAGTTATGTTTCTATTTAGCAGTTTCAACTGAATAGGATATGCTTTTGACTTAAAGTGGTACCTCCTGAAATGTTGTAAGATGTCCTTTATAAAACTGACTTAATAAGTAAGGCTTCTGAAGTAAAGATCTGGCTTCATGTCTAATTGAGATTCAAATTTGTCAAGATAGCTGCCCAGAATATAGTTTTTAAAATTATATTAAGAAAGATTGTAGTTTAATTTTTTAACTTGTTTTATTATACTTGATTTTTGTAAATACGATGATTTCTTTTTTTTTTTTCTCTAGGACACCATTTTAAGGCCCACAAGGCTGTTTTGGCTGCTTGCAGCAAGTTCTTCTATAAATTCTTTCAAGAGTTTACTCAGGAACCTTTGGTGGAGATAGAAGGTAAATGCTTGTTTTAAATACATTATTTAGCAAACATTATAATTTGATGAAGTTTTTTAGACGATAATTTAGTAAAATACCATGGGAAACAGGTATGAATGGTTCCTGTTAGGTGACTGGATAAATTGTTCTTTTAACACCTGAGAATTCTTACTTTTAGTAACGTTCTTGGTAAAATGATCTTCCAGGAAAAACTTAGGTTAAATGGTATTTGTTGATCTCTTAAGCGAGTCTTTTTCATTGCTAAAACCAGTGGTCACTATCTTTTGAAAATGTATTAAAAGTGAATTTCCATCTTATTTAGTGGCCTTATGTTTTAGACTGAACAAGATGCTGCAGGCCTCTGTATTAGCGTGACATGCACAGTGTGAAATGGGCTGCTATAATGTGGAAAAGGCTAGGAAAGATGAACTAAAGTGACATTTAAAAGAAGTTCAAGTGGTCATAGAAGGTCTAGAATGGAAGGGGTCATCCACTACATAATGTCCTAAAATAGAAATTGTTATACTTGTTTTTTTTTTTTTTAGTAATAGTCCACCAAGTGCTAGGTATTAGTGCTAGGTATTACTATTTAGTAATAGTCCACCAAGTGCTGTGGTGTTTGTGTGCATTTTCTGAGTTTCACAGCTGTCCTTTGAAGTAAGTTGTTTTATTTCCAATTTACATATCAGGGAACAGGCTCTAAAAGGTTACTTACCTAAGGTTGCCTACCTAGAAAGGGATTCAGTTTATGCTGTTCCCATGCTTTTGTTTTCTGCTACTATAATACCTAGCTCTCTACCCCCAATCCAAAATTGTAGGAAATAAATCAGCTTTCTTACATAAATATGGGGTTCTTGAGTTTTGGTTTTGTATCTCTTTCAGTATGTATATGTTCTGTTATGAACGGGTTGCCTAGAAACAGTATTCCCTTGGAAAAATTTGGTGCCTAGGGGAGTAAAGAAGAGTTAAAAGATCTCTTACTTTGATAATGCCAGCTTGTCTAGTGTTCTAACTAGTATCCATAGATTATCTTTTGATATCTGTGATGGAGAGAGCACAGGCATAACAGAAATCCTCAAAACATACTAAAGTGAGACTCTAGGATCCTATATGGTATTTGTTTCTATTGCAAGGCAAAGTTGCATCCAGTTATTCACCTGAGGTACAAGACCCCAGGCAGGTTACTTTACCTCAGTTGCATATTTGCTGCTTCATCTGAGAAGTGTGATTGTTAGTAAGCTTGTACTAATGATTAATTGAATTAACATGTGCAGAGTGCCTGGCGTAGTGTTTGGTGCATTGCCAAAGTTTACTAAATTGAGGCTATTTATCAAATTTAATACCTGTTAATACTGTGCCAGATCCAGGAAATGAGAAATTGATTAATAAGACAGCCCTTAAGAGAGTTTCCAAATTTAATCATGGGTAGGCAACAGGTAGAAGAGTGCAAAAAAAAATGTTGCAGGGAATTTTATTGCAGAATGGTGTAAGAAGGGAAGAAGAAGGATGAGTGATTTAGTAGCTTAGAGAGAGGAAGAATTTCATAGAGGAGGCAACTTCTGGGCAGAATCCTAAGTCAAAAAGTAAGTGGCCAGGGCTAGAATATGTATTGCTGGTGCAGCATGGAATACTGACCTACCTGAAGAAGTAGGGTCTTTTTTTCTCAAGAGTAATCACTTTGGAGTTATTTCTTATATTTCTGATGTGCTATGGCCATTATAGGTACTTCTCTGATGCTTCAGACGGTAGAATCTGCCTGCAATGCGGGAGACCTAGGTTTGATCTTTGGGTCAGGATCCATTATAGTATAGGGCGCACAATCTTCAGTATTTAAACTATAGAAAGTAAGAAGGAAACATGTAAAAACATTCTTTGTTTTTATTTGTCAGATCCAAGTTTGAAGAATCAATTTGGCTCAGTGTCTTCTTAAGCCTTTAAGTTTGAAATTGCTTTACTACTATCTGGCTAGGTCACCTGGCTGTAGAGAAAGCCCTGGGCATGCACTTTGAAAACCTGGGTTGTAGTCTTAGTTTTACTGTTTGTTAGTTGTGTAACACTGAACATCTTCCTTTTTTTCTCTTTTAATTTGCAAAATATGTCAAGTAAATTTGGATGGTGTCATGGGCATTTTGAATATTACATTTTAACACTGCAATCGCTTAGAATTTCTGGAAAATGCTTTGGTTTTTGTTAGCGTTACTGATTTGATTGTGGTTTATTTTGTTTTGGCAGTCAACCTGATTAGGTTCAAACTGCCTTGTGTGGGCTGTGGATCCAATTCCAATTTAGTTCTTAACACCTTTGTTCTGTTCAGGCCCCAGGTGTGCTGACCTGAGTGGTAGTTCACACACAGTCTAATTCTCAGAGCCTTTGCTGTGCTACCTCCCATTATTGTAGCTAGGCAGTATGCTCAAGACTGCATACACAGGGTTAAAGGACTTTTCACCAGCTCCCCCTCCTGATTTTCTCTGTACTTCAGCTCCCCACAGCTCCCTTTTCTGGTCCTCTGGCTGGAAAACTGGGAATTTAGCCTCTCTGTGGTCTCCTACATTTTCTGTGATAGGATCCATTTCCTGGGTAAAATGGTGAGAGAGGAAAATAACAAGAATTCTCTCCGTCTCTTCAGATGATTGTCTCTTTCCTAGTTCTCAGCCAGAGGAACTTTGTCATAGAGTTTAGGTGCCTGCTTGGTGGCAGCTAGCCACAGTTATGCAGCATTCTAACTGGGGAAGAGCTGAGAGAGGAATAAAAACCAGTTATTTTCCCCACCGCCACACATGCTCCATCTCCTTTCCTGGTTCTCTAGTCTGTCTGCAACTACTACCCAGTTATGGGAGTTTTACTGTCCTCAGGCTGTACTATGGAGGAGGAAAAATATAAAACAGGAAACTCACTGCTCTTCTTTGAGTTCTTTTTCTCTCCCCAGGCTCTTTGCTTCTATTTTTTCTTCAAAGTCCTTTTATATTTGTGTTAGATGTTCTGTCCAGGGTCTTTAGTTGTATCAATGGACAAGATAGGATGGAGTATACTTTCTTCATCATAGCTAAAACTGGAACTCCTATCTGTAAAATAGTGATAGTTCTCATATTTAGCAGCACATTAGAAACACCAGAGGAGCTTTTGCAAGTACTAATAGCCAGGGTTTTCTCCAGATCAGTTCACTCTTTGAGGGGTGAAGTCCAAGCATCTGTCTTTCAAAGTTCTCTAGGTCCTTGTCATTCAGGGTGTGGTCTGAGGATGCATGGCATCACCTGGGAGCTTGTGAGAGCTGTAAACTCTGAGGCTCTACCCTAGTCCTACTGAATCAGAACAGAATCCTCAGATGACTCCTTTGAACAGCAAAGTTAGGGCAGCATTGCCCTAGGATAAGTCCAGTATGCAACCAGTGTCGAGAACCACTGCCTTAGGGTTTTGTAAAAGCAAGCATATATAAAGGGAATTTAAATTGTAATATGTTCTATGAGTATGAACTGTCATAGATGCAAGCTGAGCCAGCTCTCTCTCTGCTTTTTCTGTCTTTGGTGAAGTGAGTTATCTTTGATTAGGACTACAGGTTCACCTTTGACTTAAAATTGTTTTTTCAACTGAGAAGCATCCCAGCTAAGCTTTGTGACTTAGATTCACACCATATTACATCTTCAACAAACATTGATTTCCTTGTTTGGAACACAACAACCTTCTCCTAAATCAAGCTTCCAGTTTTCCAAATCCATTCTTTACTTCCCCTGAAAACACAGATCCATAGCATCTAGTTTCTCTCAAACAGCAACTCTGTCCAAAATTTTAGCTCCTAATACCAAGAATGAAACACCCAAGGACATGTTCATTCATCCTATTTGAGTAGGAGTTTTCCACTAGTTGGGGAATTCTATAAGACTAAAGAAATTCCAGAATGCCCTCCTCCCCTCAATCCTTTGCCTCTTTGTGAATGGGAAAAATGACCCAGGTTAAGGTGTTTGTATTAACATTTTTCTTAGATACCATGTTTAAAAAATTGTCTTCTCTTGCACTTATATTATGAAAGGAGTAAGGAGTTGAAAAAATGGGCTGAAATTTGAAAGTTAGCCTACTAGTCCTGATAGAGTATAAAATATTTTTGCAGGGCTGTGCATTACCTACCAACCCTTCACTTACCTGGGCAGGTGTTACAAAGGTGTTGTAAGTTTGGTTCCTGTTAACTAATTAGTCAGGTCCGTGGTTTATTCCTAGGACCAGTGTTGGACTGGCCACGTAAGAAGCACCTTGGTGCTTATAAAAAAACAGTTCACTACCTCAGTTGTGATTTTGGAGAATGAGGAACACGTGTTTAAGTCACAGGTGACTCTGATTAACCAAGATTGGGAGCTAAATCCACAAATCCTTGAAGGTCAAATGTTTCTTGAAATTATTAACTTTTAGAATTTCCTAAGGTAATCCACTATGTATTCCGCAATACTCCTAGTGGGGCCTGGGGCAGTATCCTATAACCAAATAATAATAATCCAATGTATTATTAATAAGCAATATAGCTTATTAAAATTTACTGTAAGTTGGATAAAGATTATAAATGGCCTCATGTTAGGTCAGATCAAATTTTGCTGCCACATTTATTGGAAACTTTTGGTTTTAAGAGATGTGGAGGACTTTGTAAGTATGAGTAAGAGATCGCAGTCCTGTAGTGAATGAGACCATGGATATTCAGACTCTTCCAAGCAGGAGTATTCCTTAGCATCATCCTGTTCAAAAATCTTTATCATGGACTTCGGAGCTAGACCATCTGAGTTTGATTCTAGTTTTATCACTTAATAGCTATGTGACTTTGGCAAGTTACTTAGCTTTTCTGTGCCTCAATTTCTTTAAAATGGGGATTATAATAGTACTTCATAGGGTTTTTATGAAGATTAAGTCAGTTGATAATTTGTATTTAGAGGCCTGCCTGATATATATATAGTGTATATGTATATATATATGTATATAGTGTGTATTTAATTAAAAACCAAAATTTCATTCTACTTCAGGAAAAATATACACATCGTTTATAGGAAAAATTTTTGATTCACTTTTAAATATTTGGTCAAAACATCTTAAAAAGAAGAAAGCAAAATCTAGTTGTCTGTTCCTCAGGCTACTCTTGAATAACATGGTCAAAAGACAACCAGGAGAGGGACTTCCTGGGTGGTCTAGTCCCTAACATTCTGTGCTCCCAGTGCAGGGAGCCCAGGTTCAACCTCTGGTTCCAGAACTGGATCCCACACACTGCAATTAAGAGCTTGCTTTCATAATGAAGATTGAAGATCCTGTGTGCCACAATTAAATATTTAAAAAGAAAAAAGACTAGGAGACCCAAATAAAATTAACCTTCAGTGAATCCAGTTTCTTTTTAGTTGCTTATTTGGTAGCATGTAACTTGGTGAAGTTACATTGTATTCCGTAGTGCTTTTCAGTATTTGTATTGTTGTCAGGCAATTTGAAGATGAGTTTTCTGAGACTCAGAGGTTCTGACGTCCCACATTGCACAAGTCATGAAGAGTCTAGACTAAAACTTGAAAGTTCTGACTTCCTTAGTGATATTTTTCCTTACACAGAGGAGGATGGTGGATATTCCACCAGCTTTCTTAATTGTTGTCTGGAAGGCTACATTCAGGTGTATAAACTGCATTGAAAGAACATAAAAATATTTTTATATTATTTTGGCTGTGCCAAGTGGCTTTTGGGATCGTAGTTCCTAGACCAGGGATCTAACAACAAGTGCCCTTGACAGTGAAATCTTGGGAGTCTTAACCATCGGACTGCTGGAGGACATTCTTGTTTTGTAATTGTGCATATTGTGTGCAGTTTGGTCTTAGGTATTTCTTAGCATAAAGAAGCCTGTAAAAAGTTTTCTCTTTGTTCCTGTCAGTAGCTTTTCATATCTCACATTAGCGGACTGAAACAATATTACATAGCATTGAAGAGCTCAGGGAAGTATAGTATCATTTTGGGCCAAAATCTAAACATAGAACTTGTAAAGAAAGCTTGGAATTATGGAAGCTTAATTCTAAAAATGGCTTTAGCCTTTATTTATACCAAATTTGTGTGCTTTCATTTTAGGAAGCTTTGTGTTAGATACTGTGAGGTGAGTTTAGACAGAAATTCTCCTCAAGTAACTTGCAGTCAAGAGTTGTCTATGAATTTTAACTATCAGACTAGGTTCGAGGTTCAGCCTGAGGGAAGTATTAAAGAAGGTTCATTAAAGATGTGGCATTAGAATTGGGCCCTCAAGGGTCATAGAATTTGTCCAGAAATAAAGTGGTTAAGCATTCAGGAAGGGAGGGTGTTAAAGGCAAGGAAGTGCTTAGAAAGTGAAGGGTTTGTTTGAGAATCAATATATAATGTTGATTTGATACATTTTAAAATTTGGAAGGGAAAAATAGTGGTAAGTAGAAAAATAATGTAAAGGACCTTGAAATGAAGGCAGAATGGTACTGAACTTTATTTGCTAAGCTGTGGAAAGCTATTGATGATTTTGGAGCTGAGTTGACACAGAGCTCTGTGGCAAGAGGGGAACTTCTGATGTAATAGCCCATTTGTGTATTTGAGTGATAGATTTTACTGTTCTGTAAGAGCCTTAGGAAATCTTTGGGAAAGATCTTAAAGTAGTTTGCTAGTTAGTGTTGAATTTGGCTATGATATTGTGCTGTAAATGAGAATTCTACCCAGAAGTTGTCTTCTTAAATGACAAATGCTAATCAGTTTTCAAACACTGGGCTTCTTTTTATTCCCATTACTAAATGCTATAAGATTTGAATCAGTGTGAATACATGTTAATGCACATCCTTTTTACAGGTGTTAGTAAAATGGCCTTTCGTCATTTGATTGAGTTCACATATACAGCAAAGTTAATGATACAAGGAGAAGAAGAAGCCAATGATGTATGGAAAGCAGCAGAATTTCTACAGATGCTAGAAGCTATCAAAGCCCTTGAAGTCAGGTAATTCTTTGCTTAATGAGGTGCAGATAGTTACTTTCAGTCATGTTCACCCTGACTCTTAGTCAAGAATTTATCATATGTGTCATATCATAAAGAACTGACAGTTTGAAATCAGGAATATATTTAAGGATCTGTAAAGTTCTTGGAGAAGGAAATGCAACCCACTCCAGTATTCTTGCCTGAGGAATACTATGAACAGAGAAGCCTGGCAAGCTACATACAGTCCATAGGGTTGCAAAGAGTCTTATATGACTAAAGCGATTTAGCACACTTAAAGTTTTACTGGTTACTGATTGTTCTTTCCCTCACACTTGATTTCTTGTCCTTACAGTAAAACTGTCCTAATATTAACAAAGGCAGCATCTTTTATTTCTAAATAAGGCATGCTCACGCTCATTCGTGTTTGACTCTTTGTGAACCCATGGACTATAGCCCACCAGGCTTCTGTGTCCATGGAGTTTTTCAGGCAAGAATATGGAGTGGGTTGCCATTTCCTCCACCAAGGGATTTTCCTGACCCAGGAATTGAACCCATGTCTCTTGCATCTCCTGCATTGGCAGGCAGATTCTTTACCATTGCAGCACCTGGGAAGCCCCAATAAAATAAGGAGGGCTAGGCAATTTTTAAGGAGTTCTCTGGTTCCTATAAACTGTTCTGTGGAGTCAAGTTGTTAATTATTTGTACCAAGACTTATTCTAAAAAATGCTTGGCTTACAAAGATTAACATGGTATTGTTTAAAAATAAGTGAAAAAGTTGGTGAAGATACAAGAAATAGGCCAGGTGAGGTGTTAATCAGTGAAGTTAGAAATATAGTGGCAGAAATACATGCCATTTGAGTCTGTACTTGCCAGATAGGCTAAATGTAGCTCTGAGTTCTGAAGCACCTAGTATAAAAGAGGCCTTCCCTGGTGGCTCAGCTGGTAAAGAATCTGCCTGCAATGTGGGAGACCTGGGTTCAATCCCTGAGTTAGGAAGATTCCCGTGGAGAAGGGAATGGCTACTCACTTCCAGTATTCTGGCCTGAAGAATTCCATGGACTTGATAGTCCATGGGGTCACAAAGAGCTGGACATGACTGAATCTCAGTTACATTATTTATGGTTATAGGATGAGAACAAATCAATTGCTTAGGAGCCATTCTTGGTATTAAAACACACAATTTCTTATAGGAAATTATTAGGAAGACATTAAGTGGTATCATGAATAAATACTTCAACATCTTACATAATGAATAGTGGCACTGTAATGAGTGAGTAAGAACAAGAGCTCTGGAGACAGGCTGCCTCAAAAATATGCCAGCTCTGCCACTGTGTGTCCTTAATGAGATTATTCCACCTCCTGTCAGCTGCGCAGTTTCCTTATCTGTCAAATGGGGATAATAAAGGGCCTTTCTACATAGGATTATTTGTGAGGGTTGAATGAATGAATGTAAAGTCCTTAGCCTGGAGTCTGCCATGTAGTACTCTAAATGTAAATTACTGTTGGTGGTAGCTCCTGGCTCTGTTTCGTAGGACCCTCGATACAGGTTATTGGTAAAACATGAAAGTGAAATTTGGTAAAAATCAGTTTCACATGGGACAAAATGATTTAGTCTGACTCCCTGATGTGGTTCAGTTAGATGTAATTTAGAATTTAGAAATAATTGAACTGTAATTATCCAAAAATACTTTTTTTCCTAATAAGCTTTTAATTAGTTTGGTGACAGAGTTCAAGATTAGACTTTTCTGATAGGAGCTTGGTGTGTATATATTCTCTGGTGACTAGCATCTGGCACGTGGTTTGTGTGCGGTAAACATTTATGAATGATTAAAACCTGGCCAGCATTCTTCTGCAGAGAGAGCTGAGATCTGGATGACAAAAATAAAGGTGTGTTGTGGATATGTACCTGATTAGATCATACTGTGTTAAAGTGGAGGTAGAGTCGAGCATCAGATTTCTGGTTAAATCCTGTTTGAGAACTCTCTGAAAACATGTTCTGTGTGGTCCCTTTGCTGCTTGTGGCAGTGAGTAGCATCTCACTCTAGGGAAAGTCCTGAGTAGCAGAACAAAGGAACATATTCTCTGACAATGGACAAGGTTGGATTTGGGAGGCATTTAACTGAGTTTGTGTGTCTAGTCAAAGGGTAAGAATAGCTAGATATGGCCATTTAGAAACTTTCAGAAGATTTATTATAAGACTGAGGTCCTTACAGTAATTAGAGCCATCAGCACTTGCCAAGATAAACATGTTGGCATGTTGAATTGTTGATGAACCAGTTACACATGAAGTATAGTCTGAAAAGTTCTTCAGGAAGATAGCAGTATTACATATTGGCTGTTTTTAATAGGTTATATTAAAAATATATATTATGTTTTTAATAGGTTAATAGGTTATGTGTATGTCAATATTATACAATTTAGGAATAAAAATTGCATAATTTAGTTGTGTTTAAGTCAACCAGTGAAGGCAACTCTGTGTTGAGAAGCTTATTGTATAACTATTGCTTATTGTATATCTTATTGCAGATAGAGAAGGTGAATAAATGCTCTTCTAGCATTTGCAATATGCATGTATTTTTGAAATACAATGGTAAACTTTTTGAATGGCACTGGAAAGGATTCTCAGACCTTATTTTGCCAAAATTGCATCATTGTTTTTATTTAAAACTGTATGAGAAGGTTACTGTTACTTGTTAGGAAACAAGTAACAACTTGCAGTTGCCTTATAGATGTTTTCTTTCTCAGCCGTTTGAAATATAATTCGCGTAATACGGTTCACTCATTTTAATGTAAAGTTTGAAGTTTGTTAATTGTACACCGCCACAAACATTCCCATCTCCCTATGTTTTTTTATGACTTTGCAGTCAGCCCTGATCCCCAGCCCACCAGTGATCTTTATTTTTATCACTGTGGCTTTCTTATTTACAATGTTATATAAATGGCTTCCTATATTGTGTAGTCTTTCATGCTTGACTTTTTTCACTTAGCCTCATGCTTTAGAGGTTTGTCCATGTTGTTGTGGGTTCCTTTTTATTGCTGACGGTTACTCCATTGTATGAATATACCATCTGGGCTTTCCTGGTAGCTCACATGGTAAAGAATCTTCCTGCAGTGCAGGAGACCTGGGTTTGATCCCTGGGTTGGGAAGATCCCCCGGAGAAGGGAATGGCAGCCTCCAACCAGTATTCTTGCCTGGAGAATTCCAAGGACATAGGAGCCTGGCCGGCCAGCTACAGTCCATGGGGTTGCAAAGAGTCAGACATGACTAAGTGACTAACATACACCATCTGTTGATAGACATTTAGGTTTTATTTTCATTTTTTGGCTGTTACAAATGAAATGGCTGTGAATATTTGTAGGTCTTTGTATATATGGTTTCATTTCTCTCAGTAAATACCTAGAAGTGGAATAGCTTCGTTATGTGGTGGATGTGTTTAGTTTGTTGTTTTTTTTTTAAGAAACTGCCAAACTGTTTTCCAAAGTGATGAGCCATTTTACATTCCAGCTTGTGGTGTATAAGAGTTCCAACTGCTCCACAGCCTTCCTAATACTTGATATGATCAGACTTTTATTTTAGCCAAGTTGGTAAGTATATAGTGGTTTTAATTTGCATTTCCCTAATGACTAATGATGTTGAGCCTTTTTTCATGTGCTCTTTTGCCATCTGTTTATCTTCTTTGGGATATCTTTTGCCCATTTTTAGAGTTGGGATATTGTCAAGAACTGTGACAGGTGTTGAGATTTTATCCTATTTGCAAGCCAATAAGTTGGCATGCCATAGTTTTATGGATGCTGGCAGAAGACATGAAACTCATGAGTCAGAAAGGACTTTATTTATTTCACAGCATACAGAATAGCCTGAAGTTCATGTTCATATCAGTTTTTCTTGCCTCCATACCCTGAGTCCCTTGCAGAATAATGCAGTCACCTTGGTGTGTACTGTGCTCTCGGTGGTTTACATCACACTTGAGAAACTCTAGGCTTTAGGAAACCAGATCTTTTATAACGAGTTGCAAGCAAACCTGTCCAGGTTTTTCCCCAGAGGGGCCATTATTATTCTGGACAATAAATAATTGTCCTCCATTCTGGAGGTAGAAAGGTTCTATTTTGTAAGGTAATTTAAAAATATAGACAACTCGGAAGACAGAACAAGACTGGCTGTATGTTTGTGTATAAGATATGCAGAAATCTGAGGGATCCATGGAGAATTTTCTTCGACAGTATGGTTTTTCTGCACTCAGCTTCTGGTGAATTTTCTCATGAGTACGCTACTCCATAACCACTTGGATTAATCTGACCAATAGAGGACTTGGACCAAATCCATTCAGTTTTTCTCACACTGGATTTAATTAAGACAGCTGTTTCAGCAGAACTCCAAGTAGCAGGATATGGCCACCCTGCAGTGCTAAGCTTAACTGTGCACCCACTCCTCTAAGGTCCTGCACTAAGCCAACTGAGTAAATCCCTAGAAAGCCAGGTGGACTTTCTTTTTAGTTTCTGTATTGGCTTTTCCACTTAGCTGTAAGCATTAATCTGAGTATAGCAAGATGTTTTAGCAATTGCACAGTCTCATTATTGGTCCACAGGGAGGACATCTAGGGCAAGTGTAGCCTCCATAATAACCTTTGCTAGTGATTTGAGGCCAAAATGAATACCTTCCAGAGCCCAAGTGGTATCATTGATCACATTGTGTTGAGTCAGACACAAATTTTGTACCACCTTTTTATTTGAGTAGCCTCATTTTGGAGAGATAGATAATCATCTGAGAACTAAATTGAAACGCCAGTGGTGTTTCCCTAAACATTGGATGGTGTCTTCTTCCCACCGAGAGTTGCAAGGCATTTATAGGGAGGAAAGGAAGTTAGTACCTGACTTCATACAAGAAGTACAGTCCTTGGAACACATAGGTGCTTTTGGAATAAAGTGTTGTTTACAATTTGTTTGTGCCCCTAAAGTGGGATGACCTTCTTCAGTTGGCTCACAGGTTGATGGTTGTCACCAGCATGGCCTCTCCTTTTCCCAGCTCAGCTTCGATGATTGTGTCTAGGCTTTGATTTTGGAGAGAATGTCTAAGGGCAACCAGTTTAATCCATTCTGTTTATCATGAGCACCTGGATGCCAGCTGAGTGGCAGTCAGGTGCCTCATGAACTGAGCCTCATCTTTGGTAATGGTAGTGGGCAAACATCTGGGGTTTTTGCATGGGACATACAAGTCTTGGCCATCCCCTGCTCTTGGCAGGATCCTTCCTGGTAAAGTTGAGGTGGTGATTGAGTTGTCAGAGTCCTTGGCGTGAGACGACAGATTGAGGAGTTGCAAGTTGCAGCACTTGAGGAGACCTGAACGAGAGCCTTTTCCTACCTGAGGAAGACTCAGAGCGGTCCTGAAGGACAGAGATCTCTAATGTCCCTTCCTCCCCTGTACCTCCTGGAGTCTACGAGGTTTTCTCTCCAGGTTCCAGGGTGGTGTGGTTCTCCTTCTACCCCCACAAAACCAGTGTGTGCCATTCTAGTAGCTGTAACTTAACCCCATTTCCAGTTCTCTCCTTCTCTTACTCAGACCTTTCATCTGGAATGGTCGGGGGCAAGGATATTTTATAAAACTTAAGATACCTATTATGTCTTCCACCTTGGGTCATGAGGACCAATCTAAGAACACTTGGCAAGCAGTATATTCAACCAAGCAGTCATTATGCTTAGGATCTAAGATGATGTCCAGTCCATAAGAGAATCCAGATAGCTGAACTGGAACTAAGTTTAAATCTGCTAGGCTCACTTTTGACCAGGCTGACCCCAGGTTGCCATTAAGCAGAAGGAAGAAGACCATGTCTCAGAATAGTCAGAGCAGACCCTGAATTTCCACTGAGGTTTATGTAACTTCCCACTCCATTTGCCTTGATCGTGTACCCAGGAGGCAGCCAAAAACAGATGGTTCTGGGGATAGTGGGATTTGATGACTAAACTGCCTTACTGGATTTTTGGATGAGGCAGAAGTGAGGGAAGTAGAGTCAGAAAGTTTAGTCATTGTTTGAGAAAGTTGCTGCAGTTCTCTACAACACCAGTATCTGGATGGTAGAAAGCTTGAAAGGTTTAACAATACCTTGACTAACAGTCGATTGAGTAGCATTTGGTGCATCAGTATCAGACTGCACATGGTCCGGAAAGCTAAACCACAGCTTAGTTTCAAAAGTCCTTTGGTGTGGCCAGAACCAGCTGCTCAGATCTGAACAGCAACAGCATACCTTGAAAAAGTGTCAATAGTTGAGAGGCATATAGCCCTGAGATGGGTCAAAAGGTCTAGTGTAGTCAGTCTGCCAGGAACAGTTGGAGACAATGCCCTGTTTGATTTGGCCTCATTGACCATAAGACAGGCCAACTTTTGGCCAGTGTCACAAGTCTGACATGCTGTAGTAACGTCTCCATCAGAAGCATAGGGTCCTTGGCTTTCTGCTCAGTCTCTGATGGTGGATGTGTCACCATGTTCAGAATATAATGTGGGACCTAGGCGACGGTGGTGGAAGTCTGGGCAGTGTAGGTTGATAAGCAACTTGATTCCAGTTGGTATCATTAGAGAACAGGCCTTTACCATGAGTATCTAAACTACTTACTCAGATACTTGGATCAACAGCTCTTTGTCTCCATAGTTTTGACCCTTAAGATGGGTGTCTTTAATCTGCCAAGATTTCCAGGTCTCCCAGACAGCTTGGCCATTTGCAGTAATCCAGGAGTCAGTAAAAATATCTCAAGGTTCATTGTGGAGAGTGTCGTCCAGAGTGACAAATACAGCCTTGAGTTCTGCCTTCTAAGCAGAGCAACTGTGTCCACTTTTGGTTTTGCTGAGTTGGTGCTGAGACTGAGCATCTGGCAGCCCAGTGAATACCATCAGCCTTCAGCTTAGCTAGGCCACCAATGAATGAAAAACCCCATTGATCTAGTGGCTTTCTTTGGGCAGCAGGGGTGCTACCACTTTTTCATGTAAAGCCTAGAGTTCAACTGCTTTCTTGAATGTAACTATTTCTTTGTGACCAGTGAGACTTGTTAGGCACCTTTTACCTTGATAGTCATTAAGTTTTAGTTAACACTCCCAAATGGCAATATCAGGCTGGAGAGCCTCAAAGCTTCCATGGATCAGGCATCACTTTTAACAAGAATCAAATAGTACCTAACCCTTTCTTGTCAGAGTGAGTGCACCTCATAGCCGTGTCAAGAAATTGGCAAGTCCAAAATCCAAGGACTGTCTTTGGGGAGACAGCCTGCCATTAGCAGAAGCTGTAATCTGCAAAAAGTGTCAGTCTCAGAGACTTAGAGCTCAGAGAAGTCATTAGACTAGGGGGTCCCTGAAGGTAGGGAATGTGCCACAGTTAGATGGAAACTTCCAGTGCAGCCTGTTGGTTGGAGGCCCACTTAAAAGGTGCTGCTTTGCAGATTGACTGATGTACAGAAAAAAGTACTGATAGAGTGCCCAGGTGAGGCACATGGTTTCCTTAGTACCTAAAAATCCAGTGAGATACTGGGCCTCACGTTTGGGGGAAAGAGGGAGGAGGTGGAGAAGCTGCTGTTGTTTTTAACTGCTGGAGGGAATTGAATGTTGTGAATCTGCCTCTCTAGTCCCAAGAAGTTTTACTTGGTAAGCAGTCCTCTGAATTTTCTTGGGATTTTTCAGCAGTCTCTGGACTTCCCTGGTGACTCAGATGGTAAAGAGTCTGCCTGCAATGCAGGAGACCTGGGTTCAATCCCTGGGTCGGGAAGATCCCCTGGAGAAGGAAGTGGCAACCCACTCCAGTATTCTTGAATGGAGAATCCTATGGACAGAGGAGCCTGGTGGTCTGCAGTCCTTGGGGTCACAAAGAGTTGGACACAACTGAGCAAGTTTCACTTAATCACTTATCAGCAGTCTCTGCTGGTAGAAGTGTCGTGACACTATAGTTAGGGCTTTTTAGACTGAGACTTTGGGCTTGCCAGTCAATAGGATATCAGCAATATATACATCAAGAGATAGAGACACTTGTGCTAAATCCTGACCCAGCTACTGGTGGCTAATGTTAGGGGAGTTTCTTCCATTATCTCTTCTCTACATGTGGTTCTTCTCGATTGAGATGGTCCATCTCTGGTACTTATGGGGAAGTAGTAAATGCCCATGCCATACCAATCCCTGCTGTGCATTCAGATGTCAAAGCAATGACAGTATATATTGTGTTGGCCACAATGTTTATTTGAGTTTTTCTGTAACATCAGCACCACCCAAAGGACAGACTCCCTTTCCTTCTGTGACCTTGCCCAAAGCCCAACATTTGAATGCAAGCACCTACTCTCTCTGAGGATGAGAGATGGGATGGTGAGTTGGACATCTGTGGAATATAACACAGCTGTGGCAATGTGTGTCTTCACCATCCTTGAGTTTTCCTCAGCATGCTTGGATGTGTATAGTGTCTTCACTTTTTGCCCTTGAGAGCAAGGAAACTTTGGTTTCAACCGTAATTCTCTTTTCTCCAAGTAGGTTAAGTCAAGTTAGGGGCAAAGGGAAAAGGTAGAAGGGGAAGTGCTGTGGAGAAAGTGACTGTGCCAGTGAGCAAGGTACATTTTGGTTTCCAGCAGCACCTGAGCTGCGCGTGGCTCAACCTCCAGTGTTTTCATCCCCCTCAAAGCCCTGTGTCAGGCAGAAAGGTCTTTGCAGACAACATCAATGTCTGTTTGGGGGTTCTCTTGATTCAACAGCCCCATCCACATTGCTTTCCACTTGGGGCCACATGGTATATGCCTCTGAACTGACTCAGACTTGACTTCTGCAGTGATAGCTTTTTCAAAAGAATATATCTTTGTTTATTCATAGGTGTTTTCGTTTCCTGGGGCTACCATGACAAAGTACCACACACTGCGTGTCTTAACACAGTTCTGGAGGCTAGAAGTCCTAAATCAAGCTGTTGGTAGGGCCACATTCCCTCAGAAGCCTCTAGAATCCTTCCTTCTGTGACTTGACTTTCTCCTTTCTCGTAGGCTGGTAGCCCCGGGTGTTCCTTGGTTTGTGACGGCATAACTCCAGTTTCTTCCTCCATCTTCACATTGCCATCTTCCCTCAGTGTTTTCATACGGCCTTCTCTTCTTTGGGTCCAATGTCCTTCTTCTTAGGAGGACATAGTGTAGGGCCTGATCTGATGACCTAAACTTGATTACATCTGCGAAGACATTCTAAATAAGGTCACATTCATAGTTATTGGATCAGGACTTCATCATATCTTTTGAGGATGCACAATTCAACTCAGAGCAGTAGACAAGTAAGTTGAGAACCATTTATTGCCCAGTTGACCATACAATTTGGTAAACATGTTTGATGCCAGCTCCAGTAGACTTCCTCAGATATTCCATTTGCTCTGTGAGGTCTCATCCTTCCTGTTGCAGAAAGTCTTGTCTTTTTCAGCATCCTGTTCTTGGTTGCCAATATCTGGCAAGATATGTGAGGGATCAGAGATGTTACTCTACTTGCAAGCCAGCAATTATCCTGCCATGATTTCACGGATGCTGATAGAAGATAACAGGACTCGTAGGTCAGAAAAAAGGACTTTATTACTCTATTTGTGCCACTTTTCCCTTCCTCAAGTCCCAGAGGTGACATAAAGTGTCCTGCATGTGGTTGGTTTTCATCACAGATGAAGAAGCCCCAGCTTGGGAAACCAAAGTCTTTTAGAATGGGCTGCAGACAAACCTGCCTGACCTTTGTCCCATAGCAGGGACATTATTATATGGACAGTAAGTAAAGCTGTCTTCTCCAGAGGAGCCACTTTGTATTCCCAGGCTGTTGGCCTTTCTGCAAACACCTTTGAAAAATAGTCCAGAACCAAAGCTGTCTTCACAAGATATGCAGAAACAAAGGGACTCATGGGGAATTATCTCCCAACAATTGTCTGAAGAGATTGAGTTTATTGAATTGTAAGAATTCTTTTTATATTCTCTATATAAAACCTTTGACAAATATGTTTGCAAATATTTTTCTTCTGGTTTGTGGCTTGCCTTCCTGTTAACTATGTATTTCAAAGGACAAAGTTTTTAATTTTAATGAAAACCGTCTTACAAATTTTTACTCAGAGTTTTTGCTTTCTGCGTGTTACTTAAGAAATCTTTCAGTGTTGCAAAGATTTTTATCCAGTTTTCTTCTAGAAGTATATAGTTCTTACATTTAAGTCTATGATCCATTTTTTATTTTTTTGTGTATGTTAAGTGAGTAAGGGACAAGGTTTATTTTTCTTATATAGATAGCGATTGTTCCAACACTACTGTCATATGTTTTCTCCATTGAATTATCTTGGAACCTTTTTTCAAAAATCAATTGACTATACACGTGTAGTCTCCTTCTGGACTTTATTTGCTCCATTAATCTCCATGTCTATCCTTTCACCAGATTGTCTAAATTTTGTAGCTTTATAATAAGTCTTGATATCAGCTAGTATAAGTCTCGCAATCTTGTTTTCTGCCTTTCCATACAAGTTTTATTATCAGCTTATCAATTTCTTCCAAAAAGCCTAGTTGGATTGATTGGTCTTAGAGAATTTTTAAACCCCTGTGTTATGTATTTCAGAAACAAAGAAAACTCAGCTCCACTAGAGGAAAATACCACAGGGAAAAGTGAAGCAAAAAAAAAAGAAAGATTGCAGAAACTTCAAATGTTATCACTGAGTCGTTGCCATCTGCAGAATCTGAACCTGTTGAAATTGAGGTAGAGATTGCCGAAGGCACAATCGAAGTGGAAGATGAAGGCATCGAGACGTTGGAGGAAGTGGCTTCTGCCAAGCAGTCCATAAAGTACATTCAGAGCACAGGTTCCTCTGATGATTCCGCTCTGGCATTGTTGGCAGATATTACCAGCAAGTACCGCCAAGGCGATAGAAAAGGACAGATTAAAGATGAAGACGGCTGTGCATCTGACCCCACAAGCAAACAGGTAGAAGGTATTGAAATTGTGGAACTTCAGCTGTCACATGTGAAGGACTTGTTCCATTGTGAGAAATGTAACCGTTCATTTAAATTGTTTTACCATTTTAAGGAACACATGAAATCACACTCCACTGAGAGTTTCAAGTGTGAAATATGCAATAAAAGGTATCTTCGGGAGAGCGCGTGGAAACAGCACCTCAATTGTTACCACCTTGAAGAAGGTGGAGTCAGTAAGAAGCAGAGAACTGGGAAAAAAATACACATATGTCAGTACTGTGAGAAGCAGTTTGACCACTTTGGACATTTTAAAGAGCATCTTCGAAAACATACAGGTAAGAAACAAATATTTTATATTAGTTTATTTTTTTCCACACTCATTTCAAGCTGAGTGTCTAAATTCGTTTTTATTAGCATTATAGAAGCCATTTCGTGTGTTTCCTAATGTATAGGCTGAGCACAGTGTTTTTATAATACTAGTTTATTGATATTGATGCTATCAAAGCAAAATCAGTATTAACTTTGAAGTTAATTGTCATTCTTACACCTTGCCAGTTTTTGTATTTTTAAAAGATATACATAAACACTGTGATTATTATTAAATATTATTAATTATGAAATTTTAATTATATGAAACTTCACTGTTAACTGTTTTTACTTTATCTGCCTTATGTTAACACATTACATAGATGAATACATTTACAAACAATCCCAAACACGTTTATACCTTTGCGAACATTTGCTTATCTGTTTTGACCTGGCGGATAGGTAGGCAGTATTTGCCCATCTCCCTCATCTCTCCAAGGCAAACATGTCAGGACTGGTGGACAGCCAAGGAGATGAAAAGAGTAAGGTTTCTGTACTTTAGGTCATGGAGATTTAGAGTACCTGCCTTCAAGGAGTTCAAAGTTTTGTGAAGAGACACAGGCAGGCACAGTCAGCTAAGTGCTGATAGAGGTAAGCACAGAGTCTTATGGGAATGCCTGCTTATGCTGTTACGGTGGAAGACAAGGATGGCTTCCTAGAGGGTTTATCCTGTGATGATTCTCAAAGGAAAAGGAGTTAGCCAGGAGGCAGAGCCCTCCAGGCAAAAGAAGCTAAGTGTACAGACATGAGGAGAGAAAAGTCACTCATTTGGAGTACTTGTTAGCAGGTTATTATGGCTGGAGAATTGGGTCCAATTAGAGGAACGCCAGGAGATGGAGCTGAAGAGTTTTGGGGCTGACTGTATGATATGCATTTTGGCATCATGGATCATCTGCCAGTGGTTCAAGGACAGGAGAAAGAAAGTGATGGGAGATGAGGTTAAGATCATGTAGTTATCTTAGATAAATGCTCTAAATGAGTTAGATTTTATCTTGGAAGACTGGGTCACTTTTAAGAAACTTTTAAGAAATTTAACCCAGGGAGATTTCTGATTAAATTTATGCTTTAGAGACAGAACTGGCAGGATTGGAGTGGGTGGAGCCTACAGGGTCTAGTTAGGAAGTTGTTTGAGTAATCTAAACAAGGATGAGGAGTTGAATAAAGGCAGTGATATGGTAACGGCTTGAACGTGTAACATGAAGTAGGCAGAGTCAACAGGGTTTGGTGATTGGTGAGATGTGGAGGTAAAGAGGGGCTTCCTTGGTGGCTCAGACAGTAAAGAATCTGCCTGCCAGTGCAGGAGACTGGGTTCAATCTCTGGGTCGGAAAGATTCCCTGGAGAAGGGAATGGCAATCCGCTCCAGTATTCTTGCCTGGAGAATCCCTTGGACAGAGGAACCTGGTGGGCTGCAGGATCACAAAGAGTCGGTCATGACTGAGCAAGTAAGGGGTAAAAGAGAAGGTGACTCCCAGCTTTCTGATTTGGATGGCTTAGTGATCAAAAGTTTATTAAGTTAGAAAAATAAAGAAGGGTAAAATCTGGGGATGAGGGGAGAGAGCCAGATATACTGACAGCTGTGCCTGTGGGATACCCAGTGTGAAAGACAACCTAAAGATGACCTGTAACCATGTTTTCAAATGATTGTTTCCTAGTTTTCCAAGGAGGGAGTATGGAATTGTAGGAAAAAAATGTGGGTTTGGAAACCAGAGTTAGATTGAGGTTCCAGGTTTTTTTTTGGTTTGTTTTGGCCTGACTGTGGAGCTTGTGGGATCTTAGTTCCCTGACCAAGGATTGAATCTCGGGTCCCACAGTAAAAGCGCGGAGTCCTAAGCACTGGACTGCCAGGGAGTTCCCAGGCTCCATTTCTGACATTTGTCAGCCTGATGAACTTGACTGGTCTCTTTATCATTGGATTTCTCTCCTTATCTGTGTAAATAAGAACAATGACACCTACTTTACAGGGTTGTGACAAATAAGAGAAATTGATAAAAGCACTTTGAAGATTGTACTTTTTACACATCTAAAGTATAATTAATCTGTTACTGTTTCTAGACTAAGAAAAAGACAAACAGGAGCATACAGTACAGTGTTACACCATTTAATTTATTTTGAAATTTTTTTAATATGTGAAACATTCATGAATGTATTTTTTTTTTTTTCACTGTGACTGCATGGGATTTCAGTTACAGGCATGCCCTAATTTACTTCGTCACTCATGATGATACAATTTTAGGTTGTTGCTAGTCTTTTGCCATTTATTACAAACTGTGCTGTAGTAAACATACTTGTATGTAATTTTTGTGTACATGTTTAACTTAATTTTTGACAGAGTTGCCAAGTCAAAGGATATGTGCATTTTAAATCTTGGCAAATATCAAATTGCCCTTTAAAGAAGTTAACGATTTTTATTTGTAGGCTGCATTTTATAGTGAAAAATTATACACTATTAAAACCATTCTAGTTAGCAATATTCCACCATTTGTGGAGTTGTAGAAGAGTTTCTATACCAACAGTAATTCTAGGTGATTAGGTCTTTTCTCTCATTAATTTTTTTCATCTTATGAAAATTATATAAAAAATAAGCTATAGTTGTTTTTTCAGGGAAAAAACACAGCTCAGAGTTATTCCTTGACTGTGTTGGGTCCACGTGAGTATGAGGGTCACGTCTGAGACCTGATCACTGAGGCTCCACCTCTGAAATCTTGGTCCTGTTCTCTCTAGGCATCATCCTTTCTCTTGACTTCTCTCCTGCTTTCCTTCCTTTGGCTGTGGGCTCTACCTCATTTAACCTCATTTAGCCTTCTTGTCCTTCTGTAGCCCTTAAACTTCATTTATCGCCCCGTTTCTGACTTCATCTTATCCTCATTGTATACTTCCTGAGTCACTTTTTCTTGTACTCTAAGCACATTTCTTGGCTTTTGAACCCTACATCCTGGAATTATTGTAGTCATTTACTTCTCTTCCCTGCTGAGCACTTCCTGCAAAAATTCTTATCAGACCTTAAGTTAAGCCTTTTGGTGTCTGGTTTATATCTTTCCTTTCCTAATTGCCATTCTAGACCTTCAGTGCAGTACTTGAGCCCCTGTCTACACCCCAACTTAGCTGTGGAGAAACCTGTGTGGTTCCTTCATTGTCTCCTCCTCTTATTACAGAGAAAGATATTTTCCTGTTTTTCAAGGCCAGTCCTGAAGCCCACATCTCAGTGACTCCTCCAAAGCCACGTTTCACCTGTCATTCCTACTACTCTCTCCTGCTCCACTGATTCCTTCTCCCTTAGCAAATAAGTAATAATTCTTTTCTGGCTGAAAAGAACCTCTTACTGACCTGTCCCCATTGAGCCTCTTCTCCTCTTTACTTCCAAGCCTTCTTGAAAGAGTTTCTGTACTGACTGTTTTCATTGGCTTGCCTTATTCGCTCTCCCTTACCCCCCACTGTAGCGTGGCTCCAGATTGCCCCATACCGCTCAGTGTTTCTGCTAGCGTACCCCAATCCCCTGTTGTTACCCTGCCTGTCGTTTTTGTTCGGTTCAGCGCGATTTACTACCTCATCTTCCTGAAATTTCTTCCTTAATTTTCCTTAGTGTTCTTCTGTCTACCAGATTTTGCCACTTTGCTCTGAGTACCTCAAACTCACCAGACTCAAAACTGAATTTATAATCATCCCCAGCATACCCTACTCCACGCCTCCTTAAACATCTCTGTTCTTTATTCTGGTTGGTGTTCTAAACCAGCGATCTGGGAGTCAGTATGATACCTCCCGTCTTACTCCTCACCCGCCATACTGTTTTACACCTCTGTGCCTCCTCCTGGAATACACTTTCTTTCCTGAACTTCTCTTAGTCCATTTTAGGCAGAATTCATCACTCTGTGCTGCTGCAGCCCATTGCTCATTGCCCTCTTCTCTGTAACAGGCTTTCTGTGGTATATTGCATTTGTTTATGTCCCATGTATTTTCACCTTCCTGATATACCCTGGCCTGTGATACGAAACTTCTAAAAATAAAGACAATTTATCTTCATTACCTAGCACATGGCTTGGCAATACAATAAGTGCTCAAAAATTGCTGTGGAGTGGAGAGGGCTGCATGTCCGTGAAAAGGAATTTGACTTTGATTTTTATCTAAGGGAAAATAGACAGTTTTTTAAGAAATGCAAAGGCATGGAATAACATTCAGATCCAAATTTTTATTTCTTTGCCAGAGCACAGTTATAAGAATCATTAAAAACTTGTATTTCCACCTCTTAGAACAGTCTTTTAGATGTGATGGAAACATCCAAGTTATAAGTTCTGCTCCTCCATTCAAGACAGTCCTATCAGAATTACCCAAAAAGAAAAAGACGTTTTGCATTTTCTGTTTTTCTTGATTTGTCAATATTTTTTTGTATTCTAACAGGTGAAAAACCTTTTGAATGTCCAAATTGTCATGAACGATTTGCTAGGAATAGTACCCTCAAATGTCACTTGACTGCATGCCAGACTGGAGTTGGAGCAAAAAGGGGAGAAAGAAGCTTTATGAATGTCAGGTACGTGTGGGTGTGGTGTACTCTATTCTGAGCAAAGAAGTCTGTGTTTGAAATTGTTAGAAGTGACAAGTAACAAGCCTAGACCAAAAGTATGGCGCTGACAGTTCAGAAAGAGATGAGAGTAAAGAACATAATTGTCTTGCTTTTGTAAGGGAAACTGTTGTTTTTACCCAATCCTAGATGATACCAATGTTATTAACATTATGTCCTAAATAACAAGTAGTGTCAAACTGGTTGTTCTTAACCATAGAGCAGTCATTAGGATTCTGGAGTGGGGTGAAAGAGGCAGACCAGCTGTAATGGGCTCTTCTTCCTTGGTTAGTGTTTTTATTCCAAATGGTGAGATTGTTCTTAATGTTGATATTATATAAGAAAGTATAATAGTGTTACTTTTATATTCCTAGAATTTATGACATTTAAACAATGAAGGAAATATTAAAATGTTTCCCAAAAAGGATTTAAGTTTTTAGCTACAACAGCTAAAACGTCAAATAAACAAAAAATTTATGAAATCCCTTAGACTATATTACAGAGGTTATATTTATAACATATTCAGAAAAATCTACAACTTTTTCCTTACACAGATTAAACGCATCCTGTATTTCTTTCAGTTTGAATGTAAGTGTTAACACTTAACTATTTGGTTGTTTCAGGTCTGTAATAGTGTGTTTAACAGCTGGGACCAGTTCAAAGATCACCTGGTGATACACACTGGAGATAAACCCAACCATTGTACTCTGTGTGACTTGTGGTTTATGCAAGGAAATGAATTAAGGAGGCATCTCAGCGATACTCATAATATTTCAGAGCGCCTGGTAACTGAAGAAGTTCTTTCAGTAGAAACACGTGTGCAAACTGAACCTGTGACGTCAATGACTATTATAGAACAAGTTGGGAAGGTACATGTGTTACCACTGCTCCAGGTTCAGGTGGATTCAGCACAAGTGACTGTGGAACAGGTCCATCCAGATCTGCTCCAAGACAGCCAAGTGCACGAGTCACACATGAGTGAGCTTCCAGAGCAGGTCCAGGTAAGTTATCTAGAAGTGGGGCGAATTCAGACTGAAGAAGGTACTGAAGTCCATGTAGAGGAGCTGCATGTTGAACGGGTAAATCAGATGCCAGTGGAAGTACAAACTGAGCTTCTAGAAGCAGACTTGGATCAAGTGACCCCTGAAATCATGAACCAAGAGGAGAGAGAGCCTACCCAAGCAGATGCTGCCGAGGCTGCTGTAGAAGAACACGAAGACGCTGAGGATTTAGAGACCAAATCAACAGTGGATTCCCAAGCTGAAAAGGCAGGAAATGAGAACAGAACACCTATGCCAGTTTTAGAATGAAATAACAAATGCATATATTTTTAAATTTATGTGTTGGGTTTGTGAACTGATGATGGGCAGTGTGACTGTCCTTATGCTAACAGACATGTGGACCAAAGTTAAACTCTTTCCTGTTGTGCTGAACTGTTTCCATGGAAACAGATGGATTTCCCCCCACTTTGCCACAGAGGAGGGATCTTTCCCATAAGTGAATGGGAAGCTTTGAGAAGTATATTTCTGGAAAACTTAAATGGATTATATTCTTATTATATAGTTGGGTACGAATGTATATTTTCATTGTGGTAAGAGTTCTTACTCTCTTTTCCTGGTCATGTCCTTCCTCAAGTTTTTTTTTTTTACCCGCCATGTTGTAAAATCAAACGTAAAATCATTAGAATACAAGTTGATGTATTCTGATGCATGTTAGAAAATTTGAATATATAGGAAACAAGACTGCATGAAGAAAAGTGCATTGTTACTGTGCAGTTAAATTTTGGCTTCTGGCTTCCTTTAGTTTGAACAACATTCTTGTCTGCCCTGATTGATGGTCATAGGTGTCAGCTCTGCAACAAAAACAGAGTGGTGGTGGCAAATTGCTAGAATGTTTAAAAAAACACACACACCCATGTGCCTTTTCAAACCAACTGAACTTCTATAAAGCATCTCTCGTTCTTTTAAAATTTGTGTTGTAGGCAGTGTAGGTGATGCTGTAGTACTTTATATATTTTTTCTTATAATGACAGATACCAATTCTTTTTCACTTAGGTTGAGAAATTTCATTTAATGGCAGCTGAAGGGCCATTTTCAATTGGGAAAATTCATTTATATCTGTGGTAAACTTTATTTTGATGAAAAGTTGCACTAGTATTTTACCACCAGATGAAAACAAGATGAGCATCATTTAAAAATTAATGTATTTAAAATAAAGTACAGAGAAAAACATGTATATAATATATCAGGCTTTGTTTTGAATGAATCTTTCCCCCCAATCCTTAATGTAAAGATCTTGTGCTATAACTTTTAAAGCCATACAAATAAGAGTGCTAAACTGTGGACTTTAAAGTAGGTGTGTAAATATTTTTAATCAGTATTACTTGGAAAATAAAATATAACAACAACAGAAAATAAACCAATATGCTATTTTCTTTACCTGTTAAATATTGGGAGATATTTACATTTTTAAAGTAAACTTTAAAATTATGTGTTTATGACTCTCTTTTTTTCAATTTAACCAGTGTTTAATTTGGTTTGCGATCAAAGGTGTCTTCTCATCTGTACTAATATGACTGATATATGAATTGAGATATAACATTTGCAGTATATATCTCCAATCCTCAAAAGTCAATTCAGAAGAAAGTAAGAAGAGGTTGATATTTGCTATTTTACATGGTGGGACACAATAACCAGTGGAATTTTAGTAGAGCCTATTTTAAAAATCCTTTCTCCACTTACTAGTGTGTTAAATTTAAAAGGTCAATTCCACGTATCACATTTTGGTAACCCTGGTGTTAAATGGTTATCACATTTATGAAGTATATTGAAGAGAATGGCTTTCCATGACTGGATAAGTCATGGATTTAAAGAGGAATTAGGAGACTGTCTTTATTTTAAATCGAAGTATATGAACATTTCTAAGTCTGTTCTCTTTGATAATTGGTACCATGGGGTCTCTTTGCCACCCCATGGACTGTAGCCTACCAGGCTCCTCAGTCCATAGGATTTTCCAGGCAATAGTCCTGGAGTGGGTTGCCATTTTCTTCTCCAGGGGAGCTTCCCAACCCAGGGATCAAACCCAGGTCTCCTGCATTGTAGGCAGACGTTTTACTGTCTGAGCCACCAGGGAAGTCTTTATATATATATAGACGTATTTTTTTCTTTGAAGTTGGAAAATACTGATGATAGAATTAACTGAAATTTTTAGTTTGCCTTAAGATGTCCATGTTCCTGAGTTAGAGTTTTAAAAATGTTTAAATTCCTGACAGTGGTCTCAAGTATATAAATTACTAGTTAGTATCTAGTGAATTTTGAATGCTGAAAATAACTCATGCTGTGCCCTTAAGCCAAGGTATGAAACAAGGTTTATTTTTAAACATAATTTTTCAAGAGCCCTGACTGCAATGTAGAGATCAGGGACAAAGGCACAGCAAATCATTAAAATTATCATTTGAGTTTTCAGATTTGGCAAGGCCTTTCAAAGCAGGTTTGAGGGACAGATATAGTTCATTTACTTTTCCCAAAAGGTTTGAAGGCTATGTGTACTTCAAATGCCAGTAAATTAGATTATCAGAGAAGACAAGGAAGGGTACCCGCTGGTAGTAAACCTTGCAGTTCCTAAAACGTTTCTCATGTTATTGTTTAGTCACTAAGTCATGTTCTTTTTGCATGACTCTTGCAACCTCGTGGACTTCTTTGTCCATGGGATTTCCCAGGCAAGAATACTGGAGTGGGTTGGCATTTCCTTCTCCAGGGGAATCTTCCTGAACCAGGGATTGAACCCAAGTCTCCTGCATTGGCAGGTGGATTCTCTACCATTGAGCCACCAGGGAATGATAATGTATATTAAAGTACTGAACTGGATATTTTGTTCTCGCTTTCTTCTACCGGAGTTTTTAGCTAGGTCTACAGATGACAGCTGGGTAGTACTGCCAGACGTTGGTCACCCACAGGAATCCCAAGAGCATTGGAAAATGATAGGAGAGCCTCTCCTGTCTACCCCACACTGTTCAACAGCAGTTCTTTGATTCCTAAACAGCAACTGGCTGTCCTTCAATTCTGACAGTACCTGGAATTAACACATTCCAGAAAGTGAGAAGGGAGATCAAACTAGTCAATCCTAAAGGAAATCAACCCTGAATATTTATTGGAATGACTGTTGCTGAAGCTGAAGCTCCAATACTTTGGCCACCTGATGAGAAAAGCTGACTCATTGGGAAAGACCCTGATGCTGGGGAAGATTGAAGGCTAAAGGAGAAGTGGATAGCAGAGAATGAGATGGCTAGATAGCATTACCAGCTCAATGAACATGAATTTGAGACTTCAGGAGATAGTGGAGGACAGAGGGGCCTGGCATGCTGAAGTCCTTGGGGTCACAGAATTAGACACAACTTAGCAACTGAACATCCCAATCCCAAAGAAAGGCAATGCCAAGGAGTGCTCAAACTACCGCACAATTGCACTCATCTCACACGCTAGTAAAGTAATGCTCAAAATTCTCCAAGCCAGGCTTCAGCAATATGTGAACCGTGAACTTCCTGATGTTCAAGCTGGTTTTAGAAAAGGCAGAGGAACCAGAGATCAAATTGCCAACATCCGCTGGATCATGGAAAAAGCAAGAGAGTTCCAGAAAAACATCTATTTCTGCTTTATTGACTATGCCAAAGCCTTTGACTGTGTGGATCACAATAAACTATGGAAAGTTCTGAAAGAGATGGGAATACCAGACCACCTGATCTGCCTCTTAAGAAATCTGTATGCAGGTCAGGAAGCAACAGTTAGAACTGATCATGGAACAACAGACTGGTTCCAAATAGGAAAAGGAGTACGTCAAGGCTGCATATTGTCACCATGTTTATTTAACTTCTATGCAGAGTACATCATGAGAAATGCTGGACTGGAAGAAACAGAAGTTGGAATCAAGATTGCCGGGAGAAATATCAATAACCTCAGATATGCAGATGACACGACTCTTATGGCAGAAAGTGAAGAGGGGCTAAAAAGCCTCTTGATGAAAGTGAAAGTGGAGAGTGAAAAGGTTGGCTTAAAGCTCAACATTCAGAAAACGAAGATCATGGCATCTGGTCCCATCACTGCATGGGAAATAGATGGGGAAACAGTGGAAACAGTGTCAGACTTTGTTTTTCTGGGCTCCAAAATCACTGCAGCCATGAAATTAAAAGACGCTTGCTCCTTGGAAGGAAAGTTATGACCAACCTAGATAGCATATTCAAAAGCAGAGACATTACTTTACCAACAAAGGTTCGCCTAGTCAAGGCTATGGTCTTTCCTGTGGTCATGTATGGATGTGAGAGCTGGACTGTGAAGAAGGCTGAGCGCCGAAGAATTGATGCTTTTGAACTGTGGTGTTGGAGAAGACTCTTGAGAGTCCCTTGGACTGCAAGAAGATCCAACCAGTCCATTTTGAAGGAGATCAATCCTGGAATTTCTTTAGAAGGAATGATGCTAAAGCTGAAACTCCAGTATTTTGGCCACCTCATGCGAAGAGTTGACTCATTGGAGAAGACTCTGATGCTGGGAGGGATTGAGGGCAGGAGGAGAAGGGGACGACAGAGGATGAGATGGCTGGATGGCATCACTGACTCGATGGATGCGAGTCTGAGTGACCTCCGGGAGCTGGTGATGGACAGGGAGGCCTGGCGTGCTGTGGTTCATGGGGTCGCAAAGAGTCGGACACGACTGAGCGACTGATCTGATCTGATCTAGCAACTGAACATCCACGATACTGCCCCCACTTCAGACACCAGCCAAAAATAAAGAGTCCCCAGGTGACCCACACTTCTGCCTGGTTAACTACAAAATTAGGTTTTCCCACTCCCTCCCAGGTTAAATATTTCAGTGGAATCATCTGGAACTCAGGAAAGCACTATGGGGTGTAGTTTATTACAAAGAATACAAAGCAGGAAGAGACAGAGATCCATAGGGCAAAGGGGTGAGGTGGGAGGCAGGGGTGCACAGCACATCCCTGTCCAGGCCTGGTGCTCCACCCTCCCAGCACATGGATGTGTTTACCCAGATGCTCCCTTAACCTTGTTTACTTAACTTTCCTTGGGGGTAGGGCTGATAGTTCTAGCCCTCTAATCCATATGGTTGAGGACTAGTGGCTGGAGCTAAGAGTCACCACATTACATAAACTCAGGTAGAGGCTTGTCAGGAATAACAAAAGATATCACTCAGGAAATTGCAAGGGTTTTTAAGAGCTCATTGCCAGGAACCAGATACTTATTTTTTTTATTATACCACATGTATCATCTGGGATTCAAAGGGAAACTAACTGTACCCCAATGTCAATAAATTTAAAACCTAGAAATCTTTTGAACAGGTACAAAAACAAGGATCTTACAGTCCTACCATTTAAAATAGGCTGCAATCCTCTTACTAATACTGAAAGTAGAAATACTTTCATGAAAAGGTAAGTGCTTCTGATCCTACTACATTAAGTTTTGAATTAATATTTCAATATTTAAAAAGTCTATGAGAATCTTCTAGGCTAATTACCCACTTTATACTTTGAATAAGAGAACAGCATTGACTGGCCTGAATGTGATAAATGTCCACTGGTAAATCAAGTAGATTTTAATGTACATCTTCAACATTTGTCACTGTTTTAAACGATCAGATGGTCATGACAGTATTCACGTGGAAACAGTTTTATAACCGTCATGTACAATTACAAGTAAATGACCTTCAAAGTTTAGCCTGATTTTGTTGGAGATAGCAGCTTTGAATTTAACACTGAACTTTGTTACATCAGGAGAGGGAAACCTAAGCTGAATATTAACTACTCCATGTTCTATAAACGTTACTTCCTTAATTCTGTAGACATGAAAGGTAGGAAGGCAGCATGTGAATTCATAATTATTTTCTTAACTTTCCCACCTAATATGACACTAAATATGATGTAATTATACAACTGAAGTGATGCCCACCTTGATACATGTACCAAAGTACAGCCTAGGAGAGGAACCTTGTAACATGATAGCATCATTTATGAATCACTTATGCCAAGCACTTTACATTTGATCATCTGAATGATCTGAAATAATTACATTATTAGCTGTCATTTTGCAAATAGAGGAAATTAAGATGAGGAGATGAGAAAGAGCTGGTGGAAAGTGAAGCCAATATTTGAAACCAGAGAGCTTGACTTCACAGACTATAGTCACCTCTGTATGAGATCTTTGTGGCTGACAGCATTGGCTCACACAGAGCATAGGCAAAACAGCCATTTTCCTTCTGGAACTTACATCAGCCCATGATGAGTTTTGGGTAGGGGGGAACAGGAGATTAGAAAAGATGGCAAGAGATTCACAGCAAATTGCCTTCTGATAGCTCCTTGCTGTCTCCTTGCCTAGAGACCGCACTGTCTAGGCAATGGTTCGACAACAGCATGCAACAGCATTTTGTTAATTCAATTGGTCTGGGTTAGTATTGCTGCTGCTGCTGCTGCTAAGTCACTTCAGTTGTGTCCGACTCTGTGGGACCCCATAGACAGCAGCCCACCAGGCTCCCCCGTCCCTGGGATTCTCCAGGCAAGAACACTGGAGTGGGTTGCCATTTCCTTCTCCAATGCATGAAAGTGAAAAGTAAAAGTGAAGTCTCTCAGTCGTGTCAGACTCTTCGAGACCCCATGGACTGCAGCCTACTAGGCTCCTCTGTCCATGGGATTTTCCAGGCAAGAGTGGGGTGCCATTGCCTTCTCCCTGGGTTAGTATTAGGACCTGAGAATTTGCATTCCTAACATTCCCAGGTAATATACTGATACACCTAGAGAATGGCTGACATAGAGTACTTAAGGGAAGCACAGATGACTAGCCAATGATGTGAACATTTTGAGGGTCTCTTTTTTTATAGGTAGTCAGGTGCTACTTTCAAAATAACTTGTTATTTTTTGTCCATGTTGACTATTCATATAATGCACTGGACTAAGACAATGGTCTTGTTTTTTCATATTAATCAAGAACGTTCTACTTAGTAATAAATTGCTTTTATGTTTCTGAAATGAAAATGCCACAAAGACATGATCTGTTAGAGAATAATAAAATAAAAACTGGAAAATCAGAATAATTGAATACTTTTGCTTCAACTGGGTAACTCAAATACACTTTAGAGACAAAATGATGGCTAATATCTGCTGAGGAGCAAATGTCAATGTATGAACTCATGTAAGACAAGAGCTGATCATTAACTCTGTCGCCTGGTAGACCACTTTATTAGAGGTGTATTAGAGTAGTAACTGTGTCTGTGAAATAATAGTTATCTGTTAGATACAGCTATGAAACATTATGGAGGGAATAACAGATTCAGAACCCTAGTCCAGTTGAAATGGTGCTTATTAAAAACTAAAGATAAAAATCAAACAAAAGTAACTATTTGATTTTTAAAACTTTTCATGAGATAATTTCGGCAAAGGATCAGTGGGCCCAGAGCCTTCATCTGTTCGTTGTTCAACTGTAGATTATACTCAAGTGCTGATTATTAAGAAAATATCACACTTATTGCTATACTTGGGCTTCTCCAGTGGCTCAGACAGTAAAGAATCCCCCTGCAGTGCAGGAGACCTGAGTTTGATTCCTGGGTTGGGAAGATCCCCTGGAGAAGGGCATGGCAACTGACTCCAATATTCTTGCCTGGAGAATCTCAATGGACAGAGGAGCCTGGAGGGCTGCAGTCCATGGGGTTCCAAAGAGTCAGACATGACTGAGTGACTAAGCACCACACAGCACATTGCTATACTTGGCTACCTATTCAAGAAAAGTTTGGAGTACAGTTGTTATTAATATTGTAGTGGGAATCTCAGGTAATAACTCAAATTTTATAATGAAAATTACTTTTATAATGAAAATGTCTCAAGATTACAATTTGGGGTTTTTTCTCTTTTTTTACCCCCTCTATTCATTGTACTTTACCTTTAGGAAGAAAGCTAAGTATTGAACACTAATGACTAAATGATGAGGCAGGAATGTCTAAAGTGAATTAAAGTACCCAGAATATCAACAGAATTTAAGCTGACTTGGTAGGGGAAGTAGTGGCACTTCACCCAGTCACGGAAATGTACAACTTTTTTTCTACTTTGTTGTTTTTGTTGTTAAATTATACTTGCTCAACAAAAAGATTCATGTATTTTAGAAAAATAAGAAAGTTAAAAGCCACTCCAAGACTCATATGTTGTTCACTCACTCAGTTCTGTCCAACTCTTTTCGACCCCATGAATCGCAGCACGCCAGGCCTCCCTGTCCATCACCAATTCCCAGAGTACACTCAGACTCATGTCCATTGAGTCAGTGATGCCATCCAGCCATCTCATCCTCTGTCATCCCCTTCTCCTCCTGCTTTCAATCTTTCCCAGCATCAGGGTCTTTTCTAATGAGTCAGCTCTTCGCATCAGGTGGCCAAAGTATTGCAGCTTCAGCTTCAGCGTTAGTCCTTCCAATGAATATTCAGGATTTATTTCCTTTAGGATTGATTGGTTTGATCTTGTAGTCCAAGGAACTCTCAAGAGTCTTCTCCAACACCACAGTTCAAAGCTCATTAATCAGAAATAATTACTGCTAATGTTACATAAATATCTCTCCATACACATACACATGAGAGAAAAACTTTTAAAAACAATTACTAGTCTTAGTTCTTTTGGTTTAATATTGCTTGAAATTAATAGAAATAAGGAGAACAGAATACATGGGTAAACTTCAAATAAATGTTTCTTTCCTGCTGGTTCTTTAAAAGTGCCTATAAAATTAAGGAAAAAGATTTTAATAAATCCTAATTGTTGTGATTCAATTTGGTGTTCTAATTATACTTGCATTGTCAAGGCTTGTGAGGTTAGTGTGCCGATTAAACAGCTGATTAACTGGAGTACAAGAGAGAATCTGTGAAATAGATAGATCTGAAGAAACTAACCAGAATGTGAAAGAACGTAAATAGAAGATAAAAATCTGGAAAATACAAGAAAGACATGAGATAAAATGAGGTCTGACACATAATGTTCAACTGGAATTTCTGAAAGATAAACATGGGAGAGGGATCATAGTCAAAGAGATATTGTCTGAGAATGTTTCTGAATTGTCTTGAAGACATGAAGTCTCAGATTGAGGTAGCATTTACAATCTAAACAGCATAAATAAATTTTCCTGGAACAGGATATGCCTTTTGAGTTATAGATTCAGTTCAGTTCAGTTCAGTCGCTCAGTCGTGTCCGACTCTTTGCGACCCCATGAATCGCAGCACGCCAGGCCTCCCTGTCCATCACCAACTCCCAGGGTACACTCAAGACTCACATCCATTGAGTCAGTGATGCCATCCAGCCATCTCATCCTCTGTCGTCCCCTTCTCCTCCTGCCCCAATCTCTCCCAGCATCAGAGTCTTTTCCAATGAGTCAACTCTTCGCATGAGGTGGCCGAAGTACTGGAGTTTCAGCGTTAGCATCATTCCTTCCAAAGAAATCACAGGGCTGATCTCCTTCAGAATGGACTGGTTGGATCTCCTTGCAGTCCAAGGGATTCTCAAGAGTCTTCTCCAACACTCCAACTCTGCAGCAATGCAGTCTTAAAAACTTTTGCTCTGTGTCCTCTCCCTGACATTTGTCAAATATCCTTCCCATATCCCTCTAAATATCCCTCCCAAATATCCCTCCCTCCCACTAGCCAAAGTCTGGCTAGTGGAAGAGGAAGAAGAAAAGCAGAGGTAGGAAAACCTCATTAATAGCCCAGGTTCACATTCAATAGGGATGTTCTGTATCAGGTAACTTAAAATTAAAGTAGAATGTGCCTATATTCCCTAGAACAGCACTAAAGGTGGGAAGATATGTCAGAACTTGAAATAATAATGCTACCATTTATTAAGCATTTATTGAGGCGGTTCTGACATTTGGGCCCCAACTACTTAGAGACTGATGAAAGGAGTAGACAGATACCTTGTTGATGGGGGAGCCTCCTGCCAATCATCCAAGCCCATGGGACTCCAGGTTAAGAAAACCTAGTTCATTGTTTACCAGAAACTTTGTCTCATTAATTTTCACAACTCCCCGATTACAGATGAGAGAACAGATGAAGGTACATGAAACCAGAGTGTCATGTAATTAGTAGGGAACAGAGGTCAGAGGCAGGGTGTAGCTTTATGAGTCAAAACTCTAAACTTTTAGCCACTGTCGGTACTTCTTATAGAATAATACTTCAATAGTATTATTAAATAGACTTCCTGTTTTAGAGTCAGTTCTTCTATTAATAATTAGTTGTTTCTAAGAATGTACTTGGCTACTGCTAATGCAAGGGAGCAGGGTTTAATACACTAAATTTTAATGAGCTCTCCCATAACCTGAAACTATACCATCTTAATAGTTTTTACAGTTTCATCAATTCTTTTGAAAATAATATTTTTCTGACATTAAAATTTTTTTCTGACATGTACTCCCATTGTAGAAAATGCAAACAACACTGGGAAGTATTAACATTGTTTAGACCACCTGAGGTTCCACAAGACAATGAAAAAGTATTTCTAATGTCTGGTATATTTCCTTCCAGTTATACATATCACAAATTTGTATCATTCTGTTTTGTAACTTTTGCTTTCACTTAACATGTTGAAAGTATTCCCCCATACTATTCAAAACAAAAATGTTAACTTTTCTATATACTATTACATTGTAATTAGCCTATTGTTGAATGACCCTGTTTAGGAGAAAAGCATTTTTTTCAAGTGAAGGAAATTCAGTGTGAGGTCAGTCCTGTATGGCTAAGTATCCCAGGACCCCCAGGTGAAAGGAAGGCATGAAGGAAGGGTTTATATTTTGAAACGGAGCAGGCCCTAGCAGTCTGTCTGCAAGAGGAATGCAGGTGACTCCTGGAAAAAAGTCTGGCTACTGGACTTTAGAAGTGGTTTCTGAAGCTGAGTTTTAAGTTTTCCTTTTCTACAGTAGCCTAAAGTTTTCAGTAACCTCTTAATTCTCTAGAATCCAGGATTGGCTTTGCCAAGCGTTGCTCTACAGGGGCACCATGGGATGACCTATGTCAGAGTATGTGTCACCTGGGAAGTTGAGGCTCTTGGTTTCTGGGCTGTTTCTTTATGAATTCTTGTTCTGTGGATTTTCATGTTATAGAATTCAAGGAGTCTTTTGTATTTAAAATATGCAATGATTTATCCTGTATTTCATTGTTTTATAAAGACTGATGGCACGTACTATTTTAAGATTATTCCTTTTAAAAAAAAAGTCCTTTTGTCTTTGAGAAGAAGGCCTCCTTTAAAGACACACTTTTCTCACAGAGAACCTTTATAACCACTCTTATAAAACAAGAAAGCAGTTTTTCCAGGTTCTCTTGGTTTTCCTGCCAATCCCAGTGGTCAGTCTGTGGAGCTGTCCAAGGTTTTATTTCTTGCCCTTCCTGTTCTGGCCCCTTTAATCATCATACAAAGAGGCAGCACAGGCTACTGAGGAAGAGCACCAGACTTGAGTCAGACCTTTGGGTCTGAGTCCCAGCATCAGTACTGGACAGCTGTGTGACCTTGAGCAAGTCAAGTAAATTTCTGGGCCTCAGTTCCCTCATCTGTCAAAACAGGGGTGGTAATCAGAGCACTTAACTGAAAAGGCTATTGTGAGCATTTAATCAGTCATTCTGTGAAATTATTTATAACAGTTACTGGCAAGTAGCAAAATAAGGAATCTTTGGATTCCCTAATTTCTACCATAAAAGGGCTTTAAACTCAGGTTATTTTTCCCCTTAGCTCTTTTGCTTTTGTAAATACACCCTAGCAATTATGGAGGATCCAGGCACATGAGGAAGTGGAAAGACAGTTCAGAGCTGTGACTTAGGGCCCCCAGTCACGGCTTTGCCATTAACCAGCCCTGTGGCCCTTGTTAACTGACTTCTCCAACTTCAATTTCTTCCTCTGTAAAATGATGGACATGAACTTCAGTAAATCATCTTTATTCTTTAGTATTTGGTGAATCGCATTCTCTCCTTGCTTGTAAACTGGAAAAACATTTGGCACCCACCATGAGCCGGAGAGTGATAGCTGGGGAGTATACAGGACACTGGGGATCCACTGCCCAAGGGGCACCCAAGGAACCAGGCCTAATCCGGCCTGAGCGTGGCGTTAGCACTTCTTTTTGCAAAGCCTAAACGTTCCCAGACTCACCTGAAGGAGCTGTCACGGTGGTTTGCTAGAAAACCCCACTCTGTTAGGAAGATTACCGGGTCTCCCAAGGACACGGAAACCCTTTTTATCAAGAGGCTGGAGCGACTCAGCACGCAGCGGGAGTTGACGGGAGCCGTGTCGCCTCTTGCCATCCGTGCTCCAGGAGCGCTCCTCTCTGCGGCAGGGCCAACACCCCCTGCTCCAGTGTGTACGATGGGTGTCCCCGCGCCGCGCTCCCCAACCCCCCCCCCCCCCTCCCCGCAACCTCCTTTCAGCCCCTCCCTCCCAGCTGCCAGAGAAACCGGCCTACGAGGTCCAGGCCCTCGTCCGGGTGCCCCTCCGGCCTCCCCTTCCCCGCCTCCCCCGGGCCAGCCCCCAGCTCCGGATTGGTCCTTCGGGAAACGCTACGGGGCGCCTGAGTCCCGTTTGCGGAGCCCGGGCATGGCCGGTGGGCGGGGTCTGCCACTGCCGCCCCTGACAGCTCCCGAGCCTTTGCCGCGGCCACTGCGCTCTGACACCCACACACCGCCCGCGCCCGAGCCCACCACCCAGAGAGCCCGCCCCCGGCGCCGCGCAGCCGAGCCCGAGAGCGGAGCTCGCCACCAAGGTAAGCGAGGGCCGCGGGGCTCGCAGGCGGCACTCCACCCGGCCGCCCCCTTCCTCCGCCAGGCTGCCGACTTGGGTGCTGAGCAGGGACGCCTCTCCTCCCCGGAACCCCAGGGCAAAGAGAGACCCAACTCCCGGCGAGGGTGGGCGAATTGGGGTCAGGAGAGGATTAGCGCTCTTTAGGGGCGCCTCCTCCAAAGCCCATCGCGCCTGGGAAGCGAGAGCGTTGGAGGCAGAGGCCGGGGTGCGTCGGCGCGAGCAGCCTGCCGGTGCCCGAGGGCGTGAGCCCGGGGTGTGCTCGCCTGTGTCCCCGGGTCCCGGCTGGGTGCAGACACCCAGGTCTGTGCGCGCACCCCCAGCCTCACCCCGCGCACCCCAGCTGCGCGCCACCAGTGCCCCCGGCCGGGAGCCCGGAGCCGCAGAGTCTGAGTGCCGGAGGCGGGCAGTGGGCAGTGAAGGGCACTGACAGGGAATGGCAGTGATCCAGAGGAGTGGACCCTCCATCCCACCCACGCCACGACGCGCCCTAAAGAAAGACGCTCCTTTGGAAAGACTGTACAAATAAAGAAGAGCCTGTCTCTTCTTCCCTGAGGTCCCTTCAGGAATATTAGGAGCCCGAGGAATCGGCGACACGACTTGGGAAGGATCGCAACAGGATTTTTAAAATGCCGTTTCTGATCAACTCTGTGTGCCTGACCCAGAATCTGAGCAGATGGAGAGGTCAAGGCACCCGATAAAGGCGCTCTTAGCCTGAGTAAGGGCAGCGGAGATGCAGCCATCTGCACTTTTTTTCTTACCGGCTCTCCCCCTCCTCCTCCGTCCCTCCCGGCTCTTCTCCTCACCCCCTCCCGATTTTCGTCCTCCCGACTTTATCAGACAAGAGGGCTCTCTGTTAGACCCACCCTCCCCCACCCCCTTCCTCACCCCATTTCAAACCCAGAGCGAAGGAACCACATTTTAAGCTCTCACCCGTGCAATTCAGACAAGTTTGGAAGTTAAACAAATAGCCTTTGCACTCGAGGCCGCGGGAATCCAGAAGGGAAACAAACAAAACCAGACCGAAGGATCGATTCCAAGGTTAAGTCAAAAGATTGCAAAGGGGACTCTAAAACAAGTATTTGTTTATGGCAATATGATTTTTTTTAATGTTTGTAAAATATGTATCACTCAAGCTTGCATCATCAGTATTCAATGTGATTCACAGAAGAGCTTCAAAAGATGGTGTCTGTTAGTGTTGCAAAAGCACTTCTAATTTTGGTTGCCATGGTAACTGGAGAAGTCGCCCGGCACTGCTGAGAGTCTGCCTGGATGGAATCGGGAACCGTTCTTGAGGAGACCTCCCCAAACCCCCTCATGTTACCATGGTAATAATAATTGGGTCTAGAAGATACTTGTTTCTTTAGGGTACTGAAGGCCCGAGGCATGTTGTTGTTGTTTAATTTTACCTTTGCAGACTTTGCAGTTTTTCGAAACAGATCTTCCCTCGCAGACAACTGAGAGTAAACAGTGCCCTTAGCCAATTGGTCCTGCGGGCCCAGCTCTCTTCCCACAGTTCAGCTGCCCTAAGGAAGGGAGACCGAGAACAGTGTTTGATGCAAAAGGAATCCTGGCCTGTGACCAGATCTCTCTCCCCATTTAGCATTAAATTTGGACTCCTAATTAGCTTTCTAATTAGGAGGTGGAGGAATGCGAGAGGAAAGGCCAGAAAGAGGCTAATAGGGAAAAAGTCCAACTCTCCACGGACTGGTGCTTTGTATGCTGTTGAATTTGCCTAGTAAAGCCCTCATAGGTTTATTTTTGGCTTGACCACTGTTAAGTGGTAAGCCTGGAAAAACCTTCAGAGAGGTCTCCTTCTGTGCTAGGGGAAAACGTGGATTGATATTTAGTTTGAGGTGTGTGCTCTTTTCTAATAACAACTGCATTTAGAATAAAGGCAGTTTTGTGTAAAACCTAAATTTTCCAGTAATAACTACAGATAGGCCATAGAGCCCTTTATGCTGTTGGTTTGGCCTTAGATTTTCAGTTTAAAAGGTTTAATTTGGGCAGAGTAATGGTCCCATTCAAATACTTTTATTAGTACATGTTGATATCTTTAAAGGACCCTAATTCTTTACTCATTCACAAGTCCTAAGCATTGAAACCTATAAATTAAATTTACATATTGATAGCATATGAATAGGAGAAGGCAATGGCAACCCACTCCAGTACTCTTGCCTTGGAAAATCCCATGGAAGGAGGAGCCTGGTAGGCTGCAGGCCATGGGGTCACACAGAGTTGGACACGACTGAGCGACTTCACTTTCACTTTCCCTTTCATGCATTGGAGAAGGAAATGGCAACCCACTCCAGTGTACTTGCCTGGACAATCCCAGGGACGGGGGAGCCTGGTGGGCTGCCTTCTATGGGGTCGCACAGAGTCAGACACGACTGAAGGGACGCAGCAGCATATGATTGGAAATTTTGAAAGCCAGTCCTTAGACTTACAGTTTTTTTAAAAAAAGAACTTGGAGCTTCCCTAGTGGTCCAGTGGCTAAGACTCTGTGAAGTAGGAATCTGGGATTTGATCCCTGGTCAGGGAACTAGATCCCACATGTCCCAACTAAGAGCCCATGCAGCCAAATACATATTAAAATTTTTTTTAATTAAAACTAGTTTTAATAGGTTAATGTTTTCAGCCAAATATCTAGTTCCATTTTGAGAAACTTAAAAATTAAAATATAATGTGAAAATCCAACTGCATTCTTTGAATCTCATTATAGTATTACTGTAAGGACTAAAGACTCTTAATTTATTTGCTGATTTTCTTTCAGTTGTTGAAATGACAACTAAAATTAGTTTATAAAATAAGTCTCATTCTATGTTTTCACTTTCCATGGTCATTGTAGAAAAAGTTCTCTAGAACTGAAGTTATAAATTTCAAGAAAAGAAGAAAATAGTCAAAGTTCTTAGGATGACAGTGTTTACAACTTGAATTAAGCAGATCACAGTTCTTAAATTACTTTTTCTCAAGAACTTCAAAGATAGCTCAACCATTGTCATATAGCATCCTGAGGAATATTAACCAGTTTTATGGATAGGCAAGTTGTGTTCAAAAGACTCAAGTCATTTCAGGTAACTACTTGGAAAATTAAGAAATGAAACCTAAAACCACCTGACATGTCTAGGAATATGAGTATCAGGTAGGACTCAGAGAATATCTAGGTGAGAAGAGAGACAAGGTACAGAGGCAGGAAGAATTTGGGATTAAGAGAAAAATAAAACAGTAGGCGAAAAAGAGTCTTAAGTGAGAAGAAAACTCACTGATTAAAGAGAAGGGAGTAAAAAGAAAAAAAAACAAACAGTGTAATGGGAGCTATACAGAAAAACAAAAAACACAAGTTAGGGAACAGGAAGCTAAAACAAACTCTATTCTTAGCCTTTCACAGAGAACAAAGAACCTGATGCTTTTCAAGAAAGCTCTGGCTGTCCTATTTAGCCAAATTCTCCAATTTAGAGGCTCTCTGGGAGGACTGAAAGTGGACCAAAATTCACTTCCAGTGGTAATGGCTTTCCCGTCTTCTGGCTAGACCCGCTTCTTCTCAACCCTTCAGCCACCAAGAAAGCTTTCTACTCTGCATGGGCTGGATCATTTAGTTGGGTCATTCTTAACTTTAAGTTGCAAGCTTCACTTTTAAAAACTGCTCAAATTGTTATCAGCTGAGTGCATTTATCTATAATTTTATAGATTAGAGCATGTTAAAAGATTCTAGCAAAAAACAGTCCCTCTCTTGGGTTACGATTGCTCTGCTCTTAGCTGTTTGATCACATCCTTCCCTAGTTGGAAATAATTGTCTTATGGGTCTGGTCCTTGAGTTACCAATTTTAGACAGAATCTGTACACTTCTTTTATTACAGGGGAGGATATAGCTCTCTTACTCCTCCCCTCCAACTTCCCATTCCTCCATTTTTGCAACACAGTTAGTGGGAAAAAGTCAGCCAGAGTACCTTTAGTATAATCCTTTATTTGCAAACGCCAGGCAGGGGAATGCTCCAGAGAGGGAAGGAGGACCGGAGGTTTCCTACGACTTCAGCCAGAGCAGCCAAAGTTCAGTTAATTTCAGAAATAGTTAGGGAGTTTGGGATCGACATGTACACACTGCTATATTTGAAATGGATAACCAACAAGGACCTACTGTATAGCGCAGGGAACTCTACTCAGTGTTATGTGGCAGCCTGGATGGGAGGTGAGTTTAGGGGAGAATGAATAGGTGTATGTGTATGGCTGAGTCCCTTTGCTCTTCACCTGAAACTATCACTGTTAACTGGCTGTGCTGCTGCTAAGTCACTTCAGTCGTGTCCGACTCTGTGCAACCCCATAGACGGCAGCCCACCAGGCTCCCCCGTCCCTGGGATTCTCCAGGCAAGAACACTGGAGTGGGTTGCCATTTCCTTCTCCAATGCATGAAAGTGAAAAGTGAAAGTGAAGTCACTCAGTCGGGTCCGACTCTTAGCGACCCCATGGACAGCGGCCCACCAGGGACCTCTGTCCGTGGGATTTTCCAGGCAAGAGTACTGGGGTGGGATGCCATTGCCTTCCCTGGTTAACTGGCTGTACTCCAATATAAAATTAAAAAGTTTTTTTTTAAAAAGGAAATAGTTGGTCAAGGATAGAAAATGGAGGAATTGCTCTTTCAAATTGGTAGCCATTATTTGAGTAAAATGGATTTTGTGCAGCGGAGTGGGAAGGAAGAGTCGGGGCCTAATATCTTGTGCTGGGATGGTGAGAAGGGAGGGTGCAGGAGGAAAGAACTTGCACACGTTCTCCATGCAAAGTTCTGCCCTATTAGTGCTTCTCACAAGAGACATCACAATGTTAATTACGTCAACATCGCATCTGCATGACAATGACTGTGTAATTATTTTTCACTGGAGCCGGGTTGTGGACTGTGGATGTATTTCTTTTTCTGTACAACGTTTTTGGGGAAAATAGTTTTCGTTTGTTTGCTTTTTTAGAATCTATCGCCATTTATTCTAGTGGCTCTTTAAAATGCATCTCCTTGGTTTTTTTCACACAATGAAATGCATCTGCCAATCCTCTTCCTTCTCGGCCCCACCCCAGCCCTCTGAATGGACCCCCCAGTTCTCCAGTCTGAACAGTTTTCTGGTGACCGGGACATATAGGGGCCTTCTGAGACTTCTCCTCACCCCAGTTCTGTGTTGAGTCCCTGTTCTCTTGTCTTCTTTCTTGGTTCAAACTTTTCATTTTATAAAGCATCTGTTTTGCTATAAATAGCTTCTTAAAGGGGAGGATAGGAAGTAAATTTGGGGGACTTTGCATGTCTAGAAAAGTCTGTTTCACTCTCACACTTAATTGATGGTTTGCCTGCGTATAGGATTCTTGGCTGGAAATTCATTCCTGCAAATTTCCAAAGGCATTGATTTATTCTTTTTCAGCTTCCAGTGTTTCTGAAAGTTCAGTGCCATCATGGTGCTAGATTCTTGGCATGAAATCTATATTTTCTGTCTGGAACCTTGTAGGGTTCTCTCATTTTTTTAAATGAAATTTCATTGAGCACAGATTCACTTTCTCTGGGTTATGTTCATCTACCTGGTGGAGCCAGGAAACACATCCTGCACTTTCGGGGAAGTAATGATGTAGACATACTTGGAAATTACTCCATTTTATTGGTTTCTTTTCATGTGTTGATTATTGTTAATTGTATCAACTCAGGATTTTTAGCTTTGAATAAATTGGTTGCTGTCCTTTGGAATCATGCATGCTGCCAGACCAGCTTCTCTGTTCTCATCACTTTTTGTCTTTCAGAAACTGATCTCTAGTGTCAATCACATAGAATCATATCCTTAACTTTACTAATAATTTTGGTGCTTTTTATTTGCTTTGTGTACATATTGGTTTAAAGATGTTAATCTAAACACAAAGACAGCAAATTTGTTATAGGATGTGAAGGCCAAGTCTAAAATGCTGATACAGCTTTCAAACCTTTCATGTCAATTATTGGTAATTTGCAGAGTAGGTATCTCTCTCGAAAGTAGACTTGCACGCCTTCCCATTTTACAGTGGAGGAAACCAATCCAGAGATGTTTAGCGTGGAGTCATTTCTCCTGACTCATTACTTATTCTTTCACCCTGTATCCTCTCTCCTTGGTTACTCTGTCTTATATTTCTCTTTATTTTCATTTCTTAATCTTTTTTTAAAAAAATAATAATTTATTTGTGGCTGTGCTGGGTCTTTGTTGCTGCGTGGGCTTTTCTCTGCTTGCGGCAAGTGGGGGCTCATTTCCCTAGCAGCTATCTAGTTGCTGTGTGGGGGCTTTTCTCATTGTGGTGGTTTGTCTTGTTGAGCATGGCTCCAGGTGTGGGGGCTTTAGTAGTTGCGGCACATGGGCTCAATAGTTGCAGCTCCCCAGCTCTAGAGCACAGGCTTGATGGTTGTGGCAGTCAGACTTAGTTGCTCCACAGCGTGTGGGGTCATGCAGACCAGGGACTGAACCCATGTCTCCGGCATTGACCTGTGGATCCTTTACCACTGAGCCACCAGGGAGGCCCTTCATTTCTTAATATTATTTTCTTTAGCTTTAAAGAAACATAATTCCTTACTATAAGACATTATAAAATATGTATTCAAAAGCAGTACATATTACAGAAGCAGCAAGTAATAGTGATTAAGTCTAATTCTGGAATCAGCCTACTGGGTTTGAATCCTGTCTCTGTGACTTACTATGTGACCTTGGGTACATTATTTGACTACTTTGTGCCTCAATTTGAGGGCCTATAGTAATGCACCGACCTTCTCACATAGTTGTGAGAATTAAATGAGTTGATTCATGTGACGTTCTTAGAATGGTGCCTGGCATACAATAAATATCAATGTCGCTAGTATTATTGTCAAAAGTACAGAAATAAATGTTAAAAGAAATAATCTATTATTCTGTCTCTACTACCATCAATAATTCCAACTAGAGAGATGACTGTGGTTAACATTTCAGAGGGTTGGTTGCTTTTTGGTAGTTAAAGCAAAAAAAAAAAAAAAAAAGGAATGTTGTATGTACAATTTTATTGTTTATTTTTCCACTTGTCTTTATAGTTTGAGCTTTTTTCCCATACCACTGATTATTCAGTATTCTTCTGGGTGATATTGATATATTGGCTTCCTGTATTCATCCTAACACAGAGACTTACAAATTAGGTTCTTCGTAAGAACCGCCTGACTGGGAAGCCAATTCTTTCTTCTGGACCCCCTTTGGGTTTAGAACAGGTATAGAGAGGGGTCCTCCCATCATGAATTTGAGAACACTCTGTTATAATGAAGACAGGCCTTCTCTTTCTCTACACAATGAAAGTATTCTGGAGATGGCACCTGAAAAGTGCATTAGAACACAGTGATGGCGGTATTCGTATGAAAAGATTATGGGAGAGGAGGGGGAGGGCTGGGGGACAACCAGATAGCAGTGGTGGGTGGCACTCAGTGGGGCCATCACTCGTGGACGTGTGGGTCTCCCCACCCACACAGCAGAGACCACATGGAATGTGGATCTGATATTTTGAATTTTCCTTGGAACCTCAGCAATTCCATGAGGCTGGGAAGCCAATGAAAAGGCTTCTGTGTGCAGACACATCCCGAAAGCTGGAGCTGCTTTGATCTCCTGGGAGAGCTGACGTGACTTGGCCTCTCCCCAGGACCTGATAGTCACCAGCCTGCTGCACCCACACAGGACCTGTGTGGCCAGAAACAGCCAATCTAGCAATGTCTCCAGAATTTTGGAATTGAGCCTTGAGTAGCCCAGTGAAGATCGATGCCTCTTGAGAGCACTCCATGTAACACTGAGACAAATGGGTGTTAGTGGGTTTGTGTTCTGTCATGTCACAGGTACAAGAGAGTTACTCTCTTCCCAGGAGGAGGCAGAGGTTCTTCAGAGGATTGTGGGCTGGGTATCTGGCTTTGGATGGAGGGATGTAGAAGGTGATACAGGAGGTGAGGAGGGAAGCTTCTGTCTTGCCTAAACTCAAGCTTCCTTAAGAGTCACCCTCTCTGTTTAGCACATCATATCCATGTGAGAACCAGTCTGTGTGCTTTGGTGACTACTGTTTGCCAAGAAAAGTAAAAAAGATTTACCAAAACCACAAAACTAGTGACATGGTTAATATCTGTAGGAAACGGGATGCAACAAGTTTTAAAGGTTAGTATATCGCAGTGCAAAGTCACTAGACTCTTGGCGTAAAGCTGTTTGTCTCGTTGCTGAAATGTTCAGTGAGAGTTGAAAATGGGTGACTTTTTGTTCAATGCTAGATTGTTTGGTTGAAAGTTGCCCATCAGAACAGAGACTAAAATTCAAATACAGACTATTACTCCCATTCTTGGGTAGTAAGATATGCTTTGATCATATTTAATTATGGAAAAAATTTAAAAACCTTTTAAACTTCTCTGAACTTCTAGTTTAGATAAATATGTCTTGGATACAAGCAAACAGTACCAGTTATTGTAGCAGACAATGAGGTACAGATTTCCCCACCCTTTACATTGCCTCAAGTCCAAGTACATTTACAAACAATAAAACATATTCTCTTTCTACTTCCCTGACCTACATTTCCTTATTTTAGCACTTGCTGGATCACAGGGGCAGATTCTTTGAGGCCAAATCTCCTTCAGGTTTTCCCTGAACATGGCCCATACCGCCTGTGCTCTCTGGGTCCCATTCTTCCTGTACAGATGTCTAGCCCAGTGCTTTGAACGTTGTATTTAGTTATCTATTTATGTATTCACCTTGCCCCCTAGCTGATGATTTAATCACATCCACGTGACTCTTGGGGAGGGACCTCGTACCATTGGTTTAAAGTAGGCAGACCCTTAAAAACAGTCTGCTGAACTGGACACTTCAGTTCAATAACAGGATTGTTATTGGGGGAGTATTCCCCAGTGGAGGAAGAGTGTAGCAACCTCACATTGCTTAGGTGAAGAGCAAGAAAAGGGCTTCCCAGATGGTGCCAGTGGTGAAGAACCCGCCTGCCAATGCAGGAAACATGGGTTGGATCCCTGGGTTGGGAAGGAAACGGCAACCCACTCCAGTATTCTTGCCTGGGAAATCTCCATGGACAGAGGAGCCTGGTGGGCTGCAGGCCATGGGATCCAAAAGACTCAGGCAGGACTGAGCACGAGTGAGAGAGCAAGGAAGTGGGGGAGAATGATCTGTTCTTCAACTTCATCCTTTCCTGCACCATCTGTTCTGGAGGGCACCCTGTGACACACACAGCTCCCGCTCACAAGACCGGGGAAGCCGGAGCACCTGTGGTTTGCACAGCTGAAGCACAGGCTCTGAGGTCAGAAAAGCCTGGACTCTGATGCTTATTGCTGGTAAGACTTTAGAAAAGTTACCAAGTTCTTTTGAAGTTCCTGAAAAATGAGGAAAACTGCAGGCACCTTTCAGGGCTGCGGTAAGGATGGAAGAAAGTATATACAGACTGCTTCTGACTTAGGATTTTTCGACTTTACGATAGTGTGAAAGTGACACATGTTCAGTAGAAACCAGACCTCCAGTTTTGAATTTTAATCTTTTCACAGGCCAGCGATACTCTCTCATGATGCCAGGCAGGGGCAGCAAGCTGCAGCTCCCAGTCAGGCACACAGTCATAAGGGCAAACCACTGAAATCCTTATAGCCGTTCTCTGCACAGTCCACCTTCTGTTTTTCACTTTCGGTACAGTGGTCAATCAATTGCATAGGATATTCAACACTTGATTATAAAATAGGCTTCGTATTAAGTGTGGTCTTGCTGACTGTAGGTCCCCGGTGGTGCTAGTAATAAGGAACCTTCCTGCCAATGCAGGAGATGTAACAGACACCAATTCAATCCCTGGGTCGGGAAGATAGCATAGCAACCCACTCCAATATTCTTGCCTGGAGAATCCCATGGATAATGGAGCCTGGCAGGCTACAATCCGTAGGGTTGCAGAGTTGGACACGACTAAAGCAACTGAGCAGATATGCACACAGGTTAATGTAAGTGATTAGAACATGTTTAAGGTAGGTGAGGCTAAGCTATTATTTCAGCTAAAATAAGTTTATTTTTCTTGCAGAAGAGTAGTTCTAGATGGACGTATGTGTCTATTGAGGCTGTCATAACAAAATGCCATAGACTTGGGGACTTAAGTGCCAGAAATGAATTTTCTCATGGTTCTGGAGCCTGGAAGTCTGAGATCAAGGTGGCAGGCTGGTTGGGTTCTGCTGAAAGTGCCCTTCTTGGCTTCTTGCTGTGCCGTCACATGGGAGTGAGGGAGAGAAAAAGGCAACACTCTCTGATCTCTTCTTATTAGGGCACTAAACCCGTCATGAGGGCCCCACCCTTATGACCTCATCTAAACCTAACTGTGGGCTTCCCAGGTGGCTCAGTGGTAAAGAATCTGCCTGCAGTGCAGGAGATGTGGGTTTGATCCCTGGGTGGGGAAGATCCCTGGAGAAGAGAATGGCAACCCACTCTAGTATTCTTGCCTGGAGAATCTCATAGATGGAGAACCCTGGTGGGCTACGGTCCATGGGGCTGCAAAAGAGTTGGATACCACTTAGAGACTAAACAACAACAGATGGTTGGATGGTATCACCAACTCAAGGGACATGAGTTTGAGCAAATTCCCAGAGATGGTGAAGGACGGGGAACCTGTCATGCTGCAGTCCATGGGGTCACAGAGTCAGACACAACTTAGCAACTGAAAAATAACAACTCCAGGGAATTTTACCAGCCCAGGGATCGAACCCACATCTCTTGCATCTCCTGCATTGGCAGGTGGATTTTTTACCACTGAGCCAGTGGGGAAGCCCTCTTCACTGACTGACAGGACAACCGTATGTCCCAGTTGGTCACGGAAAGCCCTGATTTGCACCTGTTGTCCCAGAGTGGTTATTACTATCACCCCTTTCAACTCTCAAAAGTGTCTTGATTTGAATGTCAAATTCTATGTCTCCCTACTTATTGAGCACTTGTTATTTATTATGCTGCTGCTGCTAAGTCGCTTCAGTCGTGTCCGACTCTGTGCAACCCCATAGACAACAGCCCACCAGGCTCCCCCGTCCCTGGGATTCTCCAGGCAAGAACACTGGAGTGGGTTGCCATTTCCTTCCCCATGTTATTTACTATAGACTCTCATTAAACTGTAGTTATTAATAAGGGGGATATACTACGACTATAGATAAATAACACGCCAAGATTTCACATAATGTTCTAACTGCAATTCAGTGGTCTTATCGGTTTGGCAGTCTGTGGCTGGCTGTTCTTCAACTCCACCCCTCCACTCCCATGTTTGCTAGGACTTCCCTTCTAAAAGGCATCCTTTATGTTTTGCAACTATACTTGACTATCACTTTGAATTTTAAAGGAAAGACTTAGAATCGAGATAATTTGCATGTTCAAACATCCCAACTAGTTTTTGTTTAGGTTTTCCCTTGGAAAATATTATGTTACCAAGTAGATGAATATATTAATATCCCAATATCACACTGCTACTTTAAGGAGTAACCATGTCATAGATTTTGACAGTTAAGTTGCCTATGTCTTCAAGGTACCAAGGACTCCTATTCCTGACCCATTCCATGCTCCCATCCCTGACCACCCTTAATGTGGTTTGGAATTATTTTTAGGGATTTTTCTTTCCTTTTAGTTATCATCTCTACCTTCTCTGCTAACCTTTCTTCCTCATGTGTGAAAACTCATTCATTTTTATGAAATCTTCCTCAGGTAAGATTTTTGTTTCCTCAGCTTTTCACTTATCAGAAGATAGTATCATCTGCTGAGTACTTCCTAATTGAGCAAACGGATGGAAATACTGAGAAAGATTCCTCCCCGTTTCATGCCCAGGACAACTCATTGCCTTTTTGGAAAGCTGCATAAAACTCTGCACTTCTGTGGCTGTTCTGAATGACTCATGTAACAGTTTTGCAGATACCTCTTTTAGAAGGTACAAAAGATGTTTGCTCACCTGAAATTTGGAGATGAGAGCAAGTGTACCAATCTATAGCGTGAAAATAAAACAAGTGTGTTTGTGTGTATGTGTTACCGAATATGATTCAATATACCGTTTTAAGCATACTCATACAGAAAACCAAAAAATTGAACTTTGCTAAATTTATAGATTCATTCAGGGATGAGTTTACATGTTTTTGATAGTATTCTCTTATTAATGTGGTATTTTTCCCATTTGTTAGGTATTTTTTAATATTGTCCAATAAATTTCCATAATTTTCTTAATTTATGTCTCTCTAACCTCGACTGAGCGACTTCACTTTCACTTTTCACTTTCATGCATTGGAGAAGGAAATGGCAACCCACTCCAGTATTCTTGCCTGGAGAATCCCAGGGACAGAGGAGCCTGGTGGGCTGCCGTCTATTGGATCGCACAGAGTCGGACACGACTGAAGCGACTTAGCAGCAGCAGCAGCAGCAACCTCCTTTGTTAGATTGATTCTTAGATCATGAGATTGATCTCATGAATTTTACTGCTACTCATATGAATGGAACATGTTTTATTATACTTTCTTGTTATTACAAGATTATTGGTGAATTCAAATGTTATTGAATTTGCAGCAATATTGTCTCCTGCAACACTGTTAAACTTACTTATTAGTTTTAATAATTTATGAATAGAGTCTCCAGGATTTTCAGTGTTTAAAATCTTTGTGTAGAGAACAGACTTGTGGACACAGTGGGGGAAGGAGAGGGTGGGACAAGTTGAGAGAATAGCGTGGAAACAATTACATTACCGTATGTAAAGTAGATAGCCAGTGGAAATTTGCTGTAATATGCGGGGAACTCAAACTAACACTGTGACAACCTAGAAGGGTGGGATGGGGTGACAAGTGGGAGGGAGGTTCAAGAGGGAGGAGACATATATACCTATGGCTGATTCAAGCTGATGTATGTCAGAAACCAACACAATATTGTAAAGCAGTTATCCTCCAATTAAAAATAAATAAAAAAAAATTAAAAGAACAGCAAGAGAGAAGGTCTAAAAAGAAAAACCTTTGCAAATCAGAACAGTTTTGTTTATTTTCAGTATTTAGTTCTTGTCTTCTTTCTTTGGCTAGATGCTTCAATAAATATTGAATAGAAGCAGTGTTAGCAGGCAGTTTTGTCTTCTTTCTGATTTTGTCGGGAATGCTTCTAATATTTCTTCATTTAAAAAGATGTTTGCTATAGGGATTTGGTAGATAACCTTAACTTGGTTGAGCAAGTTCCCCTCCATACCTAGTTTGGTAACAAGTTTATTGATAATGAGTGTACATTTTTATAGAATGCTTTTTCTGCACCTGCTGAGATTTTTTTTTTCTCCTTTAATTGACTCATATGTTAAATATACACATCTTCTTTAATTAAGCCATGCTCACATTCTTGGGGGAAGTTTTAGTCAATCACAGTTTTATAAATACACTGCCAGATTTGATTTAGTACTGTGTGTTTTACAGTTTTGATATTTACATTAGGGAGTGAAACTGGATTGTGATTTTGCTTTTTTGTTCAGTCTGCTAAACTTACAACAGATATTCTATTCCAAGATGGCCTGAGCTGTGATCTCACTTAAAGTATAGTTTGTTTCTTCTCTGGTGTATACATATACAGAAAATATTGCTGTGCATTCTTATTTGTAGCTTTCTTTGAGGCACTTGGACTTGTTCAGCAATAATAATAATCATTATGAATTATTGTTTGCTTTTTTTCTGGGTAGGTTGTCATCCAATAGCATAGGGCTATCTAGAGTTTCATCAAGTCAGTTTAGATCCTTATGCCGTTGGGAACAAAGGATACTTTCATTTGTGTTTGTACTGTCACTGATATTCATCAGGGTCAATGGTTTATTAAAAAGGAAAGCACTTTGAAGACTCTTCCTTAGGGAGGGAAGCTCAAGAGGGAGGAGATACGTATATATAATTATGACTGATTTGCATTGATATACGGCAGAGACCACCACAACATTGTAAAGCAATCACCCTCCAATAAAAAGAAAGACTCTTCCTTTCTGATTCTCCTGCCTGCTTTTGCTGCTGTCTCTGGCCCAGACCCAAGCTTGGACCTCAGGGCAGGGGCCTGTTCCTCTGTAGTGACCCTGCGTGGAGGAATGGCATCAGGAGGGCCTGGGGCCCAGGCTGGCCCTGACACTCACTTGCTCTCTGCGTTTGGACAAATTGCGCAACCTGTGTGTGTGTGTGTGCGCTCAGTCGCTCAGTCATGTCCAACTCTTTTCAACCCCTTGGACTAGACTGCAGATTGCCAGGCTCCTCTGTCAGTAGAATTTTCCAGGCAAGAATACTGTAGTGGATTGCTATTTCCTCTTCCAGGGGATCTTCCTGACCCAGGGGTTGAACCTGCTTCTCCTGTGTCTCCTGCATTAGCAGGTGGATTCTTTACTGCTGAGCCACCTGGGAAGTTCCACCCAACCTCTGTAAACCTTAATTATTTCATCAGTGCAATGAGAATTTTAGTATCTGTTTTACGGTGTTAGTCATAATGACTAATCAATAATATAAGCAACACAGTGTTGGTATATAATAAATGCTTAATAAAAGTAGCTTTTAGTATACCTTCTCTGTTGTAGCAAATAAAATGCTAGTAAGACTGTGCTAACACCAACTAAAAGTATGACTGCTTCCAAATGACCTTCCAAAAGTACCATTAGTTTATGGTTTATGCTGCTGTTAAGTCGCTTCAGTCGTGTCCGACTCTGTGCGACCCCATAGACAGCAGCCCACCAGGCTTCCCCGTCCCTGGGATTCTCCAGGCAAGAACACTGGAGTGGGTTGCCATTTCCTTCTCCAATGCATGAAAGTGAAAAGTGAAAGTGAAGTTGCTCAGTCATGTCTGACTCTTCCTGACCCCATGGACTGCAGCCCACCAGGGACCTCTGTCCATGAGATTTTCCAGGCAAGAGTATTGGAGTGGGTTGCCATTGGTTTATAGGTTTATATTAAATACATCACCTTTTATATATATATTATGTTTTAAGTCTTTATTTTTAAAGCAAATATTTATTTGGTGCCTACCACATCCTAGGACTGGATGCTGGGGAATATTGAGGATACAAGGTAAACAAGCAGCAGAGGTCAGTCTAGAAAGGCCAAACAGAATTAGAATGTGAGCTGATAAGGGATCAGATATGAGATATCAAGATAGACTATCAGGATGAGATCTGAAAGTATCAAGAAATGAATTTCAGGGACTTCCCTGGTGGTCCAGTGGTTAAGAATCCACCTTCCAATGCGGGGGACCCAGGTTCAATCGCTGGTTGGGCAACTAAGATCCCATGTGCCAAAGGACAACTAAGCCCACATGCCACAGCTACCGAGCCAGCACTTGCTCTTGAGTAACTAGAACCAACACATGTGGGACATATGTACACCCATGGCTGCTTCATGTCGATGTATGGCAGAAACCACCACAATATTGTAAAGTAGTTAGCCTCCAATTAAAATAAATTAATTAATTTTTAAAAAAGATCCAACACAGCCAAATAAGTAAATATTAGAATAATTATTTGGGCCTCCTTGGTGGTTCAGTTGGTAAAGAATCTGTCTGCAATGCAGGAGGCCACCCACAATATAGTAGACCTGGGTTTGATCCCTGGGTGGGAAAGATCCTCTTTAGAAGGAAAATATGTAATAATGTTCAATGAATTTTTTTTTTTTAAATAAATGAATTTCAGAGGGCAGAACAGCTAGTTCTGTCTGGTCTAACACCGAGAAGGTGGTATTTCAGCAGGGTCCTGGAGACTGAGTGAGGCAAGGAGCAAGTGTGCTCCAGTCAGGGCAGCTGGGTTTGTCAGGCTTCCTGGGCATGAAAGGATGTTTACCCATAGGAAAGGTAAAGATGTAGGAATAAAGTGCATGATAGATTCAGATCTCAGAACTCTCATCTGGGCTGCATAGTTAACTGTGAGTCTTCGGGCTTAGGGCGAGGGAGGAGGACTGCCTTGGAATGCTGGGAAAACACTGACCCTCTCCCATCCCAGCGGTGGGATTTAATTCACTGCTAATTAGTGTTGGTGTTGGCTTCCCCAGGGAAGAGTAAACACAGAAAAGGCAAGGAGTAGGGAGAAGGGCAGAAGCAAGTGCATGGGTGTGTGTGTTTGCAGAACCATTTTGGAGGAACTAAGGAATGCAGAGAAGGTCTTGAAAATAGAGTAGGGATTAGTCCTCATGCTTAAAAGACAACAAAATCCACTAGAGGCTACTAAGGAGTCACACTCTTAAAATAAAAATGAAGGGAGGTGGAGCCTTCTTGTTCTGTGATACTTTTCAACCTCTGTAGCCTTCCAAAGGGAAGCCATAATCAGGCTGTTTTTATTGTCTGTGGGCAGGAGCAAGCCTTGGTCTGTAAACACTGGATGCTTCCAACTCAAATAGCCTTCTTAGGAATGTCTACCCACATTTGAGGTGTACTTCACTGGGAACCTTAGAATGCCGTACAGAAGCAATGGGGCATCTCATTAAACCCACAAGGTTTCAGAAATTTTCCAGCCAGAGGTGCTCGGGTTAGGGGCACTTGTAACAAACCTACTCTTGTTTTAGGAGACAGCCTTGAGAGAGTTTGGTTTTTTGGTTTGGTTGTCTTTTTGAATTTTTACCATATTTTTCTTCATGATACAACAGTTGTTTGTGGTGAGGTTTTTGTTTTTTAGCCAAAGAAGGATGTCTATGAGATAAATATCTATTTTTGTATCTTCCAGGATCCACACTACCTTTTAAAGTATCTGTATGATTCAAGTCAATTCAGCTAGCATTTATGGACTCCTCCTGGGTACTGGGTGCCCAGAACCTTGAAATTAATAAGAATGAGGACCTACTCCATAGAAACCCAGATTCTGGTTGGGAGGACAAATGTGTACCCACGTAACTCAAACATCAGACAGGATTTGAAGATGTTGAGAATGTTGGAGTTCATGGGGAAAATCAGAGAAGGAGCTAAGCTCTTGCTTGGAGTATCAGAAGGAGAAGAGAAGGAAAAGAATGGGAAGACAATGGAATTTAATCTAGATTTGAATGTGTAGAATTTCAACTATTGGGTGACTGAAATAAGAAAAGCAGTGAAATTAATTTCTTGTAAAATGAGAATTTAAAATAATTTTCTGCTTATCAACAGAATAAACCTGTTTTAATTCATTTACTCATGTTTACTCCACAAACATGCATTGAGTACTTATGATGTGCCAGGCATTCTTTAGAGATAGAGATGGGATAGACCATCTCTGCTCTCAGCTCCTTCATAGTCTAAAGGCGGACAGAGATGTGTGTACAGTGACACCACAGATATACACAGAGGAATGCATGAAATACTCTGAGAGCACTGTGGACATAAGGGATTCAAGGATGGGCTTCCCTGTGAGTACAGTGGCTAAAACTCCATGCTCCCAATCTGGGTTCAATCCCTGGTCAGGGAACTGGGTCCCACACATTGTAACTAAGAGTTCACATGCTGCAACTAAGACCCATGCAGCCAAAATAAGTAAATTATTTTTAAAAAGAAACTCAAGGAAGACCTCAAGGAAGGATAGTGTTTTGCAGGTTTGATGGTGAGTGGGTGTGATGGAAACAGTCCATGTAGAGGGCATGTCATGTGCAAAGGCAGAGGAGCATGAAGCAGCCTAGGATGTTTATGGGATCTTGGGTATTTTGGTATGTCTCAGGCTTCGGGCTTCCCTGGGGGCTCAGGTGGTAAAGAATCTGTCTGCAATGCAGGAGACCCAGGTTCAATCCCTGAGTTGGGAAGATCCCCTGGAGGAGGAAATGGCAACCCATTCTAGTATTCTTGTCTGGAAAATCCCATGGATGGAGGAGCCTGGCAGGCTACGGTCCATGGGGTCATAAACAGTTAGACATGACTGAGCGACTAACACACACAGGGGAGGAAGAGTTTAGCTGGATCTGGAAATTAAATGATAAAAACAGATTAACAGGAAAAAAAGATGCACATTTATTTACTATATATTTTATGTGGCATGGGAGCCTTGATAAGGAAATGAAGACCCGAAGAAACAGATCTAAATGTTTTATGCTGGATTTGATGACAAGTGAACAGTCATGGAGGAATGTGATAGGCTGAGGAGTAGAGTTGAGTGTAGTCAACTTAGCAAGACCTGTTTGTTAGGATTCTTCTTTAAGTCCATTTTTCTTCAGAGATAAGGCTGCTCCTTTCCTCCAGATATAGGGAGGATTGTTTCACCTGAGGGTTGTCTCACATATTTCAGGGAAGAAAGCTAGAGTGACCCTCCTGCTGAAAATACTAGGGTGCCATATTTTAGGGTAACTTGTCCTGAACCCCATCAGGGTATACAGAGGGGGACAAATGAGAGGGAGCCTGAGAGATGACAAATAAGGCTGGAAATAAAATCAAGACCCAGACCTTCCAGAGTTTTTTGTACCGTGCAATGGATATTGAATTTTGTTCTATAGTTATTTTAATAAAGGGCTTTAAGTGGGAAAGTAATACTTGCATTTTAGAAAGATCCTGCTGGTGGTTTGCTGCAGAATAAAGTTGAACTGGGCAAGACGGGAAGTAGAAAAGCCTGCTAGAAGACTGTTTCAGCCAAGTAGCTACTAGGGGGATTAAGACCTGTAAAGTCCATCACCCTCATTATCTCCTACATGCAATTCAAAATTTAAGCAGAGACTCAGCAGTAAAGAGTCTGCTTGCAGTGCAGGAGACCCAAGTTCAATCCCTGAATAAGGAAGATCCCCTGGAGAAGAGCATGGCAACCCATTCCAATATTCTAGCCTGGAGAATCCCATGGAAAGAGGAGCCTGGCAGGCTACAGTCCATGGGGTCAACGAAGAGTTGGACACAACTGAGTGACACTCTCACTTTCAACCATAAAATAAGAAAACCCAAGTTCTGATTTTTCTTATGATGATTGTTAGAGGCATTGAAAAATTATATCAGATATAAAAATATCTTAAGACTTCTACTGTGTCTTCAGTGCCCTGGTCTGATGATGCTCTAAAGCATGTGCATCTCTAAATTGTGAGATCCAGCCCTGCCCTGAAGAAGTGGTGGTCAGGATGATAGGTAAAAGCACTGGGGTGATTTAAAGTGGGAGGGTGAACAGGATTGTGTGACTGGGTTCAGGGAAGACAGAAACCAGGGATGGCTCTGAGATTTCTTTTATACACACACACACACACACACACACACTCACATATGTAATTTTATTTATTAGTTAATATTTTTGGCTGTGCTGGGTCTTTGTTGCTGCACAGGCTTTTCTCTAATTTCTGTACACAGGCTGCTTATTGCGGTGCCTTCTCTTGTTGTGGAGCACGGGCTCTAGGTGCGTGGTCTTCAGTATTTGCAGCACTGGGCTCAGTAGTTGCTGCCCCTCGTATCCAGAGCAGAGGTTCAGTAGTTGTGGCACACGGGCTTAGTTGGTCCATGGCAAGTGGGATCTTCCCGAATTAGGGATGGAACCTGTGTCTCCTGCACTGGCAGATGAATTCTGGATTCTTTACCACTGAGCCACCAGGGAAGCCTGGCGCTGAGATGTCTGACTTGGTTGGCAGAGTGGTGACCATGGATATCTACCATTCATCACTCCTGACATTTGGCAGAGGACCCTCCCAGTAGGCACGCCTCCAGCATCTGTTCCCTCTGCAGAGTTCCTCCATCCTTTGCGCTTAGTCCAGACTCCCATGGGTATTTTAAAATGCCCTCTTCTGAGGGCCCTCAATAAATTCTTCACAAACTTTAAAATCCTCAGGGTCAGATTTAGCCTCTGACATAACTGCCATCTCAGCACAGCTCTGTCATGAGGCTCCTAACTCAACCTTGGCTCGACAAGAGAGCGCAGCAGGGACCCGCATTTCTTTCTCCCATCTCTTGTCCTCTCCTTGTAGGTGGCTCCTCTGAGCAAAGGTAACCCTGTTTCCTTGTTCACTCTTGGACTGTGGCCCAATGACAAAAGAAGATGTAGCCTGATGGAGACATAGTCACGCATAACGAATCCACCACAGGCCCCCAATGGGAACAAGGTCCCAGACTGCAGCTAAATATATCCCTGGGATTGTTCTTGAATATTCTGAAATATCAAAAACTCAACTGGGAAGAGAATTCCCCCCATGATCCTGGGCCTTACTGTTCATTGCTCTGTTTTCTTAGGGATTCCCTAAGCTGTAACTTCTAGTGAAACAAAAGCGCACACCAGCACATATTCACCATGAGAGCTTTAACTCCCTCTCCAGGCCCGGTGTCCAGATGCTGGCCCCGGAGAGCCATGTATTGTTTTCCATCGCCAATACTGGAGCACCCTGTTCTGCCTGGGGAGTGTATTCTACGGTCAGTTGGTAATTATGTCACCATTTCAACCATGCCAGGTGGGTGGGCCAACTTACTGTATCAGAGATTAGTTACTTTTATATACACAGTCACCAGAGAGAGGCCACATTCCCCAGACATCAGTGGAGATGAATGTCTATTTTTAGTTCTTAAGAAAATCACTATCACAATCAATCATAAATAGTCCAAATAGCAACAACCACAGAAGTAAGCAGGATGAAATGTGGAAGAGCTTCTTTATTCTCCATATCTACCCCTATTTCATTGCCCTCCTCCCTGGCAACAGTTGGGTACTGCACATCCAGAGCTTTTCGTGGACTTTGTAGATATCTTTCCTTAAATATGCAATCTATGCGTGCATAAATTGCACATATAAGGAAATGAATAGTGACTCTTATCATGAAGCTCCCAAAGATGTGCCCATTTCCTGGGCCTCACGGCTGTTCCCCAGTACATCCCTTATCTTTACAATGATAAATAATTCATAAATCTCCAACTAGAGGGTGGTACAGGGCAGGGAGGAGGGGGAGTGTGGGCTGAGAATCACAGCAGAAAACTTCCTGATGCATAATGCAGAGTCTTTCCATGTTCAGTCTGTGATCTTTTCACAGTTTTATACATTTTAATAATACCTGGGTCTCTAGAGCTGACACTCTACTCATGGGCTGCCCTGTGAGATGAGAGATCTTTGTTATATAGTTTCACTCACCTCCTTGGGGAACTTTTTTTTCAACCAGAAATACCAGGTCAATTAGCTGAAGCACCGGGGAACGGTATGTAATTCTCAGAACTGGCTCTGAAAGCCTCCTGCTCCCTGGTGGGCACCACTTAAACTGCCTCCCAACACTTGAAGAAGTAATCACTCCTTCTTCAATCAGCCCCAGATGGGTCCTGCTCTGGGAAAGGCAGCATCTCTAATTACATTTGTCTTTCTCCTCCTCAGTCACCGTGGTCTTCTGTGCAGACACCAGTGCCCAGCAGTTCCTAGAGCAGCAAAGGCACAGCCAGATATGATAAGGCCCTTCCTCTCCTTTTAGAGAGCAGTGAATTTTGCTTTTCTAAGCCAAGTAGCCTACGTGGTCTTTGACTTCTTGACTCATGTTCTTTAATGGGTTTGCCTTATTATTTACTACATTACTCCCTTCACCTGGAAGGCCAGTTTGGTTTTAATGTATTTTCTCTTCATATAAAATCCAGAATGACTGCTTGTACCTACATCATTGATGAATTTCTTGCCTTTCTATAGAGTCTGCAAGACCAGAGGCTGGGGTTTGATCCCTGGGTCGGGAAGATCCCCTGGAGAAGGGCATGGCAACCCACTCCAGTATTCTTGCCTAGAGAATCCCCATGGACAGAGGAGCCTGGTGGGCTACAGTCCATGGGGTCGCAAAGAGTAGGGCACAACTGAGTGACTAACACTTTAGAGGATTTTCTGTTTCTCATCAAGATAAATATTTATTTGATTTTAAAAAAGCAACTTAATCTTTGATCCTGATATACCTATGGGTATCAACCTATAAGGACATGTAAATACCTTTTGTTACCATGTTCTTTCCCGAGGGCATTTAAGAATGTGGAGATGCTGTATTTTATATGGACTAAATTGCTCTTTACTGAAGACCTCAGGAATGGTTTTCTGTGAAATGAGTTGAGGGAACATCCTTTATGGAAACCAGGTAAGGAGTTTGTCCCTGAATTTGCTCCTGGCTGGTCCGAGGCCAGCTTCTTGTGAAATTTGAATTGTTCATGACAACTGAAGAAGGAAAACTACAGCAGCTGAGACGTCAGATAAGTGGCCATGGAGATAAAAGGGCTGCTTTTTTCTCTCTGGGCTGCAAACTTTGACTTTAAATGTGAATGATGTCTTAAGATCAATGCGTTTAATACCATTCAGTAGTGCAATAAAGAATGGTGTCACAGATTGGGTAGAAAGATAAGGAAGTGTTCACTTAATGAATGAAGGCTTTTTGGAAGAGGTGAGCCAAAGAAAAAGTATTGAGTTAGCCAACAAGTTTGTTTGGGGTTTTCTGCAAGGTTTTATGGAAAAACATCCACGAACTTGTTGGCTAACCCAATATTTTGGGAACCAGGGATACGTCATGTAACCTCTTTGGGCCCTTGTCTCCTAAGCCCTAAAGTGAAGGGTTGGGAGGGAAGGAGCACTGAGGGGGGTCTTACGTTTCTAAAGAAGAGGAATATAAATATATTCCAGGATCGAGTAATTCTTTGTTCCAGGACTATAGGCAAGACCTAAATAAAAGTGTGAAAGGGGAGACAGCAATTAAGACTGTGAGCTGGAATGGAAGATGTGGGCAAGATGTGAGTGGCAAAAAGAGATCATGAATGGTTTGGAATCAGAAGATTGTATTTAATACAAATATATGGTCAAGGTAGGGAAAAGATTTGAAGGCAGCTGGCTGGGTAGTTTGTATTCAATTAAAACTTTGTAGTATAAGATTTTAATTCCCTTAATTGTCTCAAATGTAGTTTAACATCTTTGTCAAGATGTAATTCAAATAGTATACAATTCACTCATTTGAAGTATACGATTCAATGACTTTTAGTATATTCACAGAGATATCTATATTTACGTCATCACAATCACCACAATCAACCTTAGAGTATTTTCGTTACTCTAAAAAGATATGCTGCTCTGCTTAGCCACATTCCCCACAAGCCCTAACCAATCATTAATCTACTTTCTGTTTCTATAGATCTGCCTATGCTCTCATCATTTCATGTAAATGGAATCATACAATATTTAGTCCTTTGTTTCTTTCACCTAGAAGAATGATTTCAAGATTTGTCCTTGTTGCAGCTTATATCAGTACCTCATTTCTTTTTATTGATGACTAATATTCAGTTGTATGGATATACCACATTTTATTTGTTTATTCATCAGGTGATGGATGTTTAGGTTGTTTCTACTTTTTAGCTTTTATGAATTATTATATGTGAAATTTGTGTGTAAGGTTTGGTGTGAACATGTTTTCATTTCTCTAAGGTATATATACCTAGGAGTGGAAGTGCTGGGTTATGAGATAACTATATTCAACTGTTTTAAAAGCTGACAGATTGTCTTTTTAAGGTGCTGCACCATTTTACATTCCCACCAGCAGTGTATGAAGTTTCCAGTTCCTCCACATCCTCTCTCATACTTGCTATCACCTACTTTTTTTTTTATTCTACCATCCTCATGGGTGTGAGGTGATATATCATTCTAGTTTTGCATTCCCTGATGGGCAGGATTTGAGCATCTTTATATGTGCTTCCTGGCTTCCTGTACATCTTCTTTGGAGAAATGTCTATTTAGATCCATTTTAAATTGGGTTATATTACTTTTTATTCAGTTATTTTTGAGTTACCTTTTATTTTTGAGTTATTTTATGTTTATTTTATTTCTAGATACAAATCCTTTATCAAAAATGTGACTTGCAAAAAAGTCGTTCTTATCCTGTAGGTTGTCTTTTCAGTTTCTCAATGGTGTCCTTTGAAGCATAAAAGTTTTTAATTGACGATGTCCAGTCTATCTGCCTTTTGTTTCTCCTTTTTTTGGTGTCACATCTAAGAAATTGTTGCCTACTCCAAGACTGTGAAGATGCATGCCTATGTTTTCTTTTAAGAGCTTTATAGTTTTAGCTCTTACATTTGGATCTTTGATGTATGTTGAGTTCACTTTGGTTTATGGTGTGAGGTAGGGGCCTAACATCATTCTTCTGCATGTGGATAGCCCTTTGATTAGTTTTTGACTATATATTTCTACTTATTTTCCAAGTCACTGCTATAGGGCTTAAAATACATATTTTAATTGATCTGAGCCTAGTTTTTCTTTATTTATTTATGACTGCACAGTGAGGCTTATAGCACCTCAGTTCCCCTACCAGGGACTGAACCCAGGCCATGGCAGTGAAAGCACTGAATCCTAACCAATAGACCACTGGGGAACTCCCAGAACCTACTTTAAATGTATATGAACTCAATTTTAGTGAAACCAAAAAACTTTATTCCTTTATAGCTCCATTCCCACCTCCCCTTTGTTGTACTACTATTGTTATAATTATGGTATCTCTGTTAAAAATAAAACAACATATTGTTATAATTATTAGTTTATATAATTTAATGTCTTTTAGAGAAGCTGAGAAAAGAAAGGAAAACAAGTGTAAATAGAGTTGGGGGTTATTACAAATCCCTCCAATGAAGAAATGCTCCCTACTTTGCTTCTCTATCATATCCCCTGCACCTGGAACAGTGTATGTCACATAGTAGATGCTCTTGAAATATATAAATGAATTAATAATGATCTCCATACAGATAAAAAATGAACTCCTAGAGAAAGAGAGTCCCAATAAGATGTAGCGATGAATAACAAAGACATTAAAGGGAGCAAGGTTGTGTGAGTTGTGCTTACTGGGGAAGAGGTAATAATCATCCTGAGAAGAAAGAAGAGAATATCTTTCTCACTCCGTTTCATATGGAACTGAGGCTTAGCAATGTTGGCGCATAGCAGATGCTCAATAAATATTGAATGAATGAGTGAAGCATCCTGTGGCTGGTGCACATCTTGGAGAATGAGGCAAGAGAACATCAGTCTTGTAAGTCATTGTGTTCCCCAAATGGATGCAATCTCTGTCTCAGTGCCTGTGGGTCTAAACTGGTGCTTCTTCCGAGCTGGTCTCGCCTTATGTCCCACATCCCCAGTGGACCACCTGCTCCCTTAAAGTGTCCTAGGCAGGATGTCCAATTATTGAAGGATGAGACATGCAAGCCTGTTGGTTAGGTCTGAGCAGAGGGAAGACAGAATACATTTATCATTAACCAAGTTGGTAGAGTGAGGGGTGGGCAGTGAGAAGGGGAAGAAGAAAGCTATTGGTGATAGATGGAAGCAACCAAGAGAAAACCTGTGATCTACATCTGGTACTCATTCACCCACAACATTTTGTTGAAAGCTTGCTTTGTACCAGGTTAGAGATGCATAGAACAAAGTGTCAGCTTTCCCTATGCCAAATATTAAATCCTAGACATAAAAAAACTACTGTATTATAAGAACATTTTGGAAATAACTATATAGTCCACTGTAGTGGTTAAAATGAGTCCTGAGACTGGAGCTTCCCTGCCTAGGCTTGAATCCTGGATGGATAGAGTCACCTGACCTCCCTTTTCTGTAAAATTGAGATGCATGGAAGGATTAAATGGTTAATACACATAAAGCTCCTAGAATAGTGCCTACCACATAGTATGTAACATGAAAGAGTTAGCTATTATTAATGATGTAATAACTGATATTAAACAAAGACTAGAATAGTTAGTTGAGATTATCAGTAAATTTCAACACAATTTTAGACTTCTCGTTTTCATACTACCTAGCTACCTAAGCTGGAGAAGGAAATGGCAACCCACTCCAATGTTCTTGCTTGGAGAATCCCAGGGACAGAGGAGCCTAAGTGGGCTGCCATCTACGGGGTCGCACAGAGTCGGACACGACTGAAGCGACTTAGCAGCAGCAGCAGCAGCAGCTACCTTCTTGTGTGTGTGTGTGTGTTAGTTACTCAGTCGTGTCCAACTCTTTGTGACCCCATGGACTGTAGCCCACCAGGCTCCTCTGTCCATGGGATTCTTCAGGCAAGAATACTGCAGTGGGTGACCATTCCCTTCTCCAGGGGATCTTCTCAACTCAGGGATCGAACCCAGGTCTCCCACATTGCAGGCAGATTATTTATTGTCTAGTCACCAGTAAAGCCAGGCATCTTCTCAGTAGCAGTCAATCATGTAAATACGGATTTATCATTTTACAGCTTGAATCGTTATGAAGCAACTCTCTTCTTAACATTCGCTTATTTTGTTTTGTTAAGCAATTACTATGACAAAGAGCGTTTTTCCCCCTTTGAAAAACCAGCTCTACTCTTGAGATTACCAGAACAGAGAGGAGCCCCCTGGATAGATGATTCAGAGGGCTAGAAAGCAGTTTTTTTTTTTTTTTTTTTCAAATTAGGTTGCTTTTAATGAATTCCTGCCAGAGATTTCAAAGCTGTGTCAGATCAATGAACTCAGGAATCAAAGGCTCCACAGGTGATGTTCTTAATGTAAATGTATGAGCCATTCGCAACACTAATTAATGACTGTTTCTAACTGGTTTTATCTTGGAAGACAGCAGCACCATGAAAGTTTCTTTTTTTAAGGCTTAAAAAAATTATTTAGAAAGATACAGTAGAAAGGTTGGATATTTATTTCCATTACTGAATGCAAGAACCCTCCCTCCCCCCCCACTCCGACACTCCCCATCAGGGTTCTATAACCCACTTGTATTGCTTGGATCTTTAAAGTACCATTCATTTGTACAATCAAGATTTGTCTTACTATAGAACAGCAGGGTCCCTTCCACTCAATTTTCTCTGTAGAAACACAGAACAAACTTCAAACCCCAAACATTGGCACCCAGTGTGCTTATCTGACCTGCAGATTGCCTGTTTTAAGCCATGCATGCTCAGTGAGTGTCCAGGTCATTGGATCCTTAGTAAACGCATGATGTGGAAAGGGGATTTTTGACACATAACAGGTGTTTAATAAATGTTTGTTAAATGAATGAATGATGGTGGTGATGGTGAGCTGAAAATAAATTTATTATAAATGGGAATCTCATCTAGATTTTTACCCTGAATGATCCCAGACAAGTCATTTAACCAGATCATTCTCTGCCTCAGTTTACATATCTTTAAAAGAAAGTATTGATTAGACTATAATTAGTAGTTTTAGCAGTAGACTAGAACTATGGTCATTCAAAATTGATTACACTGAAGGCTTCTACTGCTCAATTCATCTGATTACAGCAAGGAGCAGGGAAGCAATCTAAACACGAGGTTATACACTTGTCAGTAGTCTTACACTGGTCGTTAGGACAGTGAGCACTCGCTCTTAATTTGGCCTGGAAGGGACCTCTCCTTTCAGGAATGGACGCTAATAGGTAGAAGTAGCGCAATGAATATGCAACTACATCAGAAGTCTCCAACTTTTTGGTACCAGGGACTGTGGAAGACAGTTTTTCCATGGGTAGGGGTGGGGGGTGAGGGATGGATCTAGCGAATGGGAGCCACAGATGAAGCTTCACTCGATCACCTGCCACTCCCCTCCTGATGTGTGGCCTGGTTGCTAACAGGCCATGGACCAGTACAGTTTGTGGCTCAGGTACTGGGGACCCCTGAGCTACATGATTATCTATCCTCACTGAGTATTCAAACTAAGAGATAGAAATAACACATATAAGTAAAATAATCACAATATATATTATCCAAACAAGGACACTTTAGCGAATAAAGAGCTGATAATTAATCGCATTGGGAAACACTTGGACATCTTAAGCAAACCAGAATGTACAGTCAGCCTGGGTCTACGCCATCCACAGAAGCAGTCTCAAGTGTGCAGCATTAGTTTTGCCCTTTTTTACCTAACTGGAGATTTTCCCCTCCTGACTCCACCCTTTGCCTGTGATAGAACTCTCAAGATCTCAGATCTCATCCTCTTAATATCTGAGGTAGATCTCATGTGCATGTGTGCTCAGTCGCTCAGTCATGTCCCACTCTGAGACTCTGTGGACTATAGCCTGCCAGGTCCCTCTGTACATGGGATTTACCAGGCAAGAATACTGGAGTGGGTTGCTATTTCCTCTTCCAGGGGATCTTTCTGACCCAGGGATTGAACCCACGCCTCCTGCATCTTCCTGCATTGGCAAGTGGATTCTTTATCCCCAAGTCAGCTGGGAAACTCCAGATCACTTGTAGCTTTGCCTTTATTGGCTAGTTGCAGCATCTGTGTTTCTCATTATAAAATCATTAGCATTACCGAGGCAACCAAAAGTGAGGCATATATGCCTTCTGCTCCACTTGGTGAAATCCCTCCTGTGTTTTTAGCTAATTTCCTTAAGTGAGTGTTCTACTGTTACTCAAGCCTCATTTTGTCTGATTTTCTACAGGTCTTTGTGACCTGCTCACATTTTCCTGAATTTACTCACAACCCATTGCATTTCTACTAGTGAATCATGATCACTTTCCTTCCTCCAGTATGGTAGATATCCCCTCTAACTAGCACTGCCCACTCAATAGTCATAGGATATTGACACTTTAGCTGTCTGTGAAAATGAAAGTGTTAGTCGCAGAGTCATGTCCGACTCTTTGGGACCACATGGACTATAGCCTACCATGCTTCTCTGTCAATGGGATTCTCCAGGCAAGAATGCTGGAGTGGGTTGCCATTCTCTTCTCCAGAGAATCTTCCCAACCCAAGGATTGAAACTGCGTCTCCTGCACCGCAGGCAGATTCTTTATCATCTGAGCCACCAGGGAAGCCCTGTACTGCTAGAATATCCATGTATTTTGGAGGAAAAGAGTCAGGTGTTTTGTACATTAGCTCAATAAATATTTAGTTGAGCTCTTACTGTGAGCCAGATACTGTTTAAAGTCTTGGATATATAATCTAGCCTCTGATTTGTCTGTTGGTTTTCTTTCTCTCTCTCTTTTTAATGCTTTTAAAAGTGTGTTTTCTTCTAAAGACCTAAGCAGTTTTTAAAAATGTATTTATTTATGGCTAAGCAGGTCTTTGTTTCTGCTCGAGGGTTTTCTCTAGTTGCAGCCACTGGAGGCTACTCTCTAGTTGCCATGTGCTGGCTTCTCCTTTCAGTGGCTTATCCTGTTGCAGAGCATGGGCTCTAGGGTACATGGGCCTCAGTACTTGGGGCACATGGATTAGTTGTGGGACACAGGCTTAGTTGCCCCATGGCATGTGGGATCTTCTCGGATCAGGCGTCAAACCTGTACCATCTGTTACTGGCAGGTGGATTCTCAACCACTGCACCTCGAGGAAAACCCCTATTGGTTTTCTTCATGGTATCTTTTGATATCCAGAAATGTTAAATGCCAATGAAGTTAAACTTAATTTTTTTCCCTTTTAAGGTTTATGCTTTTTGTATCCCATCCAAAAATCTTGTCCTACTTCAGTTCAGTCACTCAGTCATATCCGACTCTTTGCTACCCCATGGACTGCAGCATGCCACACTTTCCTGTCCATCACCAACTCCCAGAGTCTGCTCAAACTCATGTTCATCAAGTCAGTGATGCCATCCAACCATCTCATCCTCTGTCGTCCCTTCTCCTCCTGCCTTCACTGTTTCCTGGCATCAAGGTCTTTCCCAATGAGTCAGTTCTTCTCATCAGGTGGCCAAAGAATTGGAGCTTCAGTTTTAGCACCCATCTCTCCCATGGATATTCAGGACTGATTTCCTTTAGGATTGACTGGTTTGATCTCCTTGTAGTTCAAGGGACTCTCAAGAGTCTTCTCCAACACCACAGTTCAAAAGCATCAATTCTTTAGCACTCAACTTTCTCTATGGTCCGACTCTCAAATCCATACATGACTACTGGAAAAACCCTAGCTTTGACTAGACAGACCTTTGTTGGCAAAGTAATGTCTCTGCTTTTTAATATGCTATCTAGGTGGGACATAGCTTTTCTTCCAAGGAGCAAGTGTCTTTAATTTCATGGCTGCAGTCACCATCTGCAGTGATTTTGAATCCCAAGAAAATAAAGTCTGTCACTGTTTCCATTGTTTCCCCATCTATTTGTCATGAAATGATGATGGATGCCATGATTTTAGTTTTTTGAATGTTGAGTTTTTAAAGTTGAGTGAAAAAGCCAATTTTTTCACTCTCTTCTTTCACCTTCACCAAGAGACTCTTTCGTTCTTCACTTTCTGCCATAAGGGTGGTGTCATCTGCATATCTGAGGTTACTGATATTTCTCCTGGGAATCTCGATTCCAGCTTGTGCTTCATCCAGCCCAGCATTTCTCATGATGTACTCTGCATAAAAGTTAAATAAGCAGGGTGACAATATGCAGCCTTGATGTACTCCTTTCTCAGTTTGGAATCAGTCCATTGTTCCATGTCTGGTTCTAACTGTTGTTTCTTGACCAGCATACAGATTTCTCAGGAGGCAGATAAGGTGGTCTGGCATTCCCATCTCTTTACGGATTTTCCAGGTCCTAGGGATATTGTCCTATGTATACTTCTAGAAGCTTTATGGTACTAGGTTTTATGTTTAAGTCAATGATCTATCTCAGATTAACTTTTATGTAGGGTGTAGGATAAGGTTAAGGTTTAACTTTTATTTACACAGACATCCAGTATGTCCAGCACCATTTGTTAAAAAAAGACTTTTCTTTCACCACTGAATTGGCTTGGTGCCCTGGTGGAAAATCAATAATGGACCATATATGTGGGTCAGTTCCTGGACTCTTTGATCTTTTTGTCTATCCTTCCACACTGTCCCAATTACTGTAGCTCTTATAAAAATAGTTCAAATAAGAGAGTATGATCACCACCCTGAAGGAGCTTACAATCTGATTTATGAGAGAGACAGACAACATAGAAGTCATAATTGTACAAAGAGAAGGAGAAATTCACCATGCTAGCTACAGATGTTGGAAGTACAAAAGAGAACTCCGCCTGGTTTAAGTGGGTGAGTGTGCAGGCATCTTGAATGAGGTAACACCTAAAGCAATCCTGAAGGAGGATGTGGGGGACTGGGTCTGGTACCCTCAAGGAAGAGAGAGGAGGCCAGTGTGGCTGGGGTGGCGCGAGTGAAGTGGAGATTGGAAGAGATGACATCAAAGGGCAACCGGACTGTACTGGGAAGAGCCTTGAAGGTAATTTTAAGGGCCTCACCTTTTATTCTGAATGAGAACAGAAGGCATCCAAGGGTTCTGAATAGACAAGTGACATGATCTGACATCTTTCAGAAGGATCCTCCTGGATGCTCTGTTTGAAAGATACCATGTCTGAGCTGGTTTCAGAGCTTCTGATTTACCTGGCCAGTGGGTGCCAAATAAAACAGAAGCTCTGAGACCACCTAAAGAGACTAACTATAGTCCAAAAAAAAAATCTGATGGTGGGACTTCCCTGGTGATCCAGTGGTTAATAATCCACCTGCCAATGTGGGGGACATGGGTTCAAACCATGGTCTGGGAAGATTCCACATGGCAACAAAGCCCACTCTGTCACAACTGTTAAGCCAGCACTCTAGAACCTGTGAGCTGCAACTACTGAGCCCAAGTGCTGCAACTACCAAAGCCTGCTCACCTAGAGCCTGCGAACCACAACTAGAGTAGCCCTTGCTGTCCTCAACTAGAGAAAGCCTGTGCGCAACAATGAAGATCCAGTGCAGCCAAAAATAAATAAATGTTAATTTAATAATTTAAAAAATCTGACGGTGTCTTGGACTCTGATAATAATGAGATGATTTGGGTGTGAATAATATTGGGGTGAGGGCTTCCTAGGTGGCGCTAGTGGTAAAGAACCTGCCTGCCAATGCAGGAGACATAAGAGACATGGGTTCGATACCCTGGAAGAGGTCATGGCAACCCACTCCAGTATTCTTGCCTGGAGAATACCATGGACAGAGGAGCCTGGCCGGCTACAGTCCATAGGGTTGCAAAGAATTAGACATGACTGAGCACAGCACATAGTTGCTGCTACTGCTAAGTCGCTTCAGTCGTGTCCGACTCCGTGCAACCCAATGGACTGCAGCCTACCAGGCTCCCCTGTCCCTGGGATTCTCCAGACAAGAACACTGGAGTGGGTTGCCATTTCCTTCTCCAATGCATGAAAGTGAAAAGTGAAAGTGAAGTCGCTCAGTTGTGTCTGACTCTTAGCAACCCCATGCACTGCAGCCCACCAGGCTCCTCCGTCCATGAGATTTTCCAGGCAAGAGGACCGGAGTAGGTGGCCATTGCCTTCTCCGACAGCACATAGTAGACACCTGAGAAACGATTGCCAGTAGTAGGTGTTCTATGGAGGGAATAATGACAAAAATAATGAGTCAGACTCTCTTGATTCCACCTCACTCCCATGTCAACACTTACTCCTTCGGTGGCCTTTGCCTTTTCTTCTTTCCTGGGTTGTTTTCTAGTGCTTCTATAAGAAACCTTCAAATCTGGCTTTCTAAATTGTTTATGAGCGGAAAAGTGACTCTCCTATTTCAGCATGTCCATGCAGGAGTCTGGATTTTTTTTATCATCTCACTCATGTGAAGACTACAAAGGTCCAGAAGGGGGCGATGTGACACTTGGACTTCAGGAGGGCCTTTTTTTTCCCCATAAATACTTTGGAATTCATCCTCCATTGTTAAAATCAGCAATACCAGGTCAGGGCTGGAATGACCTATCGCTGTCATGGGGTCCAATAGTCTCACTTGCCAGTAAAGACGCTAAAGCTCAAAGAGGGGAAGGGACTTGCTTAAGGCCCCACAGACGTTAGTGGGAGTTGAGACTCGAACCTCATTCGGACCTGAGTCAGTGCTAATTCCACAACCCCATCTGGTCCTTTGATTTGGGAGAATCACTGTCAAAAGCCAAGTTTCTCAAGCTTGTGTCATGTAAAAATTACTTTTAAAGGAATAAAATTCTCACAACTCCTTGGAGTTAAATTATTTAGATAACTATAGGTAAAAATTCTACTTTAAAGACATCAAAAAAGTATGAATATGAAACTCCATTTATATTCTTTTTCCTTGTAGCTTATAAACAGCTATAAAGCAAAACAAAGTTTACTAAATTAAATTTAAACAGAAATTCAATGAAATTTAGATTAACAGTGTTACCTGAAAATTATGGATGAAATTCTTTTGACAAAGTTGGTTTGTTCCTTGTGAATTAAGTAAATATGGTACTTTTTTAAAAACAATGACATACTTTTTCATTATTGTCTTTCATATGACCAGTCCTCAATACGTATTTGTGACTTTGTATATATGATTTAAAATCTTTTGAGATACCAGAAAACCAAAATCTGAAGTCTCTGCAGTTGCTATTTCTTTCAATGACCCACATATTTTCTACCTATCTAGATATATATAAACTTCTAATTTTGGAAGTAATTATATATTTTATAAAAGAGTCAAACAATACGGAAATACATGAAGAAATGAAACAAGTTCATTCTGTAAACATCATAAAAGTTGTATAACATAGGTCAGATTGACAGTTAAATAGTAATGTGTCCAGATTAAAAAGAAATTTATTTTTGGCCATGAGATGCAGCATAAATAATAAAATAGAAGTATTTAGTCCCCTCATCAGGGATGGAGCCCATGTCCCCTGCACTGGAAGCACAGAACCCTAACCACTGGACTACCACGGACGTCCCCAGATGAAACTTCAGTGTGGTAGAATAGTACACAACACAATCTGTGTCTGGCTACACAACACAATCACTTGGGAAACTGAAAAGCAGATAAAAAAAGCATGTCTTCCTCTAAGACCAATTAAATCAGAAGCTTTGGGACAGGGCCTGGGCTTCTGCATTTTTAAAAAGCTCTGAGGTGATTTTGATGCAGTCAAGGCTGAAAGCCACTGTAAGAGAAGAAAGAAAGAACAGGCGGCAGGGGCATAATTAGCTTCCTCCGCCACACTCCTTTTCACTCCCCCCAATTCTGTACCACTCACTTCCCTGCCCCTTCCCAGTTGTCATCCACGAGTTCAAGACTTTTCTTCCAGACCTTTTTCTATGAATACCCAGATGTACAAATACATGTGGTTTGTCCCAGCACCGAATAGTGACTCCTGAATTTGTGTATAGTTGGGTTTTGGGTTAGTAATATTACTGGAAGAGGTGTGTTTGCATGGCCCTTTACATTCATTTAAGAAAATATGAATAATCTATATCAAAGAATGAGGTAATTTGATGGAGAATTTAGGTGGTAGGAGAGCTAAAGTCTACACAAGTTACCTCTCAGTTCTCTCCCTACGAGCATCATAAACTGAATCATCTTTTGCCAGTGGTTTGAAATGTCATCTCTAGTACACATTAAGTTTCCATATCTATGAAGATTTTTTAAAATTCTCTATTCTATTAGTCTGACACTGTTTCCACTGTTTCCCCATCTATTTCCCATGCAGTGATGGGACCAGATGCCATGATCTTCGTTTTCTGAATGTTGAGCTTTAAGCCAACCTTTTCACTCTCCACTTTCACTTTCATCAAGAGGCTTTTTAGCCCCTCTTCACTTTCTGCCATAAGGGTGGTGTCATCTGCATATCTGAGGTTATTGATATTTCTCCCGGCAATCTTGATTCCAACTTGTGTTTCTTCCAGTCCAGCATTTCTCATGATGTACTCTGCATATAAGTTAAATAAACATGGTGACAATATACAGCCTTGACGTACTCCTTTTCCTATTTGGAACCAGTCTGTTGTTCCATGACCAGTTCTAACTGTTGCTTCCTGACCTGCATACAGATTTCTTAAGAGGCAGATCAGGTGGTCTGGTATTCCCATCTCTTTCAGAATTTTCCATAGTTTATTGTGATCCACACAGTCAAAGGCTTTGGCATAGTCAATAAAGCAGAAATAGATGTTTTTCTGGAACTCTCTTGCTTTTTCCATGATCACTGCAGATGGTGACTGCAGCCATGAAATTAAAAGACGCTTACTCCTTGGAAGGAAAGTTATGACCAACCTAGATAGCATATTCAAAAGCAGAGACATTACTTTACCAACAAAGGTTCGCCTAGTCAAGGCTATGGTCTTTCCTGTGGTCATGTATGGATGTGAGAGCTGGACTGTGAAGAAGGCTGAGCGCCGAAGAATTGATGCTTTTGAACTGTGGTGTTGGAGAAGACTCTTGAGAGTCCCTTGGACTGCAAGAAGATCCAACCAGTCCATTCTGAAGGAGATCAATCCTGGAATTTCTTTAGAAGGAATGATGCTAAAGCTGAAACTCCAGTATTTTGGCCACCTCATGCGAAGAGTTGACTCATTGGAGAAGACTCTGATGCTGGGAGGGATTGAGGGCAGGAGGAGAAGGGGACGACAGAGGATGAGATGGCTGGATGGCATCACTGACTCGATGGATGTGAGTCTGAGTGACCTCCGGGAGCTGGTGATGGACAGGGAGGCCTGGCGTGCTGCGGTTCATGGGGTCGCAAAGAGTCGGACACGACTGAGCGACTGATCTGATCTGATCTGATTCTATTAGTGCGAATCACTATTGCATGCTGAGATTTGTTCAGTTTTTTATATTTAGTAACTTCTCTCTTGTCCCCTGCCACCAACACCCTTTGCTCGCTTACCTCCACTGCTGGGTAAATAAGAATGCTCAGATGTGTTGCTTGTACTGTGTAAAGGGATCATTTATGAGAGATGTGAGGATCTTAATAAAGATTTCAAATCCACCTGAAATTTTTATGATGATGAAAGTAAAAGCTTTGTTCTTCTGTATGACTGTAGCCTTCCAGCCCCTCCTGCCATGTTAGACTTTCTAGAGTTCTGCTCAAATAGAAAAAAAGTTTTCTCTAAGATCCCCTATGGCCATCCCTCAAAGTTTATTCCTGCTTCTTAGTGAACACATTACATTAGAGTTGAAGAAAGTTATAAGGCAGGAAAAGAGCAGTTTCTGCTTTGACTTGCAAATATTTTTAATCCCCTAAAAATAAGCCATGAGCTGCAAATAGGCATGAATGTTCCTGTACTGCATTTCCTAAATTAGTTATTTCTGAGGAGATGTAGAATACATTTTGTTTTTCTGCTCAGGGCCACCTGCTTGTGATTCAACCGATGATTTCATTCTGTATCTTAATGCCTTTCCTTATTTGTTTGGAGGCAGGCATGCTCTCTCAGAAAAGCTGGGAAGACCTGTGTTTTGGAAATGAATTATAACTGAGGTTTATATCTTTATGGGGAAGAGCTTGAGCTTCTGCCATGTCGCTACTGGAACATGTCCCCATTCTCTTGCTCATGTGTTGAAAATTCCTGGTTTCACATGTTGTAAGGGTAACTTAAATATGCAGTCTTCACTCTCTCTGAGTAAACTGTCAAGATATCAAGGACAACTTTCTTAATTTCAGATAGCCTTGGGTTTTTTTATTGTTTTAATCAGTGGAAAGGAAGCGACAGTACCTCACCTCACACGGTTGTCAGGTCATTCATCCATTCATTCACTCAGTCATCCGCTGCACTGTTGCCTGTTGTGAAATACTATAAATATTATATTTTTTGATCTAGTATATTTTAGCAATGTTTAAAACTGCATTATATAAAAATTTAATATAGATACAAAAATGATGTATACAAAATGTACAGATACAAAATACAGATACCAAAAATTTTTTTTTGTACAGATACAAAAATGGTATATTCCCAAGGTTAAAATATACTTAATCACTAAGGAACTATGTCATCCTACACCTCACAGAGGGGGCCGCTCCCACCCAGTTAGCTACATTTGTGGGTTAAACTAGGCTAATCTATTTTCTGTTTCATTTTACAGTGAACTGTTTTCATAATCTTCCTCTTGGGACCCAAATTCTTACAGCTGTCTTACCGACAGTTAATTGAGGATTTTATAACTTTGTCTAACTCTGAAATCAGAGTTGTAAGAAAATGCCAATGTGATAAAGGTATTCTGTAAGAATGAATTCCACGGTCAAATAAACTCAGAGAACACTGAATTAAACGAACAAACAGAAAACAGATTTTATTTGTGTATGTGTTTTAAATACCGCAAGATAGTGAGGTACTAACACAGAAATCTAAGAAGGGTGAACATGCACCATTCCCAGGTGTATTTGACTATGGACCTATTGACTGCCCTTGCCTTTTTCTCTGATGATGTTTCTATAAAACCTAGAGCAGAATTGGTAAGTTAGCAACCTGACAGTCAAATCTGGCTGGAGGGTTCTGTTTCACATGGCCACACAGTGTTTTTAAAATATTTGAACCACCATTTAAAGATTGAGAGAGTTGACTAAAAATGTATTGATTTCCAGTTGCCTTTAAAGGATTAAAAGGCTTAGGAAAAGCAAGCTTGCCTTCCAGCATGGCCGCCCATGTTTTTGCTGGGCCATGCTGTCTTATCATGCTGGGGTTTGGGGCTGCACTGTGCCCCGCTGAACACCTGCAGAGCTCTCTTGGGCACTGGAATCTGTGACCGTGATGGTCAAGAGCACCTCAACAGTGGCAGAGCTTAGTGTGGAAAAAGTCAATGGATGTAAGCCCATCAGCCCGGGTGGATGGCCATGGTCACAAGTGTAAGGGCAATGGGGAGACCCAGCCTGGAGCCTGGGAAAGTAGCCTGTGAATGTGTCAAGGAGCCACATTGCTGTTCATCTCTAGGGCAGAGTCAATATGTTCATTTACCATCCGCTTTACTGTTTCCCAACTGCCGACAGCCCTGCTCACCACCTCCCATGGGGATCTTGATGGGTGTGTTGGGGAATACAAAGCTGGGGCCAAAAGCTAATAAGGTGCAAATAATTTTTAAATGTTAAAATAGATTTGCAAATGGAGCGTGTTTGCTAATGATCTCCCCCGAGGGTCCACCGCATCTGAGGAGGATTACAGGAGCTTTGGCTGTCCTCCCATTCTGTCTCCACAAGGAGAGAAAACCCAGCTTTTTTTCCTAAGCAAACCAGTGCCTGGCCTTGCCAACCAAGGAAGAAGTTGTCTGTGAGCCTTGCCCAGAAGTTTTATAATTTAAACTCAGACAAAGAGAACAAAGACGAAATGGTTTTCTTTGATATTATTTTCACAGTGGGTTGCAAGTCAAGAAAATAAATGACCGAGTAAGCTCCGTTTTCTTTAATCTTATTTAATACATTGCTATGCAGCCACAGAAAGCTAATAATTAAGAACCATTCCGCCTCCTCCAGAGGCTTTGATCTACAGTGACGCGACTTGTATTTTTGGCTGGTTGGGTTTGTAAGCTCTCATTAATGTCCGTAAAAACTGGTCAAAATCAAAAGGGCAGAGAGTAAAACAACAACAAACCATGCTAGCATCTAAGAAAAGGGAGGATTTTGTCTGCAATTATGGATGTCATAATTTCCATTATTTGCTTATTTTCAGCATGATATAGCTTGATATTTTAGGACACTACTAGAAAGCAGTCCAAATATAAGCTATTTATAGTAATCTCACAACCTCTAATCAGGATTTCTGCTTCCAGATATCTAAGAGAAGTCTTCAGGAAAAAAAAAAAAATCCTGCAAAATAAAAATGAATATTCATCACCAAATAGGATGTATCTTTCTAGTTAGATATTTTCTTCTATTTTCATGCTCTGTTGGAATTTGTGAGAATCTGGAGTTTTTCCCCATTCATCACTAATTTTGAAATTTCTGAGATTTGTAGTCAGTTCAAGTTCAATAGAAACCATGAGTCTTTATTGGGAGCACAATAGTGTGAGTCTGGGAATTCTGATAATTAGATGTTGGACTTCATGAATGGATGGTCCTCTGTTTTTCTGTCTCTTTAAACAGCTCTTCAATTGAATTCCTAAATTTCTGTTTCCCAGAGCTCTCTTTCTTGTTCTTTGAGGGTTTTTGTTTTGGTTTGGTTGTAGCACTTTGTTCTGGTTTTATGGATGTAGTATTTTATCTTTTGTCCTGTGTTGCTTTCTGTTTTCTTCAAGTTCCTTTCAGTCACTCCTATTTGGGTTGGGTTTGCTTTCTTTCTTTCATCTGGGAGCCTTGCCTCACGTGTCTGGTGCCTCTTGACTGGGCATTCATTCTAAGCAGAAGGCACTCAGATCTGATTGAAACTTCCTTGCCTGCAAGTGAAACTGGCACCTGGAGGACTGGACAGTTGGTGGTCAGGCGAGTTGGAGAACTTCCAAGTATGGGTTTCAGGAGGTCTTTTCTCTTTAACCAAAAAAGAAATCCCCTGCCTGGCAGCTTTTGTACCTGTTTCCCTTTATTCCAGAAACTCAGAGCGTAGGGCTGCAGAGAAAAGAGGGGAACAAGAGATTCCATATCCAAGTCTGAGCTAAGGGACCGTCCTGTGCCTTGTGTGCCTGAGCTGCTCTGTGTGAGCAGAGAGAGCAGCACCGCTCTGAGAAGAGAGAGGGTTGGGCTCCCACTGCTCTGCGTTCAGACAACCCCCATGGTTTTGGTCTTTTTCAGTCCTCCAGACCCTGAGGTAGTTGGTCTCTTACAGTTTGAAGTCTCTAGAGTGTTCAGGAAGGTGCATCTCATTGGCATGTCCTGCTGTGGAATTCCAACCAGTTCATTGTAAAGAAATCTGCTGCTGCTGCTAAGTCGCTTCAGTCATGTCCGACTCTGTGTGACCCAATAGATGGCAGCCCACCAGGCTCCACTGTCCCTGGGATTCTCCAGGCAAGAACACTGGAGTGGGTTCCATTTCCTTCTCCAGTGCATGAAAGTGAAAAGTGAAAGTGGAGTCACTCATTTGTGTCCAACTCTTCGCGACCCCATGGATTGCAGCCTACCATGCTCCTCTGTCCATGGGATTTTCCAGGCAAGAGTACTGGAGTGGGGTGCCATTGCCTTCTCTGAAAGAAATCTAGTCCTGAATATTCATTGGAAGGACTGATGCTGAAGCTGAAACTCCAATTGTTTGGCCACCTGATGTGAAGAACTGACTGATTGGAAAATACCCTGATGCTGGGAAAGATTGAAGGCAGGAGGAGAGGGGGATGACAGGATGAGATGGTTGGATGGCATCCCCAACTCAATGGACATGAGTTTGAGTAAGGTCCGGGTGTTAGTGATGGACAGGGAGGCCTGGCGTGCTGGCGTGGGGTCACAAAGAGTCGGACATGATTGAGTGACTGAACTGAACTGATGTAGAATTTTAGGTTGCAGTTTTCTGTACCTTCTTTGCAGTCGTTAACCACTCTTCAATTTGCTTTCCATTTCCCCAAAACATGTGGACACCTTGCATCTGCTATTACTTCTCTTACACTGTTTATCCTTATGGGTTTATGCCTTTTCCCCTTCCTATTCCTATTGTGGAGTTTTGGAAGGAATTAGAGATAAATGAAGGACTTCCCTGGTAGCTCAGATGGTAAAAAAGTCTGCCTACAATACAGGAAGCCCAGGTTTGATCCCTGGGTCCGGAATATCCCCTGGAGAATAGAATGCAACCCACTTCAGTATTCTTGCCTGGAGAATCCCATAGAGAGAGGAGCCTGATGGGTTACAGTTCATGAGGTCACAAAGAGTCAGACAAGACTGAGCAACTAACACACACACAAAGATAAATGAAAGTGTAAAATTCTGTATTCAACTGGACAAGTTCAAGTTCAGTCGCTCAGTCGTGTCCGATTCTTTGCAACCTATGGACTGCAGCACGCCACACTTTCCTTGTCCATCATCAGCTCCCGGAGCTTGCTCAGACTCATGTCCATTGAGTCGCTGTTGCCATCCAACCATCTCATTCTCTGTTGTCCCCCTCTCCTCCTGCCTTCAATCTTTCCCAGAATCAAGGTCTTTTCCAATGAGTCAGTTCTTCGAATCAGGTGGCCAAAGTATTGGAGCTTCAGCATCAGTCCTTCCAATAAATATTAAGGACTGGTTTCCTTTACGATTGACAGGTTTGATCTCCTTGTAGTCCAACAGACTCTCAAGAGTCTTTTCCAACACCACAGTTCAAAAGCATCAATTCTTTAGTGCTCAACTTTCTTTACAGTAAAACTCACATCCATACATGACTACTGGAAAATCCCTAGCTTTGACTAGATGGACCTTTGTCAGCAAAGTAATGTCTCTGTTTTTTAATATGCTGTCTAGGTTGGACATAGCTTTTCTTCCAAGGAGCAAGAGTCTTTTAATTTCATGGCTGCAATCACCATCTGCAGTGATTTTTGGAGCCTAAGAAAATAAAGTCTGTCACTGTTTCCATTGTTTCCCCATCTATTTGCCATGAAGTGATGGGACTGGATGTCATGATCTTTGTTTTTTGAATGTTGAGTCTCAAGCCAGCTTTTTCACTCTCCTCTTTCACTTTCATCAAGAGCCTCGTTAGTTCTTCACTTTCTGCCATAAGAGTAGTGTCATCTGCATGTCTGAGGTTATTGATATTTCTCCCAGCAATCTTGATTCCAGCTTGTGCTTCATCCAGCCTAGCGTTTTGCATGATGTACTCTGCATATGAGTTAAATAAGCAGGGTGATAATATACAGTCTTGATGTAGTCCTTTCTTGATTCGGAACCAGTCTGTTGTTCCATGTCCAGTTCTAACTGTTGCTTCCTGATCTGCATACAGATTTCTCAGGAGGCAGGTCAGGAGGTCTGGTATTCCCATCTCTTTAAGGATTTTCCACAGTTTATTCTGATCCACACAGTCAAAGGCTTTAGTGTAGTCAATGAAGCAGAAGTAGATGTTTTCTTGGAATTCTCTTGCTTTTTCTACGATCTAGCAGATGTTGGAAATTTGATCTCTGGTTCCTCTGCCTTTTCTAAATCCAACTTGAACATCTCGGAGTTCTCGGTTCACATACTGTGAAGCCTCACTTGGAGAATTTTGAGCATTACTTTGCTACCCTGTGAAATGAGTCCAATTGTGGGGCAGTTTGAACATTCTTTGGATTGCCTTTCTTTGGGATTGGAATAAAAACTGATCTTTTCCAGTCCTGTGGCCACTGCTGAGTTTTCCATATTTGCTGGCATATTGAGTGCAGCACTTTCACAGCATCATCTTTTAGGATTTAAAGTAGCTCAACTGGAATTCCATCACCTCCACTAGCTTTGTTTGTAGTGATGCTTCCTAAGGCCCACTTGACTTTCCATTCCAGGATGTTTGGCTTTAGGTGAGTGATCACACCATCATGGTTATCTGGGTTGTGAAGATCTTTTTTGTACAGTTCTTCTGTGTATTCTTCTACCTCTTAATATCTTCTGCTTCTGTTGGTCCATACCATTTCTGTCCTTTATTGTGCCCATCTTGCATGAAATGTCCCCTTGGTATCTCTGATTTTCTTGGAGAGATCTTTAGTCTTTCCCATTCGATTATTTTCCTGTATTTCTTTGCACTGATCACCAAGGAAGGCTTTCTTCTCTCTCATTACTATTCTTTGGAACTCTGCTTTCAGATGGGTATATCTTTCCTTTTCTTCTTTGCCTTTAGCTTCTCTTCTTTTCTCAGCTATTTGTAAGGCCTCCTCAGACAACCATTTTGCCTTTTTGCATTTCTTTTTCTTGGGGATGGTCTTGATCACTGCCTCCTGTACAATGTCACAAACCTCCGTCCATAGTTCTTCAGGCACTCTGTCTATCAAATCGAATCCCTTGAATCTTATTTGTCACTTCCCCTATATAATCATAAGGGATTTGATTTAGGTCATACCTGAATGGTCTAGTGGTTTTCCCTACTTTCTTCAATTTAAGTCTGAATTTTGCAATAAGGAGTTCGTGATCTGAGCCACAGTCAGCTCCTGGTCTTGTTTCTGCTGACTGTGTACAGTTTCTCCATCTTTGGCTGCAAAGAATATAATCAATCTGATTTTGGTATTGGCCATCTGGTGATGTCCATGTGTAGAGGTGTCGCCTCTTGTACTGTTGGAAGAAGGTGTTTGCTATGACCAGTGCATTCTCTTGGCAAAACTCTGTTAGCCTTTGTCTTGCTTCATTTTGTACTCCAAGGCCAAACTTGCGTGTTATTCCAGGTATCTCTTTACTTCCTACTTTTGCATTCCAGTCCCCTATGATGAAAAGGACATCTTTTTTTCGGTGTTAGTTCTAGAAGGTCTTGAAGGTCATCATAGAACCGTTCAGCTTCTTTGGCATTAGTGGTTGGGGTGCAGACTTGGATTACTGTGATATTGAATGGTTTGCCTTGGAAATGAACAGAGATCATTCTGCTATTTTTGAGATTGCACCCAAATACTGTAATTCAGACTCTTTTGTTGACTATGAGAGCTACTCCTCACTTAACAGGACACTCCTTATTTTCTTTTGATTTTAAAAGCAATCCATTAGTATTAGAGAATCAAGTGTGCCAATGCAGGAGACATAGGAGAAGCAGGTTTGATCCCTCTGTAAGGAAGATCCCCTGGAGGAGGGCATGGCAACCCACTCCAATATTCTTGCCTGGAGAATCCCATGGACAGAGGAACCTGGTGGGCGACAGCCCATAGGGTCACAAAGAGTCAGACACAACTGAAGTGACTTAGCATGCTTGCATGGATGGCAGTTTCCCTATATAACCAAAAGTAAAGCAAAATTTTTGTATACCAGTTGTTTAAGATGGCAACACATTACATATTTTTCTTTTTCTTTTTTTTTAATTATTTATCTTTGGCTGCACTGGGTCTTTGTTTGCTTCGAGGAGGATTTCTCTAGTTGCAGCACATGGGCTTCTCTTTGCAGTGGCTTCTCTTGTTGCCAAGCGTAGGCTCTAGGGCCCGCAGACTTCAGTATTGTGCTTCCCAGCCACTAGAGCACAGGTTAGCAGTTGTGGCACAAGAGCTTACTTGCCCGCAGCATGTGGAATCTTCCTGGACTAGGAATTGGACCAGGAATTAAACCCATGTCTCCTGTGTTGGCAGGTGGATTCTTAACCACTGGACCACGAGGGAAGTCCTAATTTTCTTTTGTAAAGGCAAATACATGCACATGAAAAAAACAAAAAACAGTAAACCATATAAGAGAGTAGTGACAAACACACACCTTTTTCTCATTCCAATTCCCAATCCAACAACTTTCCTCCCATGTGCAATAGCTATTGATAGTTTCTCAGGTATACTCTCCTATTTCTCATTTTTTAAAAAAATATTTTTATTTATTTATTTGCTGCTCTGGGTCTTTGATGCTGCAGGTGGGATCTTTAATTGTAGTATGGAGGGTCTACTTCCCTGACCAGGGATCAAACCTGGCCCCCCTGCCTTGGGAGCAAGGAGTCTTATCCACTCAACTATCAGACAAGTCCCCTTATACTTCTGATATCACATTATGTATACTCTGCTGATCTCTTAACATTATTGCTTGGATATCATAGCTCATTCTTTTTTTTACAAAAGCACAGTAATCCATTATTTTTGTATATGTATGTATTGTATCTTATTCAACTGATCCCTTCTGATGGGCATTTACGCAGTGTCTTTAGTATTTACTATATTATATACAATTACTATAAAACAATGCAGCAGTGAATATGTATCTTTATATTCAAAATATGTATGTCTTTGTGAGTGTGTGTATAGGATAAATTCTAGAAGTAATATAGCTGAGGCAAAGATTACATACCCTTGTACTTAAATAGCTATAGCCAAATTGTCCTCCAAGGAATTGTACCAATTTATATCCTCAGTAGCAATGCATACGAGCTCCTGTTTTGCTCTCTAACCAGTGCATTATAATTTTTTTAGTAGTTTCTAAATATAATTTGTACAAAATCTAATTTCAGGGACTTCCTTGGTGATCTAGTGGTTAAGACCCTGCCCTTCCACTGCAGGGGACATGGGTTCGATCTCTGTCTGGGATCTAAGAACCCGCATACCATGCAGCGTGGCAAAAAAACCCCACATAATTTCAGCATAGTTTTATGTCTATTTCTTTGGTTGTGAGATTGGGCATCTCTTTGTATGTTATAAACCCATTTGTATTTTCTGTGAAATGTCTGCTCGGGCTCTCTGTCACTTTCTTTTGGAATATCGTTTTCTTTCTTATTAATTTGTAAAAAATAGTTCCTTATTTGGAAAATTAGCTCTTTGTCTTTCATATGCATTGGAAAATTTTCTCTACCATTTATCATTCAATGTGTTTTGTTTGTTCACGATACACTTTTAGCAAATGAAAAGTTATAGTTTTAAAAAATTATTTTATTGAAGTATAATTGATTTACAATGTTGTGTTAACAGAAAGTTATAATTTTATTTAGTCAGACATTATTTTATTTTATGGTCTTCTCTGAGATCTTTAAAAAGTTTCTGATTTTTTTCTAGTATTTTATGGTTTCATTTATTTTGCATTTATTTGGTGATCTATTTTGGAATTTATTTGAGAGTAAGTGCAAGATAGGGATTCAGTTTTTTCTAGTTGGCTTGCTAGCTCTCCCAACAAGTTGAGATTCATATTCAATACAATCCCATAGCACCATTTGCAAAACTGTAGCAACTTTATTATCTGATCTAAACAGTCTCTGGACCTTGCTGCTGCTAAGTCACCTCAGTCGTGTCCGACTCTGTGCGACCCCATAGACGGCAGCCCACCAGGCTCCCCCATCCCTGGGATTCTCCAGGCAAGAACACTGGAGTGGGTTACCATTTCCTTCTTCAATGTATGAAAGTGAAAAGTGAAAGTGAAGTCGCTCAGTCGTGTCCGACTCTTAGTGACCCCATGGACTGTAGCCTACCAGGCTCCTCCGTCCATGGGATTTTCCAGGCAAGAGTACTGGAGTGGGGTGCCATCACCTTCTCTGACTTTAAGGCAAGACAATTGATTCAAGCCCACTGTGTGGATATAGGGGATGTAATCCAAAATAGAGCCTGACTACACTTGGCATTTGTGTCAGATTCCTCCTCCCTCTACGTGGAATTAGGAGGACAGAAGGGAGAAATTCTTGGGGGCACCTGAAGTCAATCAGGGTAGCTAATCTAAAACTCCATTGTAAATCCCAGGCCAAAATGAAGCTCAAGATATAGATCCCAAATCGAGAGAGTTGGGGAACCAGGAAAGCAGAGAAGCCCTGGCCAAGCAGTGCCCCAGGGAGTCAGAGAGCAATCCCAGGAGGCATGAGGCCTGGGTGCTTGGGGAGACTTGATCCTCTGAACGGGCCAAGGAGGAGGAAGATTTTGAATTTCTTTTTTCTCTCTTTAAAAAAAAAAAAATTATTTTAATTGGAGGCTAATTACAATATTGTGGTGGTTTTGGCCATACATTCACATGAATCAGCCATGGGTGTACATGTGTTCCCTGTCCTGACCCTGCCTCCCACCTCCCTCCCCATCTCATCTCTCAGGGTCATCCCAGTGCACCAGCCCTGAGCACCCTGTCTCATGCATCAAACCTGGACCGGCGATCTATTTCACATATGCTAACATTCATGTTTCAATGCTATTCTCTCAAATCGTCCCACCCTCGCCTTCTCCCACAGAGTCCAAAAGTCTGTTCTTTACATCTGTGTCTCTTTTGCTGTCTTGCATATAGGGTCATCGTTACCATCTTTCTAAATTCCATATATGTGCGTTAATATACTGTATTGGTGTTTTTCTTTCTAACTTAATTTGCTCTGTATAATAAGCTCCAGTTTCATCCACCTCATTAGAACTGATTCAAATGCATTCTTTTTAATAGCTAAGCAATATTCCATTGTGTATATGTACCACAGCTTTCTTATCCATTTGTCTGCTGATGGACATCTAGGTTGCTTCCATGTCCTGGCTATTATAAACAGTGCTGCGATGAACATCGGGGTACACGTGTCTCTTTCAATTCTGGTTTCTTCGGTGTGTATGCCCAGCAGTGAGATTGCTGGGTCGTATGACAGTTCTATTTCCAGCTTTTTAAGGAATCTCCACACTGTTCTCCATGGTGGCTGTACTAGTTTGCATTCCCACCAACAGTGTAAGAGGGTTCCCTTTTCTCTGAACTCTCCAACATTTATTGTTTGTAGACTTTTTGACAGCAGTCATTCTGACCAGTGTGAGATGGTACCTCACTGTAGTTTTGATTTGCATTTCTCTGATAATGAGTGATGTTGAGCATCTTTTCATGTGTTTGTTAGCCATCTGTATGTCTTCTTTGGAGAAATGTATGTTTAATTATTTGGCCCATTTTTTGACTGGGTCGCTTATTTTTCTGGAATTGAGCTGCAGGAGTTGCTTATATATTTTTGAGATTAATTCTTCGTCAGTTGCTTCATTTGCTGTTATTTTCTCCCATTCTGAAGGCTGTCTTTTCACCTTGCTTATATTTTCCTTAATTGTGCAAAAGCTTTTTAAGTTTAATTAGGTCCCATTATTTTTGCTTTTATTTCCATTACTCTGGGAGATGGGTCATAGAGGATTCTGCTATGATTTGCGTCAGAGAGTGTTTTGCCTATGTTTTCCTCTAGGAGTTTTATAGTTTCTGGTCTTACATTTAGACCTTTAATCCATTTTGAGTTTATTTTTGTGTATGGTGTAAGAAAGTGTTCTAGTTTCATTCTTTTACAAGTGGTTGACCAAAAATTTTGAATTTCTAAACAGTCCTGTAGCAATTCTCAGTCATATGGGGGAATTCAAAGTAAGCTTTTCCCTACAAAAGAAGGCGGGACCAGAAATCCTATTACCCACTAGAAGGTAGCTCGGGTCTTGAAAATGTGGAGTGAAAGAAGCTTTCTGGATAACTCAAGTAACTGTTGCAATAGTGTTGTGTGTGTGCTAAGTCGCTTTACTTGTGTCCGACTCTTTGCAACCCTCTGGTCTGTAACTGGCCAGGCTCCTCTGTCCATAGGATTCTCCAGGCAAGAATACTGGAGTGGGTTGCCATGCTCTCCTCCAGGGGATCTTCCTGATGTAGGAATCGAACCTGGGTCTCTTGTATCTCCTACACTGGCAGGTGGGTTATTTACTGCTAGCATCACCTGGGAAGCCCCATTATCTGTCTATAAATAAAAATATTTACCTATACTAGATAGATCATACCTGAATATAATGATCGATGACTGGGTAAGTTAATTCATTCCTTCTTCACCAAATTGTGTCAAACAAATGCCAAGCACTGGACTGAGCCCTGAGAGCTGGAAGAATAAGGTTCAGGTTCCTGCCTCCAGGTGCTTTTCCAGTTGGGGTGCAAGTAGGTCGGCAGCAGTGACCACACTGAGGTGAAGTGCTCGCAGAGAGGCAGGCCTGGAGTCCTGCAGAAGGCCCAGGGAGGGATAGAGCCAACCTGCAGGGACACCAGGTGAGCAAGCCCTGCATCTTGTAGGAAGGCCATACACTCTTTGTGAAGGCGAAACTAAAGTTTCTTCCAGAATTATTGGGTTAACCAAAAAGTTCGTTTGGGTTGACCAAATGTTCATTCCATAACATCTTATGGAAAAGCCAGAATGAACCTTTTGGCCAACCCAGTACAATTGTTATCCCACTTCTCGTCTGTGAGGTCTTGCTCTGCCAGGAATCTGAGGAGATCTTCATAGAACTTCTTAATCTGAAGTACAGGGATGTTCTCAGAGGGCCTGTGAACCCTTAAAGCTGGATGCAGACTTTGTGTGGGTGCTTCTTCCTGGAGGTAGGGTCACAGACTTTGTTAGAATCTCCAAGGAGTGTGCAACTTCAGAAGGCTTAAGAACAAGTGACTTAGATTTTCCTCAAGCTGATCAAGGCTCTTTTTATCTTAAAAAATATCTTTTAAAAAACCCTAATTAGACTCTTGGGCCTTCCCAGTGGCGATAGTGGTAAAGAACCCTCCTGCCGATGCAGAACACATAAGAGATTTGGGTTCAATCCCGAAATTGATTGAACCTTTGTCCTTTGTCCAGCATCTCCTCCCCCATGTAGGAACAGGCACAGTGCTCGCAGCAACCTCCTCTTTCCTGGCTTTGTTTATCTTTATTCAGCAACCCCATACTTAAACACAATAGCAATGCAAACCATTCTGTACCTAATTGTAATAACTAGATATCATCAAACAGAATTGGGAATTCCCATTTCCAAGGCAGTTTCTCATGTTTTTGCTCAGGTTTTGGTTCAGAATGCTTAAGTCCAAAAATCAAGTTCAACACACATTTAGTGAACACTTTCTTTATATAGGACATCATGCTCCATGCTGAGAGAGACAGAGGAGGAGCAGGATACACAAGGGAAGTAAACCCCATTCCCACTTTCAGGGAAAGGAGACCTGTTGGAAACTGTACAAAGTGCTGTGGGGATCCAGAGAGGAAGCGATTGTTTCTTGCTGGAGGCCACATAGAAGAAAGCATGAAGATACCCGAGCTGTGCAATACTGCTCATCATGGACGATGCCATAGACAATTGCCCTCCAGTGACATTATCCTGTTTCTGAACCTTTAAAATAAGCTGCTGGGCCTGGAGACTCACAGCTGATAGAAATACCTAGAAAATAAGCCTTGGAGAAAAATTGACCTGCGTTATAGAATACATTCAGAAAACTAAGATCATGGCATCTGGTCCCATCATTTCATGAGAAATAGTGGAAATGGTCAGACTTTATATTTTGGGGCTCCAAAATCACTGCAGATGGTGATTGCAGCCATGAAATTAAAAGACATTTACTCCTTGGAAGGCAAGTTATAACCAAGTTATGACCAACCTAGATAGCATATTCAAAAGCAGAGACATTACTTTGCCAACAAAGGTCTGTCTAGTCAAGGCTATGGTTTTTCCAGTGGTCATGTATGGATGTGAAAGTTGGACTGTGAAGAAAGCTGAGTGCCGAAGAATTGATGCTTTTGAACTGTGGTGTTGGAGAAGACTCTTGAGAGTCCCTTGGACTGCAAGGAGATCCAACCAGTCCATTCTAAAGGAGATCAGTCCTGGGTGTTCTTTGGAAGGACTGATGCTAAAGCTGAAACTCCAATACTTTGGCCACCACATGCAAAGAGTTGACTCATTGGAAAAGACTCTGATGCTGGGAGGGATTAGGGGCAGGAGGAGAAGGGGACGACAGAGGATGAGATGGCTGGATGGCATCACGGACTCGATGGACAAGAGTTTGGGTGAATTCTGGGAGTTAGTGATGGACAGGGAGGCCTGGCATGCTGCGATTCATGGGGTCGCCAAGAGTTGAACACAACTGAGCGACTGAACTGAACTGAACTGAACTGATAGAATACCTGGCTTCCAGGATGGTCCAGTGGTAAAGAACCTGCCTGCCAATGCAGGAGGCACAAGAGACTCAGGACCCATCCCTGGGCCAGGAAGATCCCCTGGAGCAGGAAACTACTCCTGTATTCTTGCCTAGAGAATCCCGTGGACAGAGGAGCTGGGTGGGCCACAGTCTGGGATTGCAAAGAGTCAGACACAACTGAGCGACTAAGCATGCACATGCATGCACAAAGAATACTACAGAAAGAAAGAGCAGGAGCAGCCCCTATAGGAAAAGTCCTATGAGAACATACAGGATAAAGGAAATATTTGTTGTTGTTATTCAGTTGCTAAGTCATGTCCAACTCTTTGCGACCCCGTGGACTGCAGCACGCCAGGCTTCCCTGTCCTTCACTGTCTCTCAGAGTTTCCTCAGACTCATGTCCATTGAGTTGGTGATGCTATCCAACTATCACATCCTCTGTTGCCTGCTTCTCCTCCTGCCCTCAAACTTTCCCAGCATCAGGGTCTTTTCCAGTGAGTTGGCTCTTCACATCAGGAAATACACTGTTATTTGAATCAATGTAAGAACTTTTGGAAACTAATATTAATAGGAAACCTTCATCATCATGACTATCATATAATTCTAAAAGTCTCGCTTTAAAGCAAGCGAAGGCAACATGCTTATTTCCCTAAACATCAATAAAAAGAAAAATTGTTTGGCTAGAAACAAAAATAGAGATGTCATTTTGCTAGAAATATTACAGCCTGTGAGGGATTTTCTGAAATGTTGACAGGTCTGTTTGTGTGCATGTACATTTTCTTCTGACTAAATCGTGTGTGATCAAGATCATATTTACTATGATATTAGCCAGAACCAAATGTGTAGATGCTTTTCGATTGTTGCTTCCCCAGCAGTTCTGCATTCATTATTAATGCTGTCCAGTGTGTTAACATGGGCTAATGTATTTTCTTATTCTCTATTCTTAGGATGAATCAGCACCCACCAAATTTTTGAGACTGCTCACAGCTTAAAGGCAAGCTCGTCTAAATTAAGGCCGGCTAAGGTGGCATTGCAGGGATTTAATCCTCCTCTAGCTGCCCGTGTGACCAGAAGGCTGATTTGCAAGTTTCTTCTTTCCTGGGGTTTGGATTGTCCAGTCTCCGGGGACCTGCAACTTGACAGCAAAAGTGCAAAATGAAGACGACCAGAGATAAGCACCAGCAGCGGGGACTTGGGGGCCTCCTGGGGGCTTTTACACACCAGGGCAGAAGATTTTCTGACCATGAAAGGAAATAGCAAACTGGAGCCTTTGTTTCAGGACAGAGCCACCTACCACAGAGCATCAGCACAGCCGGCCAGAGAGTTCTTGGAGCCTGATCAAAGCTAGGGTACCTGGATGCATGCCTGATGGTCCAGTTAGAGCGGGGAAGTTCACTGTGAAGGAGGGTGTGAAATGTCTCAAGTGAGGTGGGAAGCTTTGGGTTTGGCTGGGTAGGCAGTGCTGGGGTTGGTCTCTGCCTTCGGCTGACTGAAGCCCAAAAAAGGGTTTGCACATCTAGGAGTCTTTGCGCAGCTCGCAAGGACACAGGGCCCTTACAGCCTTTACGTCCCATCTCCCATCCCCCTTGGGCCCCTTCCGCTCCTCCCCATCCTGCCCTGCTGGGTGCCTCTGCTGAGATGGAGAGGTGAGCCTGCTGTGGACGATGACTACTGTTTATATGAATGGAGGCGGCCTGGTGAACCCCCACTGTGCCAGGTGGGGTCGGCGGGAGAGCGAGGAGAGTGGCTGTCAGACGGAGTGTGCCAAGGAGGACGAGGAGGGAGAGCCTCGCCAGCTGACACCCTTTGAGAAGCTGACCCAGGACATGTCCCAGGATGAGAAGGTGGTGAGGGAGATCACTCTGGGCAAGCGGATCGGCTTCTACCGCATCCGAGGGGAGATCGGAAGTGGGAACTTCTCCCAAGTCAAGCTGGGGATTCACTCCCTAACCAAAGGTAGGAACTGACCCCTGCGGGTGATGTCCAAGGTGTGGGGACCTGGTTTGGGGTGCGGGTTAGGAGTCTGGGGCCAAGGAAGCCGGTGAGGCAACATCACTGAGTCCCTGCTAAGGGCAGGCATTAGGGCAGCTGCTGTCCGTCCTTATCGCAGTTCATTTTCACAGTGATGGTGTGAGTTCAGTGTTTTTATTTTCACTTTATAGATAAGGAAACTAAGATCCAAAGAAGTCCATTGTGGCTTTAGAAGTTTCATCTTAGGTGATTTTGACTCCAAAACTCTTCTGCTATACTGTGCTGCTGCTAAGTCGCTTCAGTCGTGTCCGACTCTGTGCGACCCCATAGACGGCAGCCCATCAGGCTCCTCCGTCCCCGGGATTCTCCAGGCAAGAACACTGGAGTGGGTTGCCATTTCCTTCTCCTATGCATGAAAGTGAAAAGTGAAAGTGAAGTCGCTCAGTCGTGTCCGACTCTTAGCGACCCCATGGACTGCAGCCCACCAGGCGCCTCTGTCTGTGGGATTTTCTAGGCAAAAGTACTGGAGTGGGGTGCCATTGCCTTCTCCAGCTATACTGTGCAGGTGAACTCAAACACTGAGGGTGTTCTCTCCAGATATGCCTTGGAGAAGCCGAGCGGAGTGTGGCCTGATCCCAAGTCCACTCACGTTCCAAGTCCTTATTTGTAACTTCCGTCTATATTTGTGTGTCAATACCAATGGCACAGGGACCCTCCCGGATGGTCAGTGGATAGCAGGGTCCAGCCTCTCCTCCTTACCTGAGGCTGCTGCATCTGTGAGGTTTGGGGAAAAGGGACTTGATCTCAGGATCTTCTCTGCTTCATCTGCCCTGCACCAATTCTCACTGTTGTTAGCTCCTTGCTTTCTACCACTGACCAGTGCTTGCTTGACTGCTGGCCCCTCTGGACTCTAGACCAGCAGTGCCCACTGCCCTGGCCTCAGGAGCTGTGAGGAGAACCCACGTGGGCACTTCTCCAAGTTACCTGGAATTTAGCTAAGCTTGGAGATCGACATAATGGAGCTACAAGACAGAAGAAGAACACCTGAAATTCAGTATCATCTGTGGACTTTCTAAAGCCCATGGCTCTGCTCTCTCCCTGCGAGTTCCATATACTGACATTTATTCTCCTTGGACCTAGGCTGCCACTGCGTCTTCAAGGGTGTTCTTTCTTATGTTAAAATTTTCTTTTCTCTTCTTCTCTAACCTCTAATCCCATTCCACTCTCATCCCTGTTGGATCCTTATAGAGAAAGCAGCACACACACACCCTCCCCCGATAATCCCACCCCCCAACACCCAAGTCACTGCAGCGTCCCCTTCTGTCTTGCTTTGAGCCCGAGTGTCTGGGTTCATGCCTTCACATCTCGGCTACTCATCTTGCGTACCTGGGTGCATGACAGCACCGCTGTGAGCCTTGGGTTCCTCACTGACAGAATGCAGCCAGGAGCACTGATTACATAAAACCAAATCTACTGTTTGTGTGTGTGTGTGTGAGTTGCTCAGTCATGTCTGACTCTTTGCAACCCCATGGACTGTAGCTGTCCAGGCCTTCTGTCCATGAAATTCTCCAGATCTAGTGTGTGTGTGTGTGTGTGTGTTGCTCAGTCGTGTCTGACTCTTTGCAACCCCATGGACTGTAGCTGTCCAGGCTTCTCTGTCCATGGAATTCTCTAGGCAAGAATACTGGAGGGGGTTGCCATTTCCTTCTCCAGGGCATCTGATCTTCCCGACCCAGGGATCAAACTTGGGTCTCCCACATTCAGGCAGATTCTTCACTGTCTGAACCACCAGGGAAGCCTATAGGATTTAAATCTAAATCAGGACAGATGTTGCTTTTCAGTGGTCTAGAGGAAGAGTTAAGGGCAAAAGAATTTTTCAATGGTCTAGAGCAAGAGTGAGGGGCAAAAGATAAAACACATAGGGAAAGCTGAGTGGCTGGAGATTGAGACAGCTGTTGGAAGACTTGATCAGGAAGGGGAGACAAGAAATTGGATAAATGCAAACCAGGAGAGGAGTTCAGAAAGGAGAGAGTACCCAAAGTGGCAGAGAGGACACAGGGGCTGATGTCTGAGCAAAGCCTACTGGATGTGGCCAACTTGGAACTCTTTCCTGAATGTGGGTTCAGATATTCGATTCTAAGGGAGAGGAAGCAAGAGAGAGTGGGAAGAATGTGGGCTTCAGAAACAGACAAATATGAAAACATGCGCTTCAGAGCATGGGCTTCAAATCCTTGTTCATTCACTTGCTAGGTATCTGACTTTGTGCATATTATACTCATTCTTTTGGTCCTCAGTTGCCTTAACTGCAAAACAGAGATAATTATTCTTAGAATTGTAGGGAAAATCAGGAATAACATAAACTACATGGCACATAGTAGGCACTCAGTAAATGGTAGCTATCACTGTGCATGTCTATTTTTACTTAAACTTATTTCAGATGGAAATTTGATATTAATGTCTTGAAAACCTGTGAATAGAAGATAGTGGTAAAATTAATACAAGGCAAACAAATTTAAAAGTTGTATTTATTTTTCCAGCTTTATTGAGATGTAATTGATGTACAATATTGTTTAAGACTACCACGTTCTGATTTTATATATGTATGTCCTGCAAACTGATTACCTGGATAAGGTTATTTCACATTCATCCCCTCACATTTACAATTGTGTGTGTGTGTGTATAGTGAGAACTTTAAAAATATATTTTCTTAAAAATATATATATATTTTCTTAACAACTTTCAAAAAATTTAATGGGATTCTCTGGCATTCCAGTCGTTAAGACTCCACGCTTCCACTGCAGGGGTCACGAGTTCGATCCCTGCTGAGGGAACTGAGATCCCACAAGTCACCCAGGGCAGCCAAATTTTTAAAAAAAAATTTTAACAATATTTTATTTAATGTCCTGCTGCTGCTGCTGCTAAGTCGCTTCAGTTGTGTCTGACTCTGTGTGACCCCATAGACGGCAGCCCACCAGGCTCCCCGTCCCTGGGATTCTCCAGGCAAGAACACTGGAGTGGGTTGCCATTTCCTTCTTCAATGCATGAAAGTGAAAAGTGAAAGTGAAGTCTCTCAGTCGTGTCCGACTCTTAGCGACCCCATGGACTGCAGCCCACCAGGCTCCTCCGTCCATGGGATTTTCCAGGCAAGAGTGCTGGAGTGGGGTGCCATTGCCTTCTCCATATTTAATGTCCAAACTATGTCAAATTATTGTCCAAACTATTGTCATTTCAACGTGTATCCAATATAAGAAATTACTAATGCAATATCTTACATTAAAAAAAAAATTTTTTTAAGAAACTTAACAAGAGACTGAAAGTAATTTAAAACATGCCAAAAAACCATCTGAGTTTCTCTTTACCTTACCTAGGAGAGTTAAGGAAGAACTCTTAACTGATACTCTTAACTCCTAAATGATATGAAAATAATATTTTTATGCTGTGGTTCGGTGCTATTTAAGGCTGTTTCCTTGCACTAAAATCACTGCATGCCCCACAAGTGTTCAAGGTTCCGCTTTGGGAAACACTGACCTCATCTCATCCTCCTGTGTTTTACAAGTGGGAGTAACAGAGGTTCTGGAATGGCTGTCCTGAGGTCACAGGCAGAGGCAGGGTTAGAACTCAGCTTCCTTTTTGCCACACCCAAGCTGCCTCGGGATTTCGGTGCAATGACGGGGTGACTAATGTGCAGGGGAACTTTCTGGCCCCACGGCAGGGTGGTGGAGCCAGCTTTCAGGGATGGAGGTTACCCTCTCCACCTCCCCTTTCTCTGGGGCAACATGGTTTTTCATTCTACTTCATACTTCTTTCTGCAGAGTGGTCTTTTGTGCTTAATTATCCAAAAGCACATCACCAACAATGACTGTTGCCCATATCTACGTGATCTCTCAGCTTTATTGCCTGTCTCCATCTGACCAGTCTCATCCTATTGCAGCTCAGATTTTAAAGAGAGAGAATATAAGTGCTCACTGGCTAGCCGGTGATGGGCCACCACTGAGTCAAGGGCCTGCCTGGGTCAAGTCAGTGGCAGCCCCTTGGGTCACACAGCCCACCTCACTGTCAGAAAAGCCCAAGGTTCAAAGAAGCATCTCTGAGAAGGGAGAGTGGAGAGCACAGCAAAACACGTCATCACAGAGACTGTAACCAGCTAAGCAGGGAACTGCCACTAGCCAATGGCAGCAGAACATGTAATTCTGTAGACACCGTTATGTGAGGACAGAAGAAAGAGGATCAACAATTGGCAGGTACATAGTGACTGTCATATCAAACGCCGAAGGCTACTTGCCTGTTGTGTTACAGAAGTAACTTAACTCTAGCCCCTTGGGTTTCAGAGAGGGTGGCTTTTCCTCCTCGTGCAGATGGTGCCTCCGTGGCCTCGCTGTCATACTCTCCTCACTCATAACCCTCCACAGAGGAACCTTGTTATCAAAGGTCCAGTGTCACCCTCTGCTTATGGAATGGTATGGGGGCAAAGGAGGGAAAGACGGCTAAAAGTACAGGCAGAGGAAAAATCAGTTCAGCAATTGCACATATAAACAAAAGCCAGAAATTGTAATGGCAGGTCCCTGCACATGCTGTACTGATGCAACAGGAAAATGAATCCTGGACTTCACCTCCTGACTTGCAGACGTGTCCCCTGATGGCCTCATCCTGGTCCCATGCTCATCTCTCCTCTGGTTCTCCCGGAAGAGAGCCCAGGAAAGAATAGGAAGGTGAGAACAAAGGGAACTGAGGTGTGAAGAAGGGGGACCCAGATGCAAACTGATGTGAGGATGAAGAAAGAGCCAGGCAGTTCATGTATTGCTGCCGCTGCTGCTGCTAAGTCACTTCAGTCGTGTCCAACTCTGTGCGACCCCATAGACGGCAGCCCACCAGGCTCCCCCGTCCCTGGGATTCTCCAGGCAAGAACACTGGAGTGGGTTGCCATTGCCCTCTCCAATGCATGAAAGTGAAAAGTGAAAGTGAAGTCGCTCAGTCGTGTCCAACTCTTAGCGAACCCATGGACTGCAGCCTACCAGACCCTTCTGTCCATGGGATTCTCGAGGCAAGAGTACTGGAGTGGGTTGCCATTGCTTTCTCTGAGTTCATGTATTAGGAAGCAAGAACTCAGGGAAGATGACAAAGTGAAGACCAGAATACTGTGGGACTTCCCTGGTGATCCAGTGGCTAAAACACCCCACTCTCCTGGTCAGGAAACTTAAGTTCTAAATGCTGAAACTAAGAGTTCACATGACACAGCTAAAGATTCTGCAAGATTGAGGGCAGGAGGAGAAGGGGGTGACAGAGGATGAGATGGTTGAATGGCATCATCAACTCAATGGACATGAGTTTGAGCAAACTCCAGGAGATAATGAAGGACAGGGAAGCCTGGATTTCTGCAGTCCATGAGGTGGCAACAAGTAGGACATGACTGAGTGACTGAATAACAATGCTGCAGTTAAGACCTGGTGCAGAGACAAATATATATATATATATATACATATATATATATTTTTTTTTTTTTTTTAAAGGACTGTGACTTGTGACAAGAGGGAGGACATTAGCCTACCTGAAGGGGACTGGGATAGAAAGACAGAGGGACATACCTCTGAAATCTTCACCTCTACAATGGGGGAAGATTTATCAGGGAGTGGTTTAACCTTGCTGGGAATTCCAAATACCCTATTCTGTTACCAAGCCATGTCAAATGACACCGTCTGAAGAGCGATTTGTTTAAATGTGGTTCCCATACAAAGCCAGCTGGCCCAGAATTGTCATCAGGTTTTCTAGGAAACATGGACAATCTGGATAAGATCACGGAGGAGATTCCCAGGGAAATGGAAGGTTTCAGTAGCTCCCAGGACAGTAGTTTATAAAAAGGCGCCCGCTGCTCATGATCCCTCTGGAGAAGGTGCCATACAGGCCCCCCACTGGCTGGAGTTTATTTTTATAGCTAATGGGTCAGATTCCCTTGGGCCTTGCAAGTAGATAGAGCAGGCTGAAACCACGATGAGTCCCATTTTAGTTGATGAGAAATTTCTCAAAAGAGATGACACACTCAGCTTCTGAATATTTTATGTCCCATCTGTTGCCTCAATCAAAAGCAAAAGCGGCCACAGCGCCTGGCCCTTTCTCTGATGCTGCCCTTCCTGACCCCTTCTTCCCTTTCTTCTTCTCTGTCACTCGAGTCTCGTGTTTCTAGAACCCTTTCTCCTTCTCTCTTGATTTATTTATTCATCGGCTCATTCATTCTTTTTTTTAAAAAGTATAATTAACTCTCCTGTGCCTTGCAGAGGTGAATAAGATACAGTTCTTGCTTGACAGGAACTCTTAGTAAGTAATGGAGACAGACAGGAAACATTTGATAAGTGCTGTCACAGGGTAAGGGACAAAGGGTGTGCTCCACTGAACCTGAGATCAGGAAAGGGTCAGTTGATCAGGAAAGGCTTGTGTTATGTCTTGAGGTTTGCGGAGAAATGATACAAGGGGAAGGGGGATGGCAGGCAGAGAGAGATGTTAAGTGAATGGAGGTATGAGCCAGGGTGAGGAGTGTTTGGAGATTTAAAAGTAATTCAGTGAGGGGGACTTCCCTGGTGGTCCCATGGCTAAGATTCTGCACTCTCAATGCAGGGGCCCAGGTTCAATCCTTGGTCAGGGAACTAGATCCCACCCCCTGCACCTAAAGATCCTGCTTACTGACAAAAATCGAAGACTGTGGGTGCCACAACTGAGACCCAACACAGCCAAATAAATGAATGAAAAGTGAAAGTGTTAGTTGCTCAGTCATGTCTGTTTGCGACCTCATGGACTGTAGCCCACCAGGCTCCTCTGTCCATGGAATTCCCCAGGCAAAAATATTGGAATGGGTTGCCATTCCCTTCTCCAGGGGCTCTTCCTGACCTAAGGATCGAACCCACATCTCTTGTATCTTCTGCATTGGCAGGTGGATTCTCTTACCACTGTTCCCCCTGGGAAGCCTCAAAAGTGATTAATTATTATTTTAGTGAGGAAAGTGAACTGAAGTTGAGGCCTGCCAAGAGTCAGGGATATCAGAATCAAATATTAGTCTAATCAGATCAGATCAGATCAGATCAGTCGCTCAGTCGTGTCCGACTCTTTGCGACCCCATGAACCACAGCACGCCAGGCCTCCCTGTCCATCACCAGCTCCCGGAGGTCACCCAGACTCACACCCATCAAGTCAGTGATGCCATCCAGCCATCCCATCCTCTGTCGTCCCCTTCTCCTCCTGCCCTCAATCCCTCCCAGCATCAGAGTCTTCTCCAATGAGTCAACTCTTCGCATGAGGTGGCCAAAATACTAGAGTTTCAGCTTTAGCATCATTCCTTCTAAAGAAATTCCAGGACTGATCTCCTTCAGAATGGACTGGTTGGATCTTCTTGCAGTCCAAGGGACTCTCAAGAGTCTTCTCCAACACCACAGTTCAAAAGCATCAATTCTTCGGCGCTCAGCCTTCTTCACAGTCCAGCTCTCACATCCATACATGACCACAGGAAAGACCATAGCCTTGACTAGGCGAAACTTTGTTGGTAAAGTAATGTCTCTGCTTTTGAATATGCTATCTAGGTTGGTCATAACTTTCCTTCCAAGGAGTAAGTGTCTTTTAATTTCATGGCTGCAGTCACCATCTGCAGTGATTTTGGAGCCCAGAAAAACAAAGTCTGACACTGTTTCCACTGTTTCCCCATCTATTTCCCATGCAGTGATGGGACCAGATGCCATGATCTTCGTTTTCTGAATGTTGAGCTTTAAGCCAACCTTTTCACTCTCCACTTTCACTTTCATCAAGAGGCTTTTTAGCCCCTCTTCACTTTCTGCCATAAGAGTGGTGTCATCTGGTCCAGACAAATGACGATGTCCATCTCAACTAAGGAAGTGACAGGATGGAGAGAAGATGCATTTGAAGACTATTTCAGAATATTGGAAAACCTGTGGTCGATTGCATGGGGGAGAACAGGAGGGAACAGAGAGGGGAAGAATTAAAAATGTCTCCCAGGTTTCCAGCCTCAATGACTTATACTGAATAGTGACTACTGGAGAAAAAATGGATTTGATAATGCAGATTTTGAAGCCCTGACTTGGAGATACACAGAGGTCATGAAGTAGAGGAGCTAAATGACCATCTTGGAGCACAAGAAAAAGTATGAATGAATAATAAAGGTTTGGAGCCTAACAAATCCAGATAGAGTGAAAGTCTTGTGTGTCTGGGTCACAGGCTCCTTGGTGTCAGACCCTGTGTCTTATAGATCCTCAGACTTCTCCCACATGCAGTATAAGTAATAAACATTCAAACAACACTTGGTGAGTTAAGTCAGTATAATAACATCCTCTGGAAATCCAGTGGTAGTGAGAAGAGATGTGAGAGGGAGCCATGCATGGCAGTACTCTCTGGTGGGTTCCTCATGCTGTAATCTCCCAGGAGAACAGAGCTGCAAGACTCACACAGGCTCTAGTAAAGCTTAACCAATAAGGCCTACTGGTGTTTATTTTTTTTTATTGTATTTTAAAATATTTATTTTTATTTATTCGGCTGCATCTTAGTTGTTGCACTTGGAATCTTTAGTTGCAGCATGTGGGATCTAGTTCCCCAACCAGGGCTTGAACCCGGGCCCCCTGCAGTGGTGACACAGAATCTTAGTCACTGGACCACCAAGGAAGTCCCCCCACTTGTTTTTAAAGACAATCTCTCCTCTTGGGTACATTCATTAAAACGATTTAAAATGATGTTTGCTGGATGCAAATAGAGGTTATTGTACTAACTGAAATAAGTCAGAAAAAAAGAAAGACAAATAATGTATGATATCACTTTTATGTGGAATCTAAAATATGTTGCAAATGACCCCATCTATGGAGCAGAAACAGACTCACAGATGTAGAGAATCGACGTGGTTACTAAAGGGGTAGGGGAGGGGAGGAATGGACTGGGAGTTTGGGATTACACATAGAGTGGATAAACAAGGTCCTACAGCACAGGGGACTACATTCTGTATCCTAGGCCAAACCATAATGGAAAAGAATATTAAAGATATTGAAAATATGTGTATAAGTCATTCTGCTGTACAACAAAAATTAACACAATATTGTAAATCAACTGTGCTTCAATTAAAAAATAAATTAAAGGGACTTCTCTGATGGTCCAGTGTGTAAGACTCTGCCTGCCAATGCAGGCGATATGCCTTGCAGCAACTAAACCCTAGCACCACAACTACTGAGCCCGTGCACTCTAGAACTCTCGAGCTGCAACACGAGAAGCCACCGCAATGAGAAGCTCACACGCCAAATCGAAGACCAGCACCCACTCCCCGCAACTAGAGAAAGCCGGAGCACAGCAACGAAGATCCAATGCAACCAAAAAAATAAAATAAAATAAAAATAGATTAAATTATGTTTTCTTGCTTTAAGAATAGTGAGTAGCTTTGGTGAATCCATCCTAAAAAAAGTCCAGAATTACTATAACAAAAGAATGTTCTATATTTATAATGCAAAAGACTAAAAATAATTTATATGATCCAATGATACAGGCATGCTCAAGGACATTAAAGCATATATACTGGATGGAAGTCACACAACTATTAAAAAATCATGATTATGGGGAGTCTGTAGTAACATGGAGGATGCTTGGGACACGATAGTAAATGAAAAAGCAAAACTGAGTTTATTCTTCAATAGGGATACTTATCCTGGGCTCTTGTGAGCATTAAATGAGATCATTTATTCAACAAATATTTGTTGATCACCTCCCATGTAACAGGCACTTTTCTAGGGACTGGAAATACAGCAGTGAACAAAATAGACAACAGTCTGTCCTATGGAGCCTATGCTCCAGTGGAGACAGACAGACAAATGTAAGCCAGGAAAATATTCATTATGTTATGTAGTGATAAGAGACAAGAAGGAAGATAGAGTAGAGGGAAGGAGGTGGAGCCTTGGGGACTGCAGTTTTAGACAAGATGCCCAGGGACAGCCTTCCTAAGGAGGTGATCACTGAACTGAAGAGAATAAGGAAACTGGCCACGGGGTCCATGGGGGAATGTGGTCAGGCAGAGGGGACAGCTCGCAGAAGAGCATCAAGATGGGAGAGTACCTGTAATACTCTAGAAATGGCCAAGGTGGGTCACAGAGGAGAGCAGCAGGGACCAGATTATGGAGGGCTAATGTACAATACCGCATTGTCAGGATTTTGGTTTTTTCCTACAAGAGAAACCAGAGCCCTTGAAGGGAGAAGAGAAATGATGCGACCTGGCTTATGCTTAATAGGATCACCCTGGCTACTCTGTTGAAAATAGGCTACAAGGGTCAGAAGCAGAGATCAGCTGGGAGCCTCTTATAATCCAGGCAAGAGAGAATGGTGGCTTGGGCCAGGAAGGGGGCAGTGAGAGGCTGAGAAGGGGCTGAGTTTCGGCTATATTTAGAAGTAGAGATAATAGGATTTGCTGACAGGTTGAAAGTGGAGTGTAAAAGAGAAGAGTCAAGTACTCAAGGTTTTTGACTGCAAGAATAGTTTCCATTTACCAAAACTGGGAAGATTGTAGGAGGAATGGGTTTGGGGTAGAAGAGATCAGTATTGAATGTACACGTTGGACGTGCCCATTACACAAGCACAGCAGAAGCTGTTGGTGCCTCTTTGGGTCTTACCATCTCGGTGCATGCAAGCTGGGCCTTCGTCTCTCATCTTTGCCTCTGCGCTTTCTCTAGCTGCTGGAGCTGCTTTTCCTGCAGGCATGGGAGGCCAAAAATACAGGGGAATTAACATGTCAAGAGCATCCAACAACCAGGTACTGGCCGTAACTGATGTACCCACCCTGCTCTCTCACACTTCTCATCAGTCAGTCAGTTTAGTTCAGTCGCTTAGTCGTGTCTGACTCTCTGCAACCCCATGAATCACAGCACACCAGGCCTCCCTGTCCATCACCAACTCCTGGAGTTCACTCAGACTCACGTCCATCAAGTCAGTGATGCCATCCAGCCATCTCATCCTTTGTCGTCCCCTTCTCCTCCTGCCCCCAATGCCTCCCAGCATCAGAGTCATTTCCAATGAGTCATCTCTTCACATGAGGTGGCCAAAGTACTGGAGTTTCAGCTTTAGCATCATTCCTTCCAAAGGACACCCAGGACTGATCTCCTTTAAAATGGACTGGTTGGATCTCCTTGCAGTCCAAGGGACTCTCAAGAGTCTTCTCCAGAAAAAAAAAAAAAAAAGAGTCTTCTCCAACACCACAGTTCAAAAGCATCAATTCTTCGGCTGCTGCTGCTAAGTCACTTCAGTCGTGTCCGACTCTGTGCGACCCCATAGACAGCAGCCCACAAGGCTCCCCCGTCCCTGGGATTCTCCAGGCAAGAACACTGGAGTGGGTTGCCATTTCCTTCTCCAATGCATGAAAGTGAAAAGTGAAAGTGAAGTCGCTCAGTCGTGTTCGACCCTCAGTGACCCCATGGACTGCAGCCTTCCAGGCTCCTCCATCCATGGGATTTTCCAGGCAAGAGTACTAGAGTGGGGGTGCCATTGCCTTCTCCAAATTCTTCGGCTAGTAAAACTCAAATGATAACTCACAGCAGGATTTTTGGAGAATGAAGGGAACAACAACAACAAAAAATCCCCACTGAAAAATGAAGCAGTCAGCGCCATAAACCTCATGGATTAGTTTATTAAAGGATAACTTACTCATAAGGTGGGATCAGGATTGGACAATGATCTGGAAGCATTTGTAGGATGTACTCTGCACTGCCAACTGGCCACTGGGAAAATTTTAGAGCTAACCTAGGATATGGGGATATGTATGTGCTTAAAACAGGAAGTGTATTCCTAAATCAAGATGATTGAAAGGGTAACGAGTCTTGTGGGTACCAGGACTATGTCAGCAAAAGTCTTCATCATTATTTGGGAACTAACAGAGCATAGAGGTCACCTGGACTTAACAATCCTTAAATAATACCTATGCGGTAAAAAATCCACCTGCCAATGCAGGATACGCGGGTTTGATCCTTGGGTTGGGAAGATACCCTAGAGAAGGCAATGGCAACCCACTCTAGTATTCTTGCCTGGAAAATCCCATAGACGGAGTAGCCTGGTAGGCTACATACAGTCCATGGGACACAAAGAGTCAGACACAACTTAGTGACTAAACAACAATATTAATTACAAAGCTCTTGACAATAGAAAAGTGATTTACTGCATGGTGCAGTCCTGGATAGGGTCGGTGGAAGGACAGGAGGAATTGTATGGGCCCAGGATGGTGTCAGCTATGCTAAGAGTCATTCAGAATTAACTGGTAACCTGCTTAGTAACACATCCTTAATTGGCTGCCTTTCCTTTCCTCTCTCACTTCCTCATTCTTCTACCACTGTTTGCTGGGTACAGTTGTACCATTCCTCATCAACTATTTGCAGTTGAATCATTACCTCATGATCTGCTTCAGAACCCAACTGAGACAGCCACATAGAGAGAGGTCCTGTAGGCAGGTGTATATATGAACCTGGGATCACCAAGGAAATGATTGTAGAGATGGCCAAGGACTGAGCCTTCAGGTGTCCAACATTTAGAGGGTGGGCAGATGAAAAGAACACAGCAAAGGAATCTTAGAAGAAGTGGCAAGAGGTAGGAGGAAAACCAAGAGTGTGTGTTTTCTTAGAAACTCAGTGCAAAGATGTTTCTAGGAGGAAGGATGAAGCCTGAGAACTGGCCATTGTTTTTAGCAACTTGAAGGTCATCGGTGACCCTGAGAAGAGCATTTTTAGTAGCATTATCTCTCAGGCTCAAGATATGACGAGGGTGGGATTTCCCTGGTGGTCCAGGGGTTAAGAATCTGCCTTGTAATACAGTGACAGAGTTTGATCCCTGTTTGGGGAACTATGACCCCACGTGCTAAAGGGCACCTGAGGCAGCAGCCACAACTAGAGGAGCACGTGCACTACAAAGAAGAGCCCGAGTGCCGCAGCTAAGATTTATCTGGCAACTCAGCCAAATAAATAGATAAATTAAAAAAAAAAATATGGTGGGAGAACCGGGACAGTGACATAGGACCAACTCTTTAAGGGAGATTTTCTATACAGAGAATGAGAAAAAGAGACCTAATGCTGAAAGGGGAAGTGAGGTTTATCTGTGAGTTCTCAAAAACTTTTAAAAGATGTTCAGTGTACATAAATACACAAACGAAGTTTTTAAATCTGAAATATTCAGTTAAATGAATTTTCCAAACTAAAAAAAGACCTATATAACCACCACCAAGTTCAAGAGAAAACATCCCCAGTACTTCAGAGGCTCCCCATCCCTGCTTCTATTTACTACATCCCCACATATAACTGGCCTTTCCTAGTGGCGCAGGGGTAAAGAATCCACCTGCCAATGCAAGAGACCTGGGTTTGATCCCTGGGTCGGGAAGATCCCCTGGGAAAGGAAACGGCAACCCACTCCAGTATGCTTGCCTGGGAAATCCTATAGACAGAAGAACCTGCTGGGCTATAGTCCATGGAGTCTCAAAAGAGCAGGACACGACGTAGCGTCTAAACAAGTGCAACCACTATCCTGACTTATAACATCACTGATTACCTGTAAAACTTTATGTAAATGACCTCATACAGTATGTCTTCTTTTTTGTCTTATTTCATGTGCTCAATATTAAATTTGTGAAAACCAGGGACTTCCCTGGTGGTCCAGTTGTTAGGACCCAGCACCCTCACTGCCAGGGCCCCTAGTTCAATCCACGGTGCAAATCACACAGCACAGCCAAAAAAAAAAAAAAAAATTGGGGAAAACCATTTGTATTATTTTGTGTAGTTTAGATGCTTCATTCTTATGCTATACAGCAGCTCATTGTATGAATATATTATAGTTTATGCAATCTACTGTTGATGAACATGAGGATAGTTTCCAATTTGGGGCTACTATGAATAATGTTACTGTGAATATTTTAGTACAGTCTTTTGCTAGCATGTATGTATTTTTGTTGGGAAGATTTTTCATTTTTCTTAGATGGGTAAATAGCATGAATGTATGCAGGTGGAAAAGATTAAGTAGAAAGGTTAAAATTGATAATGTAGGAGAGAAGGAAGAAATTTTGGCTGCCTATTCTGGAGTAGATGAGAGTAGATGGAATCTACTCAACACGTAGAGGCATCTTAGCTAGGCCTTAGGAGCAGGAACCATTTATCCAGAGGAACAAAAAGGAAGACAGAGTTTATGAGCACAGATTCAGGTAGGTTGGAAGACTTGAGGAAATTCTCTTCTATTGCTTTCTTTACTCAATAAAATAGAAAGCAAAGTCATTCAGCTATGAGCAAGGAGAGAAAGTATTAAAGAACTGATGGGAGAAAAGAAGCCATGAAAGTGTCATCTAAAAGTGTAGGAGTGTTATTGGACCAGACAAATAAAGTGTTTGCCAGGAGCATTAAACATGCACCCGAGGTTATAAATCATGAATTCAAAGTGAGACAAGCCATTATGGTCACTGCCTGGGTACAGGCAGAGAGTACGTGAGAGGCTTGGTGTAACCAGGTATGTTTTAGCTGAGTGAACAGGATGAGAGAGAGAGAAGAGATGCTGAGGGAGCACACAAACACATGCCAACAACAATAAAGATGCTTCTCCAACACATGCCATCATCCTCCCAGTTCCTCAACCTAGAAACCTTGACCTCTTCTTCAACCCTAAACCTTAGCTGAACCCCGAGTCCTACTGACTCCGCCTTCTAAATATCTCACCCTTTCCTAGTTGATTAAGCTGTTGTAATCTGTCTCCCTCATCCATGTTTATCCACACGGCAGCCAGAAGTGATCTTTTAGAAAACGCAAGCCTGGTCATGTAAGCTAGCTCTCTGCTTAAAACTTTCTAGTGGTTTCTTTTGGTTACCAGAGGGGAAGGGTGGGGGGCAGCGGGGGGATAATTAGGGAGTCTGGGATTGACACTGCTATATTTAAAATGGGTAAGTAACAAGGCCTTACTGTGTAGCACAGGGAACTCTGCTCAATATTATGTAACAACCTAAATGGGAAAAGAATTTGAAAAAGAATGGATATATGTATAACTGAAATCACTTTGCTGTTCAACTGAAACTCACACAACATTGTTGTTGTTTATCAACTCTGTGCTGTGCTTAGTCGCTCAGTTGTGTCTGAATCTTTGCAACCCCATGGACTGCAGCCCGCCAGGCTCCTCTGTCCATGGGGATTCTCCAGGCAAGAATACTGGAGTGGGTTGCCATGCCCTTCTCCAGGGGATCTTCCCAGTCCAGGGATAGAACCCAGGTCTCCCCAGATTCTTTATCATCTGATCAACTATACTCTAATATAAAATAAAGAAAAAAAAAAAAGAAACTTTCCCATGGTTTCTCTATATCCTTAATCTGAGGTCTGGAATATGACTCAGGGACTTTGGTCCTGACTGACTCTCTGGCTTCATCTTGGTTTATCTTTTCCTTCATTCCCCATGTGCCAGCTCCACGCTCTTCTTTCAGTTCCTCAAAGGCAGTGGTCTCCAAAGTAGGGTTCATGTACCCCTGGAGGTGCCTAAGTGGGGGTGCCAACTGGGATGAGGGAGGAAAATATTAAAGCCTTTTTTATATTTGTAATTGCATGGTATTTTAATATCTATGATTACATATATTAACAGTGTGTATATTTATAGTTACAGTTCAGTTACAGTTCAGTCACTCAGTCATGTCCGACTCTTTGTGACCCCATGGACTGCAGCACGCCAGGCCTCCCTGTCCATCACCAACTCCTGGAGTTTACTCAAACTCATGTCCATTGAGTCAATGATGCCATCCAACCATCTCATCCTCTGTCATCCCCTTCTCCTCTGACAACACGTGGTCCGCTGGAGAAGGGAATGGGAAACCACTTCAGTATTCTTGCCTTGAGAACCCCATGAACAGTATGAAAAGGCAAAAAGATATTAATAATGCATGCATCTAATTTGTAAATATACATATATTAGTGCAGTGCTTAAAAATGTTTTATTAGTAAGGGAAGCTAATTAAAAAAGTGAATAGACCAGTCCCCTAAGGTGTCAGGGGCTTTCCTGTCTCAAGGTCTTTTCTCCTATACATCCCTATACACCCCTATATATATATCCACCGCCATATGTATATCTCCTTATTGCTTCTCCCCTACTGTCCTCTAGTTAACACTTAGACTCCAGGGAAGGTGTTAAAAACTTTTCCCTGACTCCATGAGTCGGGGTACATCCCCTTGTTTTTCCCTCTACTGCATCCTGCACCCTCCAAGCCTGCTGTGCTGGACATCTCCCATCTGCTCCCCCAGGTCCATTTTCCACCCTTCATTTTCCGCTCTGTCCCAGACTATAGTCCTCTAGGTTCCAGCTGGGTTTGGTTTGTAGGGAGATCTTGCAGGGGATCAAAGGAAGGAGAGTAAGAGTCCGAGCTCTGTCCCCCCAGCCTGACTGTGAGGTTGATTCGGGCCAGCTGTACTCTGGAAGAATGGTCATGGCTCCTCTCAAGGCAACTGCCTCTACACAGCACACTCTAGGTTCTAGTATCTTTTCCTTTCCCTTATCTCCTGGGTCCTAAAGACAGATTTTTGGTTGATCCTCTCCAGGTGTGAAAAATTTGAATTAGTTGTTGACACTTAATGATTATAATGATTGCATTACAATTCCGATGTCTCTTGAAAAACATTAGATTTGACAACACTGAGTCTACATTCCCAATAGAAACAATTGTCTGAAGTTGAGTAGCAGCTGCCTCTTTGCTCTGAGGCATGTATTTCTCAGGATGCCACAGTCCCCACTACTCCCTGTTGCCTTACAGAAAGCCTGCCACCTTATTTCCACCCTAGCCTCTAGAGACATTTGAGTTTGCAAGTCCTGGTTTAAAGAATGTGTCACTCTTTTCACTAAATTTGGAGAAAGGGGAGATTTACCTTTCAAATTTCTCTGCTTCTTTCTTTCTCCTCTCTGCCACTACCCAGAGAATCCTCTCTGCCATTGCTATCATCAACTGCCCTTAGGCATCCTCTGCTCCTATCCATTCCCCACACTGCAGCCTGAGTACCCATTCTAAAATGGAAATCAGGGACTTCCCTGATGGTCTAATGATTAAGAATCCACCTTGCCATTCAGGGGACATGGGTTTGATTTCTGGTCAGGGAACTAAGATCCCACATGCCTCAGAGCAGCTAAGCCCTCACACCACAACTAGAGAGCCTGCAAATTCTAGAGCTTGTGCTCCACAACAAGAGAAGCCTTCAAGCTCAACTAGAGAAACCCTACTCACTGTACAGAAGACCCAGTGCAGCCTAAAAAAAAATTTTTTAAAAAGAGTAAAATGGAAATCAGATTATGACAATCCCTTAAAACCTTAAAATGTCTTCCCACATTTTAAGAATAAATGTTCAGAATAAAATGTTTTATTCTTCTCTAAAAATAAAGGCAATGTTTAAAAAATTTGAAGTACAATTAACTTACAGTATTATAAGGGGCTTCCCTGATAAAAAGAAATTATATTACTTTCAGGTATACAACATAGTGATCCAATATTTTTATACAATACAAAATGATCACCATAAGTCATATGTCATCATATAGAGTTATTATAATATTATTGACTATATTCCCTAAACTATATATTACATCCCTGTGACTTTTATTTTATAACTGGAAGTTTGTACCTCGTAATCGATCCTTGTCAATTGAAAATGAAAAGCACAGCCTAAAAGTTGAGGATAATCTTTTATTCAGCAGACAAAACTGAGGACTTAAGTGGGGGACACAGTCTCTCAGATATCTCTGAGAGATTGCTCTGAAGAGGTAGAGGAGGAGCCAGAATATATAGGAGTTCTTGCAACAAAGACCAGGTAGTCAGAAGTCTAAAAGATTATTGTTAAAGAAAACCAGATATCCCAAGTTAAGGAATTCAGCGCTTTTCTACGTCTGGGAAGATGCAAGAGTCTGGATCCTCACTGAAACCATTCCTCGGATATGCACCTCAGGTAATGGAGCCAATATCCTGTGCTTTCTCCTCCTGAGTCTCCTCGGGTGCAGGGGCCTGGGGTTGCAGATGGGGGTGACTGCTGGGCTGACTGCTTGATGGCTGGCATCCCATTTCCATCCCCAGTTCCCTCAGGGCTCACCTTCAGCGGCTGTAATGTGAAGGCTTGATGGCTGCAACATTCTTTGTTTACTGACAGGTCAGGCAACATTTTTTTTCCACACATAACCTATTTCTTCATTTCCTTCCTCCAAAGCTATATTTCTTTCTTTTAAAAAAATATTTCTTTATTTGGCTGCATCAGGTTTTAGTTGCAGCATGTGGGATCTTTTGCTGAAGTGCACAGGCTTCTCTCTAGTAGTCGCGGCAGGGCGTGGGGTGGGCTGGTTTAGTTGCCCTGAGGCACGTGGGGGGGTCTTAGTTCCCCAACCAGGACTCGAACTTCCCCTGCATTGGGAGGCAGATTCTTAACCACTGGACCACCAGGGAAGACCCAAGGCTACATTTCTTGAAATAACTTCGAAGGCTCTGGGTCATGTGACACCTGCCTACTGCTCCGGGCTGGTTAGTGACTCCTTCCCCTCCACCGCCTCCACCCCCTTCAATTCTCAATGTCCAACACAGTGGGATCCTCAAACACAAACAGGACATCTTGCCCAGACCTGGCACACTGTCCCCTTCCCATGGCCAGGTATTGGGCCTCCTTCCTCATCTCCTGGTCACAGGACGTGTCACTTATTAATGGGGAGCTGTCCGTTCTCCCATCTGCACCCCTTCCTAACACAGGCCACAGTGTAATAAGGTTTTTCTCAAAGTCCCTCTGTCTCACATGTCTGTCTTCTTCACCATCTGGAACACAGTAGGTACTTTCTGAACATTTGTTGAAGAGGTGGACTTAGAGACCTAGTTATTCATGGAACTGCGATTTCTACCACTTAGTGGCAATCCAGAACACCAGGGCTTTACAAATGTTTCCTATGATTATGCATTAATGTTAGAGGAGGCATGGCTAGAATCTGATTTAACACAAAGTGGAGGAAGCAGGTTGGGACTAGAGTGAGCAGGCATAGGGTGTAGAATTTCAGGAAGGGCTTCCCCTTACAGCTCCTCTCTTGCCTTACTCTGACCCCGGTCCTGGGAGGGCAGCCTTTCCTCACAACCACTCAGGTATACAATTGAAAAACCAAAACCACGATGGTGTTAGGAGAAGGCAATGGCACCCCACTCCAGTACTCTTACCTGGAAAATCCCATGGACAGAGGAGCCTGTTAGGCTGCAGCCCATGGGGTCGGGAAGAGTCCGACACGACTTCACTTTCACTTCCATGCATTGGAGAAGGAAATGGCAACCCACTCCTGTGTTCTTGCCTGGAGAATCCCAGAGACAGAGGAGCCTGGTGGGCTGCCATCTATCGGGTCGCACAGAGTCGGACACGACTGACGCGACTTAGTAGCAGTAGCAGCAGCCCCAGCAAGAGGATGGTGTTAAAGGGCGGTTTGAGACAGCCGCCTGACCTGCACGCAGTGCGAGGAGCTAGCGTTCCGCTCCCGGGCGGGAGGGGGCGGCAGAGAAGGACCCGCACCTGAACTGAAGCCGTCGGGCGCTGGGAGGACCGGGCGGAGAGGCGGCCTCTCCTACCGGCAAGCTGCCAGACTGAAGGACGGAATTCACTATTCTAGCCCTTAAAATGGAGAAGGCAATGGCACCCCACTCCAGTACTCCTGCCTGGGGGATCCCATGGACAGAGGAGCCTGGTAGGCTGCAGTCCATGGGGTCGCTGAGGGTCGGACACGACTAAGCGACTTCACTTTCACTTTTCACTTTCATGCATTGGAGAAGGAAATGGCAACCCACTCCAGTGTTCTTGCCTGGAGAATCCCAGGGACGGGGGAGCCTGGTGGGCTGCCATCTATGGGGTCACACAGAGTCGGACACGACTTAAGTGACGCAGCAGCAGCAGCAGCAGCCCTTAAAAACAACAGCTCGCGCCCTACCTCCAGGTGATCTGCCCGACCCAGGGATCAAACCCAGGTCTCCTGCATTGTGGGGATGGCTTTACAATTCCAAGTGTACTAAAAAACCATGGAACTGCACACTGGGTGGATTGTGTGCTGTGCGAATTATAATAAATAAATAAAATAACAGCTCGCCTAACGGGCTACGCAAAACCAAAGTTTCTGTTTCAGGTGAACAGCTGCCCGGATTCTTAATCCCAAAGACTGAAGAGTAGGAAAGCCACGACGAGGGAGGGGACCCCTGCCTCCCCCTTATCCCACCCTCCCCACCCCGGGAGGCTGGCCGGGGCGGGCCGTCCCTCTGCCTGGAGGCGGCGGGAGTCCCCAGGGTTCCGCTGGGTAGAGCCTCCCCCACTATATTGCGATGTTGCGGACATCCTGAGCCAGCGTGGGCACATCAGGCACCGGGAAATCCTGCCACTGTCTTCTGGGAGACCTATGACCTACTTTAACAAAACCACTGACATTCTAACTTTAAACTAGCTGCTTCTATTTTCACGCCTGTAAGATAGAAGCTCAGCTGGTAAAGAATCCTCCTGCAAACCAGGAGACCCCGATTTGATTCCTGGGTTGGGAAGATCCCCCGGAGAAGGGATAAGCTACCCACGCCAGTATTCTTGGGCTTCCCTAGTGGCTCAGAGTTCACCTGCAATGCAGGAGACCTGGGTTCGATCTCTGGGTTGGGAAGATCCCTTGGAGAAGGAAATAGCAACCCACTCCAGTATTCTTGCCTGGAGAATTCCATGGACAGAGGAGCCTGGCGGGCTACAGTCCATAGGGGTCACAAAGAGTCAGACACGACTAAGGGACTGAGCACACACACTGTGCCAAAGTTCTTCAAAGCAGTTGTTTTTCAAGTAGGTCAAATAGGAGCCTTGCCATCCTGTGTTCTCAGAAGTTTTCTTGCCTGGAAAATTCTTATCAAAGTCTGGTCCAGTTTGAGCAAAAACATGAAGTGTCAGTTTTTAGTAGAGATTCATTCATTTTCAAACATTAACTATTTTTAATATGTAATTCATTGATGTTAATTGTATAATTAATTGTAGGAAAATTAAAAAAGGAAAACCGTCCGTGATCCCCCTATTAATAATATAACTCTTCTAAGCATTTGGTGTGTTATCTCGCCAGATTTTTTTCCTATGCAAATGCATATTTGTGTTTTTCCTCATGTTCTTTGTTTTTAATGTTTATTTATTTATTGGTTGCGCTGAGTCTTTGTTGCTTCATGCAGACTTTCTGTAGCTGCACTGCACGGGCGTCTCATTGCAGTGGCTTCTCTTGTTGCAGAGCACATGCTCTAGAGTGTGGGGTTCAGTAGTTTGGCTCATGGGTCTAGTTGTCCTGCAGCATGTGGGATCTTCCAGGACCAGGGATCCTACCCATGTACCCTGTATTGGCAGGCGAATTTTTAAACACTGAACCACCAGCGAAGTCCCCTCACATGTTCTATATTGAATGTCTTTCCGTGTCTATCAATAAAGATCAACATCATTATTTTAATCACTGCACATACCATTTTGATAGCTCTGTACCATTGTGGAGATAGGTGAACCACATTTTATTTTAACTATATCTCTCGCTAGACTCCTAAGCTGTTCTCTGTATCACCGAAGTCTTCTTACACAAACAATCTTGTATATGCATCAGATTATTTAAGATTAACTGCCAAAATGGAAAAAGTCTGGGTAAAGTGTTCGACCATTTTTAAGGCTCTCTAGATGTAAAACCAAACTACAATCCAGAACCATCTTACCAACTAGTCCTCCCACCAGCGGTACCTTGCAGTGCCCATCTCCTCATGGCTCTCTAACACTTCACCCACACTGAGCACTGATGCTTTCCATGCTGGTACATGGTGTGCCAGGCACTGACACAGTCAAATCAGAACGCAGCCCAGGCAGGGAAGAGGGTAGGAGGAAGAAATGAGTAAGGAGTCATCATTTTCAGGGCAGGGTGCTGAGATTTTTGTACAGAGAATACACAGAAATTGGATGTCATCTTCTGGGGACAGGTGTCATAGAAGGCTTCCTGGAAGAGGTTGCTTCTGAGGCTGGCCGTGAATAATCATCTGCCATTAACCGAGTAAAGATAGGGAAGGAGCCAGACAGAGAAATAGTCCTGGTAGATGCAGGTAGAGAAGAGATCCCAGGTGTGAATGTATAGGACCTTTTCAGTGAACTGCAAAGCATCCTGTAACAGATGGAAGGGTACATGGGGAGGTGGGGGCATGGACAGGAATGATGGACAATGAGGCTGAAGGGGTGGCTTGGACCTGATCAAGAGAGTCTCTGTTGGCTATGTAGAAGTGCTTCATCCAGAAAACTGGATAAACCTCACCAAACTGAAACCTCCTTGTGAGGCAGAAGTTGGCATTAAAACCTATACATGGTAGAGTCATACTGATCCCAGGGATTATCACTGATGTTGAACTCGAAAATTGCTAGGAGCTCTCTGAGCTAGAAACAACCTCTTAACCTCTGTGTCTATTAAAATAAAAAGGGACTAGGTTCCTTCCAGTTCTAAGCTGCTATGAACTCAGGCACATCCTTTGACTTTTTTTCTTTTTTTCCAGAAAAAGTGGCCATTAAGATCCTGGATAAGACCAAGTTAGACCAGAAAACCCAAAGGCTACTATCCCGTGAAATCTCCAGCATGGAAAAACTGCACCATCCCAACATCATCCGCCTTTATGAGGTCGTGGAGACTCTATCCAAGCTCCACCTGGTGATGGAGTATGCAGGGGGAGGGGAGCTCTTTGGGAAGATCAGCACGGAAGGGAAGTTCTCAGAACCAGAAAGCAAGCTCATCTTCTCCCAGATTGTGTCTGCCGTGAAGCACATGGTGAGCAGGGTGAGGAGGGAGGATCTAGCTCCCACTCCCCCCATGATGGAAGCATGGGGCTTTAGTTTACGGTTGTCTAAGCCAGCAGTCTCCAAACTTTTTGGCACTGGGGACTAGTTTTGTGAAAGACATGTTTTCCATGGACCGGGGGGTGGGGGGGTGGTTTTAAGATGATTCTCATAAGGAGCTTGCAATCTAGATCCCTCCCACGCACCGATTACAGTAGGGTTTGAACTCTTTTGAGTATCTAATACCCTTGGCAGAGCTCAGGCAGTAACGCGAGTGACGGGGAGCAACTGTAAACACAGGTGAAGCTTCACTTGCTTACCCGCCATTCACTTCCTGCTGTGCAGCCTGGTTCCTAACAGGCCATGGGCCAATACTGGGAGTCGGGGCCCCCTGATCTAAGCATCCCTGAGGGCTTCAGCCCTTTATAAGGGCAGATAGCAGTCCCTTCTGTGAGTGTCAGATGTCTGGCTGGCATTGTGCTACTGACCTCCAAAGCGATGCCCAGGGGTCTCAGTTACATGGCAACCTCCTGGCTTCTGAGGAAGTTGGCAGGAGTCACTCTGAGCAGCCGGATGACCGACACTCATTGCCTGGCCACACCCATTCCTCCAACCCTGTCTTGTGGTACTCAGAGAGCTGGCTTCTGGCTGCTTCTTGGCCTTGCCTTCCTTCTGTGTCTAGGATGCCCTCGCCCCTCTTATCACGCCTCACATTCCCGATCTCATCCACAGTTTGTGACCTAGCTCAGCTTGTCTCTCTCTCTAAAGCTTTCTTCAGTCTGGCTCAGCCCGCGCTGATCTTCATGCCTTTGGTGAACTCTTCTAGCTCTTATGCCTCTGTGCTCAGCACACTAACGCTTGTGTCTTTCTGATTTTAGTTCTCTGATTATTTCTTTAAATAAATCTGGACTCCTTAAGTACACTCCCCCTGATTCTCCGGTGTCCTCTCTATCAACAGCCATATTACTGGGCACACAGGAGGAATCGGACTTGCAGTCCTGCCCACCACTTGTACCACTCTGTTAGTGCAGAAGTTTTGGCTACTCTCTTTGTCCAGCACTCAAAGTAACCGGCAGGAAGAGACACTTTTCTGGGATCTGTGTTAGCTGAGAAGCTGTATATTTTGCTCCTCTTCTTGGATGTCATGAGATAAATCAGTGAGCTCCCGGCCAAATTATTAGCAGGTTATTAGTGCCCTAGGGACCCCGAGATCACATTTGGGAGGGAGAGGGGGAAGAAAAAGAAGTGAGCAAGGGAGAACCTAAGCCTGATAGTGGTGGCTGTGGTACCACTGATTGTCACCTAAGTACTTCTGTGCTGGGGTGGACTTTCTCCAGGCTGAGAACTAAGCCAGACCTGTATACCACGCACAATGCTGAAGCTGAAGCTCCAATACTTTGGCTACCTGATGCAAACAGCCAACTCACTGGAAAACACCCTGATGCTGGGAAAGTTTGAGGGCAGGAGAACGGGACGACAGAGGACGAAATGGTTGGATGGCATCACCGACTCAATGGACATGAGTTTGAACAAACTCTGGGAGATAGTGAAGGACAGGGAAGCCTGGAGGGCTGCAGTCCATGGAGTCACGAAGAGTCGGATATAACTGAGTGACTGAACAACAAATACCAAGCAGTGGAGCAGATGGTCAGAGTCTTCCACATTGTACTCAGAAAAGAGATCTGGCAGGAGAGCAGAGAGGATCCAGCAGTCGAGAATGCAGACTGAGTCCTCTGAGGCTCTATACCATGACCTTCTCCAGCTCTCAGGTCTCCAAGAAGAGAGGATGACAGGCATAGATCTGGATTTTATTGGGTTTGCTTGCTGTATGCCGGGACCAAGCTGAACACTGCAGAGACAGCATCTTGTTCAGTTCTCACAAAAGCTTTGTGTGTGTGTTAGTTGCTCAGTCTTGTGCAACTCTTTGCCACTCCATGGGGTGTAACCCACCAGGCTCCTCAGTCCATGGGATTTTCCAGACAAGAATCCTGGAGTGGGTTGCCATTTCCTTCTCCAGGGAATCTTCCTGACCCAGGGATCGAACCTGGGTCTCCTGCGTTGCTGGCAGACTCTACTATTTGAGCTACCAGGGAAGCCCATACAAGAGCCTTAGGAGGTGGTTCTCAGTGTTCTGTTTTACAAAGAAGGAAGCTGACACTCACATATACAACTGGCATAGTTGAACCTGCTGCTGCTAAGTCACTTCAGTCGTGTCTGACTCTGTGCGACCCCATAGATGGCAGCCCACCAGGCTCCCCCGTCCCTGGGATTCTCCAGGCAAGAACATTGGAGTGGGGTTGTCACTTCCTTCTCCAATGCATGAAAGTGAAAAGGGAAAGTGAAGTCGCTCAGTCGTGTCTGACTCTGTGCGACTCCATGGACTGCAGCCTACCAGGCTCCTCTGTCCATGGGATTTTCCAGGCAAGAGTACTAGAGTGGGGTGCCATTGCCTTCTCCATAGTTGAACCTAGAACTAATATAAATGTCAGGCTCCAAAGCTTGGATTCTTACCCCGGAAGGTCCACCTGGAAAAGTAGCATTAAACCATTTCCCAAGTGCCCTTGGCATTAAACTGGTCAAGAGTCTTCAAGGTTGTCTGGATCCAGAATGCAAGGGTGGGATGGGATCTGCTGCCAGAAACTTGTCACTATAAATTTCTCCCTTCTACTGAATTGTATAAAGTTAGAGGAGCCCATCCAAAGGAGCAGGGGTAGGGGATCAGAGAAGGGCTCTTTTTCTTCTTGAGGTTGGCCCTAGTCAAGAGATTGCTCAGCCAGGAAAACCCACATATTGTATCAGAAGTGAAGGATTACTGTCTCATTGTGTTTTACAAGATCTAGGTCTTTCTCTTTCTCTCTCTCTTTAGTCACTAAGTCTTGTCCGACTCTTGCAACCCCATGGACTATACTAGACTCCTCTGTCCATGGGACTCTTCAGGCAAGAATACTGAAGTGGGTTGCCATTTCCTTCTCTGGGGGATCTTCCTGACCCAGGAATCGAACCCGGATCTCCTACATTGCAGGCAGATTCTTTACCAATTGAGCTAGGAGGGAAACCCATCTAGGCCTTACTTTTGGCATTAATTCCTAGGTCAACGTCAGGGACAGACTTCAGCCTTGACTCTACAGAACAGAACCTTTGGTCTGCTTGAAGGGTACTGCTGCTGCTAAGTCGCTTCAGTCGTGTCCGACTCTGTGCGACCCCATAGATGGCAGCCCACCAGGCTTCCCCGTCCCTGGGATTCTCCAGGCAAGAGCATTGGAGTGGGTTGCCATTTCCTTCTCCAATGCATGAAAGGGAAAAGGGAAAGAGAAGTCACTCAGTCGTGTCCAACTTAGCGACCTCATGGACTGCAGCCTACCAGATTCCTCTGTCCATGGGATTTTCTAGGCAAAAGTACTGGAGTGGGGTGCCATTGCCTTCTCCCCTTGGAGGGTACAGGTGTTACATTTGGCTAAAGATTATGCCAGGGCAGCTTGCAAGGTCTGAGATCTGACATGACTTAAGTTCATCTCCACTGAATTTCTGTTGTTATGCCAACATCACCTCACTGTTTCAGAGCAACTGCTGCATCTTTAACGTTGGTTTTTACTTTGAAAATGATGACTTTCCCTCTTTTGTCTTTTTCCACAGCATGAAAACCAAATTATTCACAGGGATCTGAAAGCAGAAAATGTGTTCTATACCAATAATACTTGTGTGAAGGTGGGCGACTTTGGATTCAGTACAGTCAGTAAGAAAGGTGAAATGCTGAACACTTTCTGTGGGTCTCCACCCTACGCGGCGCCTGAACTTTTTCGAGATGAGCACTACGTTGGCGTTTATGTGGACATCTGGGCCTTGGGGGTGCTTCTCTACTTCATGGTGACTGGCACTATGCCATTTCGGGCAGAGACTGTGGCCAAACTGAAGAAGAGCATCCTGGAAGGCACCTACAGTGTGCCTCCGCACGTGTCGGAGCCCTGCCTCCGCCTCATCCGGGGAGTACTCCAGCCAGTACCCGCGGAGAGGTACGGAATCGACTCCATCATGAACAATGAGTGGATGCAAGGGGTGCCATATCCCACCCCTTTGGAGCCTTTCCAGCTAGATCCCAAATATTTGTCAGAGACCAGCAGCCTCAAAGAAGAAGAAAACGAGGTCAAAAGCACTTTGGAACACTTGGGCATTACGGAAGAGCACATTCGCAATAACCAAGGGAGAGATGCCCTAAGCTCCATCACAGGGGTCTATCGAATTATTCTGCATAGAGTCCAGAAGAAAAAGGCTTTGGAAACTGTTCCAATAATGATACTACCAGACCCTAAAGACAAGGACCTAAAGAAAGGATCCCGTGTCTATAGAGGCATAAGACACACATCCAAATTTTGTTCAATTTTATAAATTGCATTAGATTGCTGGTAATTAACTAAGATCGTTGTTGCTGCTTTTAAATTTTTTTCACAAACTTGAGTGGGGACTTTTTGTAATTCTTAAATAAATTTAAATTTAAGATACGGATTTCCCCCTGCCCCTCCCAAACGTTTGTTAGCTCAGATTCTAGCTTGGTTTGCAATCTTGTCTTGTTCTCAAACTTTAGCCTTCATTCAGTTAATTGAGGAATATTTACAGTGCCAACCATGTGCTATGCATGATTTAAGGTGCTGCAAAATAGGATGGGCAAGCAGTCCAGGGTACTGTGTTCAGATAGCAGTATGCCCTAGAGGCGTGGATTTGAATCCCACTGCTGAATGAATTTCCCAGCTAGCTCAATGGTAAAGAAGCGGTCTGTCAATGCAGGAGACCCAAGAGACATGGGCTCAATCCCTGGGTTGGGAAGATCCCCTGGAGGAGGAAATGGGCAACCCATTCCAGTATTCTTGCCCGGAGGATCCCCACGGACAGAGGAGCCTGGTGGGCTGCAGTCCGTGGGATCGCAAAGAGTCAGACAGGACTGAGCAGACACATTGCGTTACATTACCATATACCAGGCACTGTTTAAGATCCTGCAAAATCAAAAATAGGCCAAGTCCTTCCTCTCCTGTGTGGGATAGTCTTGTGCTGAACAAAGGTACTAACAATAGCAACAACATTTTCTAAAATATCAGATAGTGATAGATGCTATGCAGATAATTCAAATACAGTAATCTGATATTAGAGGCTTGCCACTTTGTATGTGGGGGAAGGCCAGTTTGTGTAGCCAACGATCTGAGATCTGAATGAGAGCAGGAGTGACTTGGAAAGCCAGCTGTGAGCATTCCAAGCAATGAAGGGTTTGAGACCGGCTTCCTTTCGAACAGAGCCTAGGACAGAGGCTCCATATAGAGTGATTGATTTGGGAAGTGATCCTAGAGAGCAGGAGGGAGGATAGAGGCGAGAAGCAGAGAGGATCATTACAGGGTGGCCTGTGATCCAGGTGACTGTCACTCAGTCCTGTAGGATGCTCTGAGGAGCCTTATGAAACACATCTGAGGAGTCTGCCCAGGGTACTAAAAGGGAAAGTGTCTATCCAGCAGCTCCTGGGGCCCCACGATGCCACCTGCACCTCCAGATTGTGATGAGTGAAGGCCACAGGGGTTCCCCATGCTTCTTATGCCTTAGAGCCAGGGCAACCCCAGGGCAGGAAGAGGTACACACAGTTGGCCCTGGGACAAGATGCGGTCAAGTAGGGCCTGTGTGAAGCCACCCAGCTTGCCCCAATGGTTGCTGCATCAATGGCTGGAGAAGGAAGTGTGGCTGAAAGGATCTGAAGTCTGTGGTCAGACACAGCCCACCCCCAGCCCTCCTCATATTCTTCCTCCATTAAGTCTGATCCATTGCCGTCAGTCTCTTTCATGGGGTGAGAGCTGGAAGGACTTAATGCAATAGGATTAGTCAAATAAGTCCCAGGGTGATTCTCAAGTTCCAGGTCACCAGAATCACCCAGAAGGCATGTTAAAACAGACTGAGGCCCTGCCCCCAGTTTTGGAGTCAGAAGTGAAAGTGTTAGTTGCTTAGTCAGTTCATGTCAGTCACTCAATCGTGTCTGACTCTTTGTGACCCCATGGACTGCAGAATGCCAGGCTTCCCTGTCCATCACCAACTCCTGGAGGTTGCTCAAACTCATGTCCATCGAGTCAGTGATGCCATCCAACCATCTCATCCTGTCTTTCCCTTCTCCTCCTGCCTTCAATCTTTCCCAGCATCAGGGTCTTTTCCAATGAGTCAGTTCTTCACATCAGGTGGCCAAAGTATGGAAATACAAATTCTTCAAGAGGCTCCTTGACTATCATGGTGAGTGAGTGAGTAAAAATCGCTCAGTAATTTCTGACTCTTTGCGACCCCATGGACTATACAGTCCTTGGAATTCTCCAGGCCAGAATATTGGAGTGGGTAGCCTTTACCTTCTTCAAGGGATCTTCCCAACCCAGGGATTGAACCCAGTTCTCCAACATTGCAGGGGGATTCTTTACCAGCTGAGTCACAAGGGAAACCCAAGAATACTGGAATGGGTAGCCTATCCCTTCTCCAGGGGATCTTCCTGACCCAGGAATCTAACCAGGGTCTCCTGCATTGCAGGTGGATTCTTTACCAACTGAGCTATCAGAGACTGTCATGGTAAGAAAAATCAATTCTGCTTCCATCTATTGGTGCCCAGACTTGTATATTTTAACAGCAAGGAACATATATTTATGAGCCAGTGTTAAAGCATGTAGACTGAATCCTGGGGGTCAGCACCCCAACCCTGCAGGATGTTGTCCTATGGCCAGTGTCTTAATTGAGCTGCTCCATCGCTCTGTCTCTGCTGGCTGCCTCTACTACTGAGGTACTTAATAAGAGAAGTACATCCCATGGTCATGTGCCCGTTGCCCCCACTGCTTTTACCAAAGACGTGGTATTTGAGGCAATGGTATGTAATATACATGACAATGGATCAGGTATTCTCTAGGACCTCACATGATGGTCTTGGAGGATTCACTGAAGACAGGAAAGGTGAACCTATATCCTATGGAGATGTCAGCTCTGTGAGGATGAATCGTTGCTTTGTCTGTCTGAATGTATGACTCTGTGGATCTGATAATGCTCAGCTCATGAGGAGCTCTGCTTGGTCCCTTGGTGACCCATAATCAGGTGTTCAGTCTCTCCTAGGGCCCAGAAACATGCCGAGAGCCTGAGGAGTTCTCTGTTGCAGAAAGCGTGGCCTCACTCCCAGATCCTGCAGGGCTGTGCTATAACCTTCTGCAGGGGTGGCCACCGTGTTCTTAAACACCACTTAGTCAGAGTAGCAATGCATTTTGCAGTGAAGCCTGAAACTACTGTAGGTCTTTTTTCTGTGGCATCCACTTGAAACCAGCAGCCCTGATAAATGGGTTGGAGGAATATATCAGGTGCAACATGTGTTTCCAAAACCCAGAGAGGCCTACTAAACCCCATCCCGTGTCTCTCAGTGATAAAGGTTACAAGGTGCAACATACAGAGATGTGCCTCAAGTCACTGGTCCTCTACACACTTCATCAGAGTGACCCCTGCATTTTCATAGGACTGTCACTCACACTCTGACACACACGTCTTAGTACGGCCTCTGGAGGACTCGCTACTTTCTGATGCCACATCCACCTAGAATGCTGTCATATGGACCAGCATAAAGTGCTGCGGAGCGTCAAGATGATGAAGGTCCTTTTAGACTATCTTGTGACATAGAGCAGGAGATTTCACATTGCCTTGGGGCAATAGAATAAGTGAGAATTTCTGTCTATCCCAGAAAAGTGTGAACTGCTTTTTGTTTTAATTTTATTTATTTTTTAATTGAAGGTTAATTGCTTTACAGAATTGTGTTGGTTTCTGCCAAACATCAACATAAATCAGCCTTAGGAATACACATGTCCCCTCCTCCTGAACCTCCCTCCCACCCTCCTCCCCATCCCACCCCTCTAAGTTGTTACAGAGCTCTGGTTTGAGTTCCCTGAGTCATACAGCAAATTCCCACTGGCTATCTATTTTATATATGGTAATGTAAGTTTCCATGTTACTGTCTTCATATGTCCTAACCTCTCCTTCTCCCCAACCCCTGCTCCCGGTGTCCATAAGTCTGTTCTGTATGCCTGTGAACTGCTTTTAATCCTCCCTTTTGGTGTAAAATGAAAATGAAAATTTTCCCCCAAATAGCTGCATATCAATGCTAGAGTCTTTGTGTAAAATTCACACCCAATATGGCGGAGAAAACCGAGACTAACAGCGGTCCACCATCATCCTTCATTAGCCATCTGCTCTCTTTCGGAGTCTGATGAGTAAATTAAAGTAAGTTAACAAGGTTATGATGGAACCCATTACCTCTGGGTCCTTTTTTTCTCCCATGGTGACACTGATGGATGCATTTCCTCATGTGGTTACTTACGAGTTATTAACATGGCTGGGGAGATGACATACTTTCAGAGGTCTCCATGTGGTGCCTCCTCTCAAAATGGTTCTTACTCCACAAGTCAGGGGTCTAAAAGTGTTTATCCCAAATAGGTACTTGGAGACGAAGGAAAGGACCCCAAGATGAGACCCCCGGTGTGGGATAGACTTTGGCCAGAGCTCCAGCCACCACCTGGTTCCCACAGGTCTCCATCCCCTCTGTCTACACGTAGGGCTGTAATGGTGTCCACTTCAGTTCACACCTTTTATCCAACAGGCCTTAAACATCCTGGGTGCGCATATCATATGCACTTGTAGCAGGGCCTTTCTTCACGGAATCTTGGCTCCCCCCTCACTGTGCACTGGATCTGTAAATTAACTCAGGTCTGGAATCATCATTTTCTTATTGTGACAGGCTACACCAGCCCGCTGCTCACAGCTTGCCTCTCTTCTTTCCTTTTTGGTTATACAAGTCAAATAACACTCTACAAATTGTCACTCAGAACTCTGATCTGTTAGCCACTGTCCCAAAGCCCCGCAAACCGAGCACCCTGACTCCCCCTCTAGCCTCACTGCCCATTTTACTATGTCCACCTCACCTCTGACATTTAAGTAATGATACATGGCCTCTGCCACTCTGGAATCCCATGCATGCTGTTTCATGACGGCACTTCCTACTGTCATCCCTGCCTGCAGGGGGCGGTTGTCACTGAGCGTGTGGGAATTGGGGTGCCCCCCCCCTCCCCATTGCAGTCTTTGTTCCTGCGTGAAGGCAGTGTCCTGAGAACTTAGGTGGTTCTTCAGACTCACATAATGAATCCATTCTAACAGTCACACCTCTTGGAACTTTTTGAGCCCTTCCTTAACCGTATAGCACAGCAGTTCCACCATCTCCACCTCGCTGGTATGCCAGACTCACATCCAAAGCTCAGTAGCCATCCCAGCAGTGATATCAGGACCAGCTTCAGGTAACCTTCATCTCATGCGGACAGGCTCCCATGATAATAAACCCTCCGTCATCCTGCCTCAACCTCCATCCCCAGCTCACTACCCTCAGGGTCCACTCGCACACATTCCCCTCTGGTTCCTGACAGTAGCATATTAGCCAGCTTCTGTAATCCCCTCAGTGTCTAGGTGCTTTCTCCCTGACAGAGGTTGTATTTCTCTGCTCAGACTATGTTGAAACAGGACCAGTTCCTTGTTTGCAGAATAAGGGTGTTGGAAGAACATCTTGAGGAGGTCAAGCATCCTTGGTGTCGGTCTCACCAGCGGTCTTGGCAGTCTCTTCAGGAAAGGAAGTCCGAGCTGCTCCTATCAGCCCCACACTCACGGGATCCTGGTCTTCAGCATTTGCAGGCTCTTCTACCCTGGTTACCCTGCCTTGTCCTACTCCTGCTATTGAGGCTGTGACTTTGATAAGGAATGGTCAAGGCTATTTCATTTCCTTGGCAGCTCAGCCTGCCTTACAATAGACCTGGTGCCTGTTTAATGTAGTTTTCTCTCTGCTGCAGGAGAGCAGCTCTCCTTGACTCTCACTTCAAAGGCTTTCAGTATACCTTGAGCTGATTGTTGTCGCTGTTCAGTCTCAGTCATGTCTGACTCCTTGTGACCCCATGGACTGCAGCACGCCAGTCTTTCCTGTCCTTCACCATCTCCCGGGTCTTGCTCAAACTCGAGTCCATGGAGTCAATGATGCCATCCAACCATCTCATCCTGCCCCCCCATTTCCTCCTGCCCTCAACCTTGAGCTGACAGTTGACGTAAACCTGTCATTGCCCCCCAACAAAGCCCAACAGGTTTCCGAAACAGTTAACAAAAGCTAGCCAAATCCAGAGGCTTTATCATTGCCCCATTCCATCAGGTGCCATATGATCCAGTATTTCACCTTCCACCTGTACCTACAGACCACAGGCTCAGCAGGAATCGTGCTGCTCCTGCGAGCCAGGGTTGTCGGCACCCTGCTTACCAATAGCACATCAGTGTTCTATTGACAGTGCCGTGAGATAGAAGTCCATCATGTGTCTCTTGGGGTTAAGATCCAAGTGGCATCAGGCCTGGTTCCTTATCAGGGGAGCACCCACTGCCTTGCTTTTACCTGCTCCTAGAGGTGGCCCATCAGAGAAGGCAATGGCACCCTACTCCAGTACTCTTGCCTGGAAAATCCCATGGATGGAGGAGCCTGGTGGGCTGCATTCCATGGGGTCACTAAGAGTGAGGCACAATTGAGCGACTTCACTTTCACTTTTCATTTTCATGCATTGGAGAAGGAAATGGCAACCCACTCCAGTGTTCTTGCCTGGAGAATCCCAGGGACAGAGGAGCCTGGTGGGCTGCCGTCTATGGGGTCGCACAGAGTCAGATACGACTGAAGTGACTTAGCAGCAGCAGCACAGGTGGCCCATATGCCTTGGCTCGTGATCTCCTTTCCCCATCTTCAAAGTTAGCAACAGGCCATCTCTTTGGTTATCCTTTTATAGACACATCTCATTCAGACTACAGCCCAGAAAGGTTCTCTGCTTTTAAGGGACCCTGTGATTATATTGGGCCTATCTGGACAATCTAGGATATCTCCCTGTTATAAGGTCCTCAACCTTGATCACTTCTGGTTTTACCATGTAAGGTCACATATTCATAGGTTCCCAGAGGCAGAGATCTTTGGCTGGGGCGTGGAAACCATTTTGCCTACTGCAAATAGCAGTGGGGTTTTTGCCATGACTGTCAGTAAACCAGCTCCAACCATCTATCCTGAGAGTCGGGCTGTTCTGGGTACCAACTGTATTAGCCTGGCTTCTCCAAAAGAACAGAGCCTGAGACAGAGGCTTCCATGTAAGTCATTTATTTGGGAAATGTTCCTACAATGCAGGAAGTGAAATATAAAAGAGGCAAGCCAATCAGATCAGATCAGTCGCTCAGTCGTGTCCGACTCTTTGCAACCCCATGAACTGCAGCACGCCAGGCCTCCCTGTCCATCACCAGCTCCCGGAGGTCACCCAGACTCGCATCCATCGAGTCAGTGATGCCATCCAGCCATCTCATCCTCTGTCGTCCCCTTCTCCTCCTGCCCTCAATCCCTCCCAGCATCAGTCTTCTCCAATGAGTCAACTCTTCGCATGAGGTGGCCAAAATACTGGAGTTTCAGCTTTAGCATCATTCCTTCCAAAGAAATCCCAGGATTGATCTCCTTCAGAATGGACTGGTTGGATCTCCTTGCAGTCCAAGGGACTCTCAAGAGTCTTCTCCAACACCACAGTTCAAAAGCATCAATTCTTCGGCGCTCAGCCTTCTTCACAGTCCAGCTCTCACATCCATACAGGACCACAGGAAAGACCATAGCCTTGACTAGGCGAACCTTTGTTGGTAAAGTAATGTCTCTGCTTTTGAATATGCTATCTAGGTTGGTCATAACTTTCCTTCCAAGGAGCAAGCGTCTTTTAATTTCATGGCTGCAGTCACCATCTGCAGTGATTTTGGAGCCCAGAAAAACAAAGTCTGACACTGTTTCCACTGTTTCCCCATCTATTTCCCATGCAGTGATGGGACCAGATGCCATGATCTTCGTTTTCTGAATGTTGAGCTTTAAGCCAACCTTTTCACTCTCCACTTTCACTTTCATCAAGAGGCTTTTTAGCCCCTCTTCACTTTCTGCCATAAGAGTCGTGTCATCTGCATATCTGAGGTTATTGATATTTCTCCCGGCAATCTTGATTCCAACTTGTGTTTCTTCCAGTCCAGCATTTCTCATGATGTACTCTGCATAGAAGTTAAATAAACATGGTGACAATATGCAGCCTTGACGTACTCCTTTTCCTATTTGGAACCAGTCTGTTGTTCCATGACCAGTTCTAACTGTTGCTTCCTGACCTGCATACAGATTTCTTAAGAGGCAGACCAGGTGGTCTGGTATTCCCATCTCTTTCAGAATTTTCCATAGTTTATTGTGATCCACACAGTCAAAGGCTTTGGCATAGTCAATAAAGCAGAAATAGATGTTTTTCTGGAACTCTCTTGCTTTTTCCATGATCCAGCGGATGTTGGCAATTTGATCTCTGGTTCCTCTGCCTTTTCTAAAACCAGCTTGAACATCAGGAAGTTCACGGTTCACATATTGCTGAAGCCTGGCTTGGAGAATTTTGAGCATTACTTTACTAGCGTGTGAGATGAGTGCAATTGTTCGGTAGTTTGAGCATTCTTTGGCATTGCCTTTCTTTGGGATTGGCAAGCCAATAAAAGGATGTATTGCCAAATTGGCTGAAGTGAAGTGAACTGAAAGTCGCTCTGTCATGTCTAACTCTTTGGGACCCCAAGTTCTCTAGGTAGCCTGTCCCTTCTCCAGGGGATCTTTCCAACCCAGGATTGAACCAGGGTCTCCTGCATTGCAGGCGGATTCTTTACCAATGGAGCTGTCAGGCGACCGGTAGTTCAGCAGAGGAACTCCAGCCTGGAAGGCTTCCCTGCCCAGGCGGGGGAAGGGAGGAAGCATTTATCGACCAGCAAGTAAGGGTCCACTGTTGTCAAGAGTGGTCCTGTGGGAATTTAACTTCTCTATACTTCTGGGCCGTGAAATTATGAGTTCCAATGACCTCTGTGTGGACTTCGTATCACAGTGAGACCAAAATGAGGGGTGTGCAGCAGGAATCCCAAGAGAGGTACTATCATATTCTCTGAGATCCCAGTCAAAGACCGCATGGACATAGCTGTCACAAATGTGACTGCTGTAGAAGTCAGGGCAAAGGAGGCCTGAAGTGGGGCCCACAGATCGAAGGCTCTAAGGCTGGAGTAAGTGAAGTGAAAGTGTTACTCGCTTAGTCATGTCCAACTCTTTCCAACTGTATGGACTGTAGCCTGCCAGGCTCCTCTGTCCACGGAATTCTCCAGGCAAGAATACTGAAGTGGGTAGCCCTTCCCTTCTCCAGGGGATCTTCCTGACCCAGGGATCAAACCTGGGTCTCCTGCACTGCAGTTAGATTCTTTACCATCTGAGCCATCAGGGAAGCCCAGGGTGGAATAAACTTGGCATATTTGATGAGCAGAGAAGGCAGGGGCAATGAAAACATAGGAGGCCTTAGTAGTACTGAGTAGGCAGTGGCCAGATGCCTCAGGACTTGGCTAGTTTGAATAAGGAAATCTGACATGTAGGGTGAGAAGTGCTTACTACTCAGGTAGTCCAGGCAGCCTTCAGGGAGAAAGCAGATCTTGAGCAGAGATCCCCAAAGGTCAACAAGGCTTTGCTAAGATGAAGTGGAGGTGCTAGTTTAATAGCATGTAGAAACAGCTGGAGGCAAAAGGAAGCTTTAGTTCAAAACTTTCATTATTTTTTACTCTATTTTCTACTCTTTCATTACTCTGCACAGTAATGAAATAAGACAAAGAAAAGGTGAATTCTTTGCTTTGCACTTCTAAACATTTAAAATGAAAAGTACATTTTTTGTTATAAGCTAGACCCCTGATAATATATAAACTTTCTGAGGCTTGGTATTCATAATCTTCAGCACCATAGTATTGACTTTGTACTAGTTTGAGGGGGAAAAAAATAAAAAATCACAGGTCAATTATTTCTTTCTCCCACTAACTAGGAAAAAAATAGGAACTTCTAATTTAATTAAGAGTGGTTGCTAGAAATTTTAAAGGTTTTATATGAAGATTACATAGCTCTAATTATTTAAAGATCCTGTTACATCTCTTGGTCTTTCCACTTCTACTTTAGTGTGTCAGGACATTTCAAACAGCAAACAAGAGATGAAGGGTATCAACCAAGTCCCAGGAGGATCAGAAGTAGCTGTCTGCATCTGTGAGTTCTGTCTAGCATTCATCTTCAATGTACTCATCACTGTTCATGAAATAAAATCCAGAAAGTAAAAAAATAAAAAGTTAACTGCAAAAACTCCAAAAAAGAGAAGGGGAAGGATAGAATTCTCAAAGTCGTATTAATTAGGATCTTAGACTTTGCAGAATTAGGATCTAGAATTCCCAGAACTGCAGGATTAGAGAACACAGGCCTTATCTTCTAAATCACCCAGAGAAATTGGGAGACTGGCCCTGAAAATAAAATCATTCAGATCAGATCAGTCGCTCAGTCGTGTCCGACTCTTTGTGACCCCATGAACCGCAGCACGCCAGGCCTCCCTGTCCATCACCAGCTCCCAGAGGTCACTCAGACTCACACCCATCGAGTCAGTGATGCCATCCAGCCATCTCATCCTCTGTCGTCCCCTTCTCCTCCTGCCCCCAATCCCTCCCAGCATCAGAGTCTTCTCCAATGAGTCAACTCTTCGCATGAGGTGGCCGAAGTATTGAATCTAGACATGACAGCATGATAAAATAACTGATCAGTACTAGAAAATATTCTGATTTAATTCCTGGTTCACATAATCCTAACAATTGATAGCAATTGAGATTATCTCATCCAATACTACTGCCAATGTAAAAACTCTCTCTATAAAACATCTGGGAGAACACCAGCAACCTGAGACACTCAGGCTGGAGGCTCTAGTTGGTAGTAGGCAGTTCTATATTGGCTATAAAATCTGCTTTTAATGTTTAATTGCCAACCCTTAATCTTGGGTTATTGTTAGGAAAACACAGAAACTCTCTTCACAACTGTTTATGGCAAAATTTATACATGTTAATTTGGGAGTTAATTTCTTTGTTTGAAGTATAAGAATAATAAACTATCAGTATATGTTCCTCCATGCTAGACAAATAGCTCCTTGAAGGCAAAATCATAGATCTTGTAAATCTTTATTTCTGACTTAAGTGACGTAAGTAGAGTGCCCTGCTTATATCAGGTTTACAAATTTTGGTGAAAGAGTTAGTGAATCAGTGAACTGAAATGAAATGGATGCCTGCATTTAAAAATAGAGTATTAGATGCTTTCTTGCCTAAACTGTTAGTTCAGGAGGGGAAAAAAAAAAGAATATTCAAGTATCTAAAATATTTCTCTAAAACTTTATTCAAAGTTACCCACCTCACTGTTAATAAGGTGAACAATTAATGCTCTGTGCCAGTTTCACTAGGCCTGCCCATTGCCGGCAATGGGCTTTGAGAAAACCCGTTTCCTGACACCCCAAAAGTTAAATTACTCTTTTCAAAACATACTGAACTCCTGATACTTGCCAAAAGTATTACATGCACCATGTCCCCATCAATCTTTAAATCTGAACTTACATTATTAATCTACATCAGTGTATGTTAAAATGAAGTCATTTCAACAAATCATGACTGTACAAATCAAAACACCACTAGTTAATATTAAGAGTATTTTACAAACACTACATTACATATTACCTTGCAATCTGAAACATTACATTTCATATTTGTGTAAGTTTATTTTAGATAACTGAAACTTCACAGAATTCGACAGCAAATAAAGTTTAAAAAATTTAGTTCTGTACATTAGTTCCAACTACCTCTATTTTACAGTCTATAAGGCTCATGTCATAGTTCAGCACCAGAAAGGCCTAAGAAACTGTCAAGCCAGTCTTCTTATTCATTCCATGTGACAGTTTGTTACTGTTGCTATTTTTAAGGTGAAAGTCTGAGAAAATGCTTTATATATCCTACTTCCAGACCTTGAGAAGTGGAATACTGTTTGGCTGGTCATACTATGTAAAAAACTTGAGTTGTATCTTTTAATTTGCACTGAACAGATACAAAAACAAAAAAAGGAAAGGAATACTTACAACATGAGTTGAGGCTGTCAGTCTTTAAGTTGAATTTATAATACTGAGCCATCAGAAATAACTTCACAATGCCCTGTCCCTGTCCTTCCTTTTTGTTTTAAAATTTTCAAAGGCAGCCAGAAAAATGTTTTATTTATTCCTCAAAATAAGGTACAAGGAAGGGAGGGATCACAGCCACAAGCTTTCTCATACACAGCTCCAATAACATCTCAAGGCTCTTCTGCAAAATACACTTTTAGCTGAGTCAGGAGCAGACCTGGGAGCAGACCCACGAGCAGACCCACAGCCCCCAGAGGTACCATGCTTTCCATACCAGTCTGCTCAGTGCTGGCACCCCACTGTTCACAGAGGTCATGACAGTAACTCATCACTGCTGGCCTGGATTTAAAGGAACAGTTTCCAGAACCAGTGTCACCGTTCCCAATTCTTCTCTCTCTCTCTCTCTCTCTGTCTCTCTCTCTCTCTCTTTCTCTCGGATTCACAAATTCTAGAAAAAGAGTGTGTTTGTCTTGTCATTTTCAAACTGGGTTTGTGCATATTACATTAAAACCATACATTCCCTAAACTAAAAACTTTTTTTTTTCCCAAAAACCACAGGAACCTTCAGTAATCTTATTTGTTCAAAGTATAAAATTCTTACATGTTTAAAAAAATTAAAATCGGAGACTAGTGCCACTGCTTTCCTCGCCATAAGTGCACAATTTCAGGCTACATTTAAAAACTAAGCTTCATGCATACACATGGCCAGAGAGGTATGAAGTCTTACAGAGCCCTTAACATCCATCATTCGAGTACAGTAAGCATTGGCTAGACCACAACAGGAAGCATGTTAGCAAACTGAGCAAAGAGACTTTCTCAAGGACACGATAGTTTTCCAGGCTCCATGTCAGTCACGTAAAAATTTAAGCAACATGTAATCTTTTAAAATTGACCCCAGATGTCCTGTTCCCCCAACTGTTCCCATACACTCCCCCAACCCCCCTGAAGTCCTCCACCTCACAAAAGTATCTTAATGCTCCCCGTTACTGATGACAGCTGCTTCAGGTTCTGCTGCTGTTGCAGGGAGTCTTGGCACTTTCTTAGCAGGGCTTGGAATATGCTAAAAACAAAAGAAAAATGTGGTCGCCTCTTAGAGTTTTTTTCCCCCAGGAAAAATTATGTTGCTAACCAAACTTCTAAAAGGAAAAGGGCAGCTCTGGAGAGAAAAATATATATATATTTATACATATATAAATATATATTCTATAGAACTTTTCATGGAAGGAGCAAAAATGTCCATTCTTTACCTTATGGTGAACGTATCATATGATTACCCCATAGCAAGGGAGAGGAGGGCCATGGAGATCTATCTACCACACCCAGTATTTCTCTTGTTACAGCTTGCCTTTGATTTCAAACACTCATGGCTTGATTTGCTACCTCAAAGAGCAAGACTACTCATTCAGCACATTTGTGCTGAATGGATAAAATAAATGACTTCCAAGTTTTTAAAGTCCTCAGTTTGAAGCCTGGCTCTGATCTTGGTCATTTAACTTCTTTCAGCTTCATCTCTAAAAGGGGCACAGTAGCACTTACCTCAAGGGGGTTTTTATAAGGGTTTATGTAGAAAACCTAAAAAGTGATTAGCATGCAATACGAATTCCAGTCCTAACAATTACTATTCTTTCTTGACACCTGGAGATAGATTAGACAATGGCCTGCGAGAAGGGATGTGAGGGGCTCAACACTTAGCCCCTGCTTCATCTCTCACCAAGATACAAATCACAAGTGAGCCTTCTCAGTTTTGCTTTAAACTTTAGTATTGCTAAAAAAACCCCACAACCTAGTATTTACTGTGCACTGAAAAATACCACTAACTGCAAAGCACTACATCCAACTGGAAAATGGCACAGCTGGAACCCACTCCCAGAGCCCTGCTTCTCAATCACCCTGCTTTGTGGACATTCCTTTAAGTGGACAGATCTCAGTGAGTTCACCTCAGTCAGGAGATCTGGGGATGGAGATGTTCTTATCCAATCAAAGCCAAGACCAAACACAATGAGCTTTACCTACCTCGGCTGTAGTGCTCGAGTGCACAAGGCCTACTCCCTCATCCAAAGTGTCGTCGTTTAGAGAGGGGCGCCGAGCATAAGTTCTTCTGTGTTTTTCGTCTACTCGAACTAGGTACCACGTTCCTTCGAAGAGGGAATCTATGGAACTCTGGGGAATGTAGTTGGCTAAAGGAAAGGCAGAGGATATGAAAAATGAGTTATAACGTGTAACTAATCTGGTAATAAAACAGCCCTCCAGTAGGCTTCTGGGTGAATATTAACAATTTAATGTTTTTACCCAAGTGATGAGTGTCCTCTCGGAGCTTCATGCTTTCAGCAAAAATATCTGGTGCCACACAAGTTCTTGAGTCAAGCCTTGACTTAAGATCACATATGCTTGCTACTATTTTATCAAGAGCGGACCCTAAAATAGCGAATAATTCCAACATTAAAACACTAATAGTATACATATACCAAAGCCTGAACAAAATGCTGCCAAACGGAAAAAACAACTTTTCATTTCTTTCAGAACTACAGGCTATTGTTTAAAGAGAAGATGTTATTTATTTGATGTAGTTTCCTATGAGCCTTGACTAGACATTTGTTCAGCCTTGGCCAGCAGACAACTGAGGAAATAGGTGGGATGTGAAACTATAAATAACTTGTCTAGAGTCAACAAACCGTTTCAGAATAATGCCACGTCTTCCAACCGTTTTTCTCTGTATTTTTGCTCCTTCTTGCTCAGGGAGGGCACAAAAGTATCCTTAAATACAGCCAAGACCACATCCCTATAAACATTAGATAACTTAATAAACCACCAAGCCTATAAGAAATGGCCTGGTATTATTCACTCTTATGATCAGTCTCAATCATTAGTGTGAAGACTCAAAAGCTGCCCGCCTTAAATAAAGACACTTCCTTTTCTCTACCTATGCTTTAAAAATGCCATAAAAGGGACTTCCTGGGTGGTCCAGTGGTTAAGAAACTGCCTTGCGATGCAGAGGAAGTGTTCGATCTCTAGCTGGGGAACTAAGATGCCTCATGCCTCAGAGCAACTAGGCCAGCATGTTGCAGCTGCAAAGCCCAGGCTCTGAGCGCCTGTGCACAGCTACTGAGCCTGTGCACCACGACTGGAGTGTCTAAGCACTGCAACTAAGACCCCATGAAGCCCAGGAATAAATAAAGATTTTAAAAATGAGATAATAGATTAAAATAAAATTACTTGCCAAAGAAGGAAAAGTCAAACACTATACCATTAAAAAAAAAATGTTTAAGCTCATTATACAGTATTTTTCCTGACTTGAAAAGAAGGAAAGATATTCTGACTCAGACATAATCCTGCCATTTACCCAGTTAAAGCAGAAATTTGTGGCAGAGTGTTGAAAGAAGTAATAAAGATTAAAATGTCATAAAGATCTATGGAAGAGAGTTAAGTGTTCACTTGAGAAGCCTGCTAAGTCACCCTTACCACAGTAGGTTCTTAATACATTGTTGTTAAAAGTCTCAGCGTTTACCTGGTGTGGCATCTTGTGTAACTTTGAGGGAGTACAGAGTGGCAGCCAAACCAGAACCGTAAGAAAACACGCCAATCCTCTTTCCTGCCAGCTGCTGAGGTGAGTACCTATGTATGAGGGAAAAAAGCTCTTAAAGTTTAACTCATCCTACTACAGTGGGTACAGAACCACAGCTGGAATAAACTTCATCCTAAGCCTAGGGATCTGACCTAAAGTTTTACTGTTTACAGTAAGCAGATTGAAAACAAGAGTTCTCATCTCTCTAGGAGTGATGGAGTTGCGAAAAGTTATGCCCTAAAATAAACTACTTTGTCAACTGGGGATTTATGGTTCAACTGTAGGTCAAGAATAATAAGACCATGAGAACAACAGCGGGGAAAGCTAGTGTGAAATTTAGTCCTAAGTGCTAAGTCACTTCAGTCATGTCCGACTCTGTGTGACCCCATAGATGGCAGCTCACCAGGCTCCCCCATCCCTGGTATTCTCCAGGCAAGAACACTGGAGTGGGTTGCCATTTCCTTCTCCAATGCATGAAAGTGAAAAGTGAAAGTGAAGTCGCTCAGTCTGTCCGACTCTTAGTGACCCCATGGACTGCAGTCCACCGGGCTCCTCCGTCCATGTACTCTGGGATAAATAACTATAGCCTCATTCCATATCTCCCTCAAATCAACAAAGAGGCTAGAGAACCTGCAAGGAAAAGACAGAACATTCTGTGACCTGCCACCAACGTGCCTGATACCAGATCTGGTCTTAGAAATGTAACATCCCCAAACAAGCGGACTGAAGCAATGGAAATCCATACTTACTGTGCGAGAACAGAAGCCAGGGAGCCGTACACTGAAGATGTGTACATATTTCCATTTTGATTTGACACAAGCAAAGATGCCTTTGTTTTCTGATTGAAGAGTTCTGAACTAGCTTTCATAAATGCCTTTTCCACATCTCTGTCAAAGTAGGTATCTTCTAATTTAACATCCCTGAAAATTTTAGAAAAAAGATAATCTTATAGTGTCCAAAGACTATATTTTTATTATATTACTTACTAGACCTAACTACTATTCTAATAGAAGTATATGATGCTGATTTCTATTTATTAAAAACCAAGTAGCAGTATGCTAATTGCTAGGTAAGATATAACAGTTGTACAAATATGGTCCTTTTTCTGAAAAGTTTTTTTTTCTTTAATAATCAAGACAACATACTTCTAATGGGTTAATAACCCCCTACAGCTCTGTCATCACCAAACAGACTATACTGCTATTTCAAGTCCATAATATTGTCTATTTTGTTAGAACAGTCACATTTATAGGAGTCAAGTGTTAAACAGTTAAAAAATATTTTATCAAATGGAGAAGACACAGGAGAAACAGCAAGAGTTTAACAGGCGTAGCATGCCAGGAGGCCCCAAAAGTGGGGAAAATGGAAGGAGTATGAGAGCAGATATCAGGAGTGGCCAGGGGCAGAATGGATGTGGGCAGAGAGGCGGGGGCAAGAGTGAAGACGCTGCTGTATAAATACAGGCACTTGAGGGGTGATATTATCAAGGTGACAACAGGAACAGATCTAAAAGGAGGAAATAAGAAAATCTGAATAGAAAAGACTAAAGAATTCATATAGGTGAGCGACCACCACTCTGGGACTCAGTTTCTTCACTGATTAAATAGGTTAGACAAGATGACTTATTTTGACTCTAAAATCTTCATGTTTGTATAAATAGTGGTTTAACCAACATTAAAAAAACACTCTCACATAGAAGGGTGAAAAATCATAATTCCTCTTACCCAAAGGCTTCTAGGCCACTGTAGATACTATTTTTATCTCTGTTCTGGTCATTAAGGAAGTCATTCAGCAACATCCGAGCTAGAGATTTCTGAACCAGTTTACAATAGGGTGAGTGGAATATCATGAAACCAAAATCATTCAAGGTGAAATCTCTATCATTTCCCTCTGAAAGAGAAATCCAAAGAAATTATGAAATCCATTTAAGCCACTAAGTTTTGAAGTCTGATTTTAGAACAGGGCTGGGATGTCTTTATATCTTTAAGTAGCAATAAAAAATATACTATATAATGAAATATCTCTACGGTTTAAAATTTGTGTCAAAAAGACATCCAGAAATCGAATAATATACACTAATATTGGTTTTCAAACTAAACTATCACAATCCATTAGTGGGCTGTGTTATCAATTTAATGGATCAAGGCCAGTATTTTTTTTTTAATCTTAATAAATTAAGAGGTTGTTTTTTGTCTGAATGAAAAAAAATAGAAAAGAGTAAACTGTATAATTTGCAGCATGGGCAAAAAATTTGAGGACATTAGTTTCCATTTAACTGCACATAACAATGCAAAGTCTATTTCTTACTGCTGCTGCTAAGTCGCTTCAGTCGTGTCCAACTCTGTGCAACCCCATAGATGGCAGCCCACCAGGCTTCCCCGTCCCTGGGATTCTCCAGGCAAGAACACTGGAGTGGGTTGCCATTTCCTTCTTCAATGCATGAAAGTGAAAAGTGAAAGTGAAGTCGCTCAGTCATGTCCGACTCTTATTGACCCCATGGACTGCAGTCTACCAGGCTCCTCCGTCCATGGGATTTTCTAGGCAAGAGTACTGGAGTGGGATGCCATTGCCTAATGCAGATTCTAATAAAGGTTAGAAAATCACTGTACTGTTAAATACTGGTAAACAGTATATATCACATACTTCAAGAATGCTTCTTATCTAAAGCCACTATGTTTCCTCATATCAGTTATTGAATCTTATTTTTAACCCTCTCTCACAAACCCTATAAAGCAAAGTTGGACTATGGAGAAAGCATACTTTATATTATACCGTGTGCTTTCATGGTTTTAATTCAAATACTGTCCTCAGTATCTCAAGCACTTTCTCAGGCTTAAAGATAGAGATTGATGATGACACTAAAAGAGCAAATATGAATTCACAGAAGTGAAGTGAAAGTCGCCTAGTCGTGTCCAACTCTTTGCAACCCCATGGACTATACATACAGTTCATAGAATTCTCCAGGCCAGAATACTGGAGTAGGTAGCCTTTCCCTTCTCCAAAGGATCTTCCCAACCCAGGGATCGAACCCAGGTCTCTTGCATTGCAGGCGGATTCTTTACAAGCTGAACCACAAGGGAAGCCCATGAATTCACAGGTCAAGTACAAAAAGACTATGTGGGGAGGTGGGGGTCACTTTGCTAATTTATTTTCATTAGTTTTCTCTGGATCACAGTTGCAAACTACAATTTGTTTGCAACTGTTTACCTCTCTCAGAATATGTACCAAATTCAAGTTACTTTCTTTTCTTAACCTTACTTTTGATATTCTTACTGGGTTAAGTCATCCTAAGTATTTTTATAGAAATAAACTTCATTTGCAAAGTTTACTTGTTCTCTTAAATTAGACATTACCAGAAACTGTGGGAAAACTATGCTATTTGGTGGGTGAAGAAACAATGGTTAAAGGAAAATGCTAATGAAGGATGCCCACGAAGCAGTTTCTCACTAAAGACAGTGAGTACATTACACTGCCCTCGACAGATAGCAAAACCAAGGAAAATTGATAAAACCCACCTTTCTGCCACCGGGCCCGGATCTTCTTGCGGTAGACAGAATAGCAGCGGTCTAATGCACTGAGGTAGCACTGTATGGACAGTTTTCCATCTACTATAGGATATTCAGAAAGCATATCAGGCTTGTAAAAGTCATAGGCATGTCGCATATGTGTCCCACGAAGTCCTATGAGAACAAAAAAGGAAGAGGTCCATGTAACTCTGCTTCCTGATGTATGTCAGTAAGCAAACTGCATTATCTGAGAACTTTTCTTAAATCTAGTCAACTCATCACTTGCAGAATAGAAATCACAAGGTGAAATGAGTACGTGATTGAAGTGAAACATAACAACAGCCATGGACAGGCCTAAGCCTCTTGATACACAACATTTTATGCAAGTTTCATATACCTAACTGGGAGATCACAATTGCTCTGAATTGAAAACAAATTACTACATGACTACGGGCAAGTTACTTCTCCCAGTTGTTAGCAACCCTACTTAAACCCATTTTACTCCTCTGTAAAATGGGGATGACATCACTTATGTCATAGGATTGCTATGAAGACTAAATATGATAATACACATAAAGCTCTTAACAGGTAGTGCCTGCATTTAATGAACACCAAGTACAAGCTTCTAATTTTTAAATTTCTCAGCATATTGTGCAAATTAAAAAAAAATACTTCCCAAACACTCACCTCGTTCAAAAATTAAAGGTGCATTAGGCCCAATTAGCATAGCAACGGCTCCAACTCCACCTGTAGGTCTGGCATTTCCTGTGGCATATACAGCAATATCCCCTGCAACTACCAGGGCATACCGTCCTGAAAAATATTATTTGTTAGTATACAAGAAGGTGATTGACACCCTAACTATCACACATAAAAACTGAAAGTATTGTATTTTCCCATCTTTGGTAAAGAAAGAAAAAATTCTGACTAAATTTTGATAGATAATTTTATCCTACATGATAAAGAGAACTAATTTGTAAAGCAAATAAGTTGAAAGTCATAGCTATCTTTCTGAACACGTTCAAACAAGCATAACTGGTAAAAGTCTGCAAATTGTTTTTGGGCCTACTCATCCTCAAGGAGAATTTCTTTGGGAAAATATGCAACATACCATCCCAAGAGCTGGACTCAATCCAGTTAACAGCATTGAAGACAGCGGCTGTGCCTCCATAGCATGCATTAGTTGTGTCTATTCCTTCTATATCCGTATTCCCAGACTCCTCAAAGAGCTGCATCAAATGCGTCTTCACTGACTTTGATTTGTCGATGATTGTCTCTGTTCCAACTTCTAGCCGCCCAATGCAGTCATAAGAAAGGCTATTTCTCTCCATAAGATTCTGGACCACAGTCATGCACAGTGAGTTGATATCTTCTCTATCTGTGCAGAAGCCCATCTTGGCCTGGCCCAAGCCAATAGTATACTTTCCAGCATCTGCACCATCATATTTTTCCAACTCTGCTTGATCAACATATTGAGAAGGAAAATAGATCTCAAGGGCAACAATTCCCACATCTTTGGGCCAGCAGGCTTCTGTATTCAAAGGAAGTGACCCAGGCATGGTGAAAGAACTTTAGAAAGAAAAATAGAAAAAAACAAAACAAAACATTGTTTTAGATTATAGGTTGTAGACTATCAAGTTCAAACTTGAGAAATCAACATTGATATTAATTTCTAAATTTAGTATATTCTTAGGACAGTCAATTTTAATATGTGGAGATAGGAATGATAGTATGAGCAGAGTTACTGACTCCACTATTATTTAAAGTTATCATCTTTTAGAAAGACAGGTTATTCAAAACTAGGTATCTTTAGATTTAAAATATGATTATTAGAGGTAAAGAAAACTGAAATAAGACTCATCTATGTTATAAAGAACTATAAGATAAAATAAGAATTTAGTAACATGGCCCACAGATTAGAACTCAAGTATCTGATCTATTCCTGGCCACTCAAAAAGTTTAAATCATTCATTCATTTCCATATATGGATTATTCACAGCTATTGACTTTATGGGACTTTACATACTAACAGTTTTAGTTAAACTAAGATACTAAACTAAACCTGTTACATACTAATAGTCTTAATTAGGTCAAACAGTATTGCATTCTTTATTGATCTAAACAATCCCAATACGTAGAAAGGCCACACTGTCAAGTCTGCCATGGCACTATTCAAGGTCCCTGCTATTAAAATCTCAGCCTTCCAAAGTAACCCTCACCCCCACCCCACCATCTAGAACCCAAATGATTACAATTTAAAGCAAAGACAAGTTCCCGGACCCATAACAGGTCAAAAGTCAATATTCTGTACTTCGCACAGCTAGTGTACAGGTGATAAATGATCATGAGATCACAAGATTATCATTTAGCTTCTACATCAGGCAAAAGAAAACTGATCCAAATCTGAAAACTGGTACCATATTCCACATATTATTTGCATGGCATCTTAGACAACACCTCTTAAAATAATCCCTTTTTTAAAAAAAAGGCCTTTAAAAGTTGCACTGTTGCCACACCAACATTCAGTAGTGTTTAGATTTATTTACCAATAGTGAAAAGAAAATGTGCTAGCCACTCAAGAGTGTTGCTATGACCTATGGGCAAGTCAGACCTATCAGAGCCTCAATTTCTTTAGAGGTTATTTCAATCAGAAAAAGAGAAATTAATTACTCAAGATGTTTCTAACAAGGAGGAGGATTTTAACATAGGGCAATGGTTACCACTCTGTTGGCCCAGCTACAGGAGCAAAACGGGGGAAGATGGTTACTATTCAGACCCCATGAGTGCACACTCCTACTGAGGCTGCACCTTGGCTGCTGAGTGAGAGCCAAAGCCCCACACTCTTGCTGCTGCTGCCACTCACAAAAGGCAGATCCTGTACTTATGTCATTTTTCTTCTCCCAGTCTGCCAACACAGGTGGAGCATTGGCGATAAGGAAATCACAGGCTACTGCCATAGTGAGTTGTTAATTATTGAAATCTTGAGAAAAGCTTAAGGACAGCAGAGAAGCTGTCCTTAAATCACGAGATCTACCCTTAGCCTGTAGGTTATCAAGATATGAGTGTATTAAAAGCTGAAAAATAAGCATCTGGAAACATAGTCACAAAATTTTAAGTTAAAGGCCTTAAGGGACACCAGTTGAATCTTCCTTCTAAATATAAGAATCTTATTTATACTTTTTATCCATCCAAACAATGACAACATGTTAAATGCCAAACATTCGGGATAAGTTTAATAGGAGGTAACCCTTGCTCTTTCTAATATTCACTGTCTTGTGGGATAGTAAGCTACAAATGTAACAATAAACAAGTGAAATGACAGAGACAGTCCAGTCTCATTCTGTTAGGAGAACTACCTAACCCAACTGGGGAAGGAACGAGAAGAAAGGCTTCTTGATCGAGTCTTAGGAATGAGTTGGAATAATCAGTAAAGCTCTGCAGCAGATGGTAGTAGTTTTCACAGGATGGACAACGTAAACAAAGGCACACCACAAGGAACCCTGGAAAGTTATACTAATATACTGAAGTGCAATGTGAGCCCAATGAGTAGATCAGGCAGATAGTGGGTCAGGAGAGCTAGCTAAGGGTTGAGTCATAAAGGTTCTGGCATGTGATGTTAGCAAGCTTCAGCATCATCATGAAGGCAGTAAGAAGCCATCAAGAGTTTTAAACAATATGGTTACATTAGTGTTCAGATTAGTCATTTTCCAATTCTCGAATCAATTTAGTGAGCGTCAAACATCTTTTTAAAACAAAATAGAAAAGAACAAAATATCAGATTGCATGGCACATAGTAAATGCCAAGAATTTTTCATGAAAATTTTAATTATTCACACGTATCCTGGGTTGCAATACAACGTGGATTCCGTACTGAGGGTCACAGCCAGAAGAGTGTGAGTCCCCATTTTACACAGTCACTGGTGCTATGTGGAGAATGGATCTGAGTCAGGAAGTTGATATAGAAGCCCAATGAGATATAGCTCATGAAACAAAGCAATTACTACATGAAGAGAAAAGGAGCAGCTTCAGAAAATTTTGGAAGCAAAAAACTGGCAGAAATTGTGATTGACTAGATGGGAGGAAAAGGATGAAATATTTAGGGTAGATAACTCCCAGATTTCTAGCCTCCACTGTTGTATTTCTTGACAGAATCACTCACTGGCAGATACACTAAAGTGGGCAGAGAAGCACCTCTCCACTTTCTCCAATCTCTCCCCTCTTATAGGCAAACCCATTGATTTTATGGTAATCAAAAGCAGAGACATTACTTTACCAACAAAGGTTCGCCTAGTCAAGGCTATGGTCTTTCCTGTGGTCATGTATGGATGTGAGAGCTGGACTGTGAAGAAGGCTGAGTGCCGAAGAATTGATGCTTTTGAACTGTGGTGTTGGAGAAGACTCTTGAGAGTCCCTTGGACTGCAAGAAGATCCAACCAGTCCATTCTGAAGGAGATCAATCCTGGAATTTCTTTAGAAGGAATGATGCTAAAGCTGAAACTCCAGTATTTTGGCCACCTCATGCGAAGAGTTGACTCATTGGAGAAGACTCTGATGCTGGGAGGGATTGAGGGCAGGAGGAGAAGGGGACGACAGAGGATGAGATGGCTGGATGGCATCACTGACTCGATGGGTATGAGTCTGGGTGACCTCCGGGAGCTGGTGATGGACAGGGAGGCCTGGCGTGCTGCGGTTCATGGGGTCGCAAAGAGTCGGACACGACTGAGCGACTGATCTGATCTGATCTGAAACTCGGGTACACTGAGGCTTAAATGAAGACTTAAAGGGACTATCTAATGTGTCACAAGGCATATTCTAAGTTTATAATAAAATATGTTTAAGTCATCTGCATAGTCCACAAAAAAGAACTCTAAAACTAGTGTTAAAAAGCAGTCCACATACTCATAAAAAGAACCCCTCCTATATGCTACCCTTAAAGCACCAAAACAGAGGTGGTAGGATTAACCACCTTTCCAGCCTTTCCCCAAGGTTACCCTTCACATTCTTCTTAGCTCTTCAAACTGCTCTAAACATGATGAGGACAATATAATTTTCCCTGCCTGGTCCAATAGCTTGCAGTGCTGTTGGAAATAAAGTGGAAAAATACATATAATCTTCTGAAGATATGAACCAGTTTACGCCATAAAGCAAAGCTCTAATTCCAGAATTAATCTATGTTTATCATAATCAAATCAGCTCTGATTAGTTCTTATTATATGGTACTTACTAAATAAGGTATAACTCTATTATAAAGCCTAATACTTTAGTATTCTTGCCTTGAGAACCCCATGAACATGTGAAAAGGCAAAATGATAGGATACTGAAAGAGGAACTCCTCAGATCGGTAGGTGCCCAATATGCTACTGGAGATCAGTGGAGAAATAACTCCAGAAAGAACGAAGGGATGGAGCCAAAGTAAAAACAGTACCTACTTGTGGATGTGACTGGTGATAGAAGCAAGGTCCAATGCTGTAAAGAGCAATATTGCATAGGCACCTGGAATGTTAGGTCTATGAACCAAGGCAAATTGGAAGTGGTCAAACAAGAGATGGCAAGAGTAAACATGGACATTCTGGGAATCAGCGAACTAAAATGGACTGGAATGGGTGATTTTAACTCAGAGGACCATTATGTCTACTACTGTGGGCAGGAATCTGAGAAGAAATGGAGTAGCCATCATGGTCAACAAAAGAGTCTGAAATGCAGTACTTGGATGCAATCTCAAAAACGACAGAATGATCTCTGTTCGTTTCCAAGACAAACCATTCAATATCACAGTAATCCAAGCCTATACCCCAACCAGTAACCCTGAAGAACCTGAAGTTGAACAGTTCTATGAAGACCTACAAGACCTTTTAGAACTAACACACAAAAAAGATGTCCTTTTCATTATAGGGGACTGGAATGCAAAAGTAGGAAGTCAAGAAACACCTGGAGTAACAGGCAAATTTGGCCCTGGAGTACAGAATGAAGCAGGGCAAAGGCTAACAGAGTTTTGCCAAGAGAACGCCCTGGTCATAGCAAACACCCTCTTCCAACAACACAAGAGAAGACTCTACACATGGACGTCACCAGATGATGGTCAACACCAAAATCAGACCGATTATACTCTTGGCAGCCAAACATGGAGAGAAGCTCTATACAATCAGCAAAAACAAGACCAGGAGCTGACTGTGGCTCAGATCATGAACTCCTTATTACCAAATTCAGATTTAAATTGAAGAAAGTAGGGAAAACCACTAGGCCATTCAGCTATGACCTAAATCAAATGCCTTCTGATTATACAGTAAAAGTGAGAAATAGATTTAAGGGACTAGATCTGATAGATAGAGTGCCTGATGAACTACAGATGGAGGTTCACGACATTGTACAGGAGACAGGGATCAAGACCATCCCCATGGAAAACAAATGCAAAAAAGCAAAATGGCTGCTGAAGAGGCTTTACAAATAGCTGTGAAAAGAAGAGAAGCGAAAAGCAAAGGAGAAAAGGAAAGATATAAGCATCTGAATGCAGAGTTCCAAAGAATAGCAAAGAAAGATAAGAAAGCCTTCCTCAGTGCAAATAAATAGAGGAAAACAACAGAATGGAAAAGACTAGAGATCTCTTCATGAAAATTAGAGATACCAAGGGAACATTTCATGCAAAGATCGGCTCAATAAAGGACAGAAATGGTATGGACCTAACAGAAGCAGAAGATATTAAGAAAGACGTGGCAAGAATACACAGAAGAACTGTACAAAAAAGATTTTCATGACTAAGATAATCACGATGGTGTGATCACTCACCTAGAGCCAGACATCCTGGAATGTGAAGTCAAGTGGGCCTTAGAAAGCATTACTATGAACAAAGTTAGTGGAGGTGATGGAATTCCAGTGGAGCTATTTTAAATCCTGAAAAATGATGCTGTGAAAGTGCTGTACTCAATATGCCAGCAAATTTGGAAAACTCAGCAGTGGCCACAGGACTGGAAGAGGTCAGTTTTCATCCCAATCCCAAAGAAAGGCAATGCCAAAGAATGCTCAAACTACCGCATAATTGCACGCATCTCACATGCTAGTAAAGTAATGCTCAAAATTCTCCAAGCCAGGCTTCAGCAATATGTGAACCGTGAACTTCCTGATGTTCAAGCTGGTTTTAAAAAGGCAGAGGGACCAGAGATCAAATTGCCAACATCCACTGGATCATCGAAAAAGCAAGCGAGTTCCAGAAAAACATCTATGTCCATTTTATTGACTATGCCAAAGCCTTTGACTGTGTGGATCACAATCAACTGTGGAAAATTCTGAGAGATGGGAATACCAGACCACCTGATCTGCCTCTTGAGAAATCTGTAGGCGGGTCAGGAAGCAACAGTTAGAACTGGACATGGAACAACAGACTGGTTCCAAATAGGAAAAGGAGTACAGCAAGGCTGTATATTGTCACCCTGCTTATTTAACTTATATGCAGAATACATCATGAGAAATGCTGGGCTGGAAGAAACACAAGCTGGAATCAAGATTGCCAGGAGAAATATCAATAACCTCAGATATGCAGATGACACCAACTTTGTGGCAGAAAGTGAAGAGGAACTAAAAAGCCTCTTGATGAAAGTGAAAGAGGAGAGTGAAAAAGTTGGCTTAAAGTTCAACATTCAGAAAACGAGGATCATGGCATGTGGTCCCATCACTGCATAGGAAATAGATGGGGAAACAGTGGAAACAGTGTCAGACTTTATTTTTCTGGGCTCCAAAATCACTGCAGATGGTGACTGCAGCCATGAAATTAAAAGACGCTTACCTCTTGGAAAGAAAGTTATGGCCAACCTAGATAGCAGATTCAAAAGCAGAGACACTACTTTGCCAACAAAGGTCCGTCTAGTCAAGGCCATGGTTTTTCCAGTGGTCATGTATGGATGTTGAGAGTTGGACTGTGAAGAAAGTTGAGCGCCTAAGAATTGATGCTTCTGAACTGTGGTGTTGAGAAGACTCTTGAGAGTCCCTTGGACTGCAGGGAGATACAACCAGTCCATCCTAAAGGAGATCAGTCCTGGGTGTTCTTTGGAAGGAATGATGCTAAACCTGAAACTCCAGTACTTTGGCCACCTTATGTGAAGAGTTGACTCATTGGAAAACACCTTGATGCTAGGAGGGATTGGGGGCAGGAGGAGAAGGGGATGACAGAGAATGAGATGGCTGGATGGCATCACCGACTCAATGGACATGAGTCTGAGTGAACTCCGGGAGTTGGTGATGGACAGGGAGGCCTGATGTGCTGCAATTCATGGGGTCGCAAAGAGTCGGACACGACTGAGCGACTCAACCGAACTGAGAGCTAAACAAGTGACTTGTTTCACTTCGGGGGAAAAAAAAATGTAGCTAAACTAAATTAATCCATACCCATCAAAGTGAATCATGAAGTGAATCATGACTCAGACTTTGGTGTGGAAAATTTTTACATTGTATACTTCAGTCAACATTGCTCATTCTCTGAGGATTTTTGATAGTCAAAGTATTTTCATTACATCCTTGGTAAGTTAGTGATGTCTAAGTTGCTCAGTTGTGTTTGACTCTTTGCAACCCCATGGACTATACCATCCGTGGAATTCTCCAGAACAGAATACTGGAGTGGGTAGCCTTTCCCTTCTCCAGGGGATCTTCCCAACCCAGGGATCAAACCCGGGTCTCCCACATTGTAGGCGGATTCTTTACCAGCTGAGCCACAAGGGAAGTCTTGGTAAAACACCATCTAATTTGAAAATATTTACCTTTTGGTTGAAATTGAGGGAGAGCGAGAAAAGTAGAGAAAAAGAGACGAATATTAATTCAGAAAGTAATTGGCTTCATGGCATTTAAAACAACAAAAAGATTGATATAGTTTCTGGTCTAAAATCTTTACTTTATTCTATTAAGTTGTGCTCTTATGTCATCCTCTCAGATGTTCTCTGATATAGGCCAGACATAAACTAGAGGAGAAAAAAAAGGCCAGCTAAAGATCTGAGATTTTAAATAAAAAGATGTAAATTTTCATTTAAAATTTGTTCTTTACAAAAAAGGAGAAAAATACACTTTTACCACAGAACTCTGTGAATCTTGCAAACCTATTTTCCAACAAGGGGAACGCAATGGCACCCCACCCCAGTACTTTTGCCTGGAAAATCCCATGGACGGAGGATCCTGGTACGCTCCAGTCCATGGGGTCGCTAAGAGTCGGACACGACTGAGCGACTTCACTTCCACTTTTCATTTTTCTGCATTGGAGAAGGAAATGGCAACCCACTCCAGTATTCCTGCCTGGAGAATCCCAGGGACGGGGGAGCCTGGTGAGCTTCCGCCTGTGGGGTCGCACAGAGTCGGACACGACTGAAGCGACTTAGCAGCAGCAGCAGCATCTTCCAACAAAGACCAGAAGGTGAGTCAATCTGTCCTAAAGTGAAAGCTCACCCTCTCTGGTGGACAGGAGGAGCTACAGGTCCCACTTGCTTGTAAACAATTTCTGAATGCTTCCTGCCTAGGAGGACACAAGATGGACCAATATGATCCACTGAGAATCTTTTAAGTTTGTGAATGACAGACAGATGGGAAAAGCAAAAGGAAAAAAAAAAAAAAAAAAAAAAAAAAAAGCAGGGAAATCAGCTAAGGATGCTGATATAAGGGCAGACCTAGCTCCTCAGGGCTCATGAGGGAGGGACTTCAGCATCAGTTCCCAGGACCAAGATGCCAGCCTCCTGAGCTCTCCGCCTCCATCCTTCCCCTGTCCTAGGATCACCCTTCTAAAATGCACATCTGAACTTTGAAAAGATGCTATTTAAAACTATTCCAAGCCTCTTCCTTGCACTGCACAAGGAGCTTCTGGAAAGCAAGAAGTGTCCCCTTGTTCACCTCTGTGTCCCTAGTCTCCAGCCCAACGCCTGGCATAGGCTAGAAGCTGGATGTTGAATAAATTAAATCCTACTAGCCTTCTAATCTAAAATTAGTAACAACCATAAGAAATCCTAAAGCTGAAGCATAAAACAGAATCATAAGAGGAGCCCCATTGTTACAGAAGAAAGCAATAGCTGCAAATAATTAGATTATTGGTTCAAACACATTTATAACTACTGTGCAGTCTCACATAATTGTAAACATTCATCCGTAGCCCAGATGGATATCTTTTGAGGTTGTAATTCAACGTGCACTATTGGTACACGTGCATACCTGTGACTGTTTCTGATTAAGCAGTTCATAGGATTACATTTTATTATCTACATGTATTTCCTCTTATGAGCAAACACTAATTTTGAAAATTAGTTTCTAGATTTTAAACATTAGTCTAATAAACACAAAATTAGTCTTCTGAAGCATTATGGCATTAATCAATATTTAAAAGATAAAATTCTATAATGGGTTTTAAGAATGTGTAGTGCACACAATGGTTATTTGTCCTAGCATAAAAATTAAAATTCCCCCTTCCATTTGAGAGGAAAACTCTCCTTTAGCAGAATGACAGGATGCCATACCTGTGTGAGGGATAAAGAACTGCAGTCTCCAGGTCTGTCACTCTGTCTCCTCCTTCAGGCACTAGGAATTTCAAATAAGAACCTTTTTTAAAGTCATATATCAAATAATGACTGCAATTCAAAGTAAGTTAAAATAAACATTTCCTGATCCAATTACATTATATAGAACAGAATTTGACTTTGCTTAAGGAAAAAAAAACAATCCCAAAGAAAGGCAATGCCAAAGAATGCTCAAACTACTGCACAATTGTACTCATCTCACACACTACTAAAGTAATGCTCAAAATTCTCCAAGCCAGGCTTCAGCAATACGTGAACCGTGAACTTCCAGATGTTCAAGCTGGTTTTAGAAAAGGCAGAGGAACCAGAGATCAAATTGCCAACATCCACTGGATCATGGAAAAAGCAAGAGAGTTCCAGAAAAACATCTATGTCTGCTTTATTGACTATGCCAAAGCCTTTGACTGTGTGGATCACAATCAACTGTGGAAAATTCTTCAAGAGATGGGAATACCAGACCACCTGACCTGCTTCTTGAGAAACCTATATGCAGGTCAGGAAGCAACAGTTAGAACTGGACATGGAACAACAGACTGGTTCCAAATAGGAAAAGGAGTACAGCAAGGCTGTATATTGTCACCCTGCTTATTTAATTTATATGCAGAGTAAATCATGAGAAACTCTGGGCTGGATGAAGCACAAGCTGGAATCAAGATTGCCAGGAGAAATATCAATAACCTCAGATATGCAGATGACACCACCTTTATGGCAGAAAGTGAAGAGGAACTAAAAAGCCTCTTGATGAAAGTGAAAGAGGAGAGTGAAAAAGTTGGCTTAAAGTTCAACATTCAGAAAACGAAGATCATGGCATCTGGTTCCATCACTTCATGGAAAATAGATGGGGAATCAGTGGAAACAGTGTCAGCCTTTCTTTTTCTGGGCTCCAAAATCACTGCAGATGGTGACTGCAGCCATGAAATTAAAAGACGCTTACTCCTTGGAAGAAAAGTTATGACCAACCTAGATAGCATATTCAAAAGCAGAGATGTTACTTTGCCAACAAAGGTCCATCTAGCCAAGGCTATGGTTTTTCCTGTGGTCATGTATGGATGTGAGAGTTGGACTGTGAAGAAAGCTGAGCACCGAAGAATGGATGCTTCTGAACTGTGGTGTTGGAGAAGACTCCTGAGAGTCCCTTGGACTGCAAGGAGATCCAACCAGTCCATTCTAAAGATCAGTCCTGGGTGTTCTTTGGAAGGAATGATGCTAAACCTGAAACTCCAGTACTTTGGCCACCTTATGTGAAGAGTTGACTCATTGGAAAAGACCCTGATGCTGGGAGGGATTGGGGGCAGGAGGAAAAGGGGATGACAGAGGATGGAATGGCTGGATGGCATCACCGACTCGATGGACATGAGTTTGAGTGAACTCTGGGAGTTGGTGATGGGCAGGGAGGCCTGGCGTGCTGCGATTCATGGGGTCGCAAAGAGTCGGACACGACTGAGCGACTGAACTGAAAGATTATAAAACTTTTTTCTCCTTATTTTATTAGCTCTTACAGTTGGTAGTTTCAGTCCTGGTAATAAGTTGATATCTCTCGAGTAAAGAGACTTACACATTCAAGAGCTTGCTCTGCACTTAGGAGCTTGTGACTTTAATGACAGTTTGTGCCTTTCTGAGCTTCAATTTCCTCATCTGTAAAATGGAGCCAATACCTGCCCTCCAGGTTCATTGTAAAGGATGCTTGAGAAGATAAAATATGTAAAAAATATAAAGCACCAATACACTGATTATTATCTTAGTTCTTAGTATTTTTCAAACAAAAACAAATCTTTCTAGCAAGAGCTAATTACCTTCATTTATTTAGTCTTATGATCCTGGTTTTCAACATGGTCACTTTCACTTACGCCAACCTTTTAGAAAGTGATTTTCCTCTTAGAGCTTGAGTTAAAAAGGTAGATATGTGATATCAACACCAAGGATCATTAAGCTTTATCATCATTTAAATTATGTGGAAACAAAATGGAAAGTGACCTTGGAGCATTTTCCTCTGTCCATTTACTTTGAAGGCTTGTTACTTGGAACAGTTCCTGTTGGACGCAAACACAATTACCTTTGTGCTCTATTTAATTGTTGGCAAATACAGCATCTGCCCTTGCCTGATTAAGTGGAGAGTACTCTCAGATGCTATTCAGTAAAGCTTTACTGCTTTCACATAATTAGATCATTTAAGAGCTTATAGACTTAGTTCCTTTTACTTCATTAATCTCCCCCCACCTTAAATAGATTCTGAGTTTTATCGAAAAAGATAAGACTGCTGCTGCTGCTGCTAAGTCGCTTCAGTCATGTCCGACTCTGTGCGACCCCAGAGACAGCAGCCCACCAGGCTCCGCTGTCCCCGGGATTCTCCAGGCAAGAACACTGGAGTGGGTTGCCATTTCCTTCTCCAATGTATGAAAGTGAAAAGTGAAAGATAAGACTGCTGCTGCTGCTGCTGCTGCTGCTGCTAAGTCGCTTCAGTCATGTCTGACTCTGTGTGACCCCAGAGATGGCAGGCCACCAGAGTACCCCGTCCCCAGGATTCTCCAAGCAAGAACACTGGAGTGGTTTACATTTCCTTCTCCAATGCGTGAAAGTTAAAAGTGAAAGGGAAGTTGCTCAGTCGTGTCCGATGCTAGCGACCCCATGGACTGCAGCCCTCCAGGGATTTCCCGGGCAAAAGTACTGGAGTGGGGTGCCGTTGCCTTCTCCGAAAGATAAGACTACTGTATTCCAAACACCTGATGACAGGATAATATATACAATGAGAAAAGAACTAATTTTGTGTTTTTGATTACCTCAAATTATGCTTTTGTAATCTGCAAATTAAGCTTTCCATGGACACTAGTGGGGGGGCATGATCCCTCTTCTCTGAAAAATGTTGAAACTATTTAAATAATATTTCTTCTTGAAACCACGTATGTATATGCATTTGACATTATTTCAATCAAGGGAATTTCTCCTGAACTGCCAATATTTCTTCTTTCAATTTTGATTGTTTTCATCAGGGAGGGAGCCTAGGTGGGAAGCCATAGAGCAAGCAGCAGGGAGAAGGGAGGGAGTCAACTCAGTGCACAAGAGAAAGCGAGGAAAGACACAGAAGATAAAAGAACCGCAGAGGACTGCCCAGCTACTCAAGTTCTCAGGAGAAATAGAGGCCTGGAGTCGACAGAAAATGGAGGCCACAAATACCGCTTTGGGAAAGAATCAATCTGAAAGGGACCTCCCCCCAAACCCCACAGCTTTCCATCCTCTTCTGCAGCTGCTAGGAGGCTTCTCTACCTGGACAAAAACAGCAGTGCCAAAGGCTCAAGCAGATTATCAGCTTATTTCTAACAGGTCTCTTCAGAGCAAGCGATAGAGGCAAGCCGTATGGCTCAGGAGGCAGTTAATATAAATCATAGGCATTTTGAGTTTGGCAGAGATTAAACCTGAAGATGGAGAAGGAACTGGCAATCCACTCCAGTATTCTTGCCTGGGGAATCCCATGGAAAGAGAGCCTGGAGGGCTGGATTCTATGGGTTCACAAAAAGTTGGACACGACTTGAGTGACTAACACCCACACACCTGGAGAATGATGAGACTGCCTAGGGCTAACGAACTTTCTCCTGAGGTTTATTCAGTGTTCTGAATTCCTCCTCTGGCTCCCTTGTTAGCATAGATTCAGAGGTGGTCAGAGAAGTTCACCCAGTAATTCTGGTACACAATAAACCACATGCAGTTACCTGCTGATCCTTTTCACCATTACAGGAAAGATATCCAGGAATCCTTCTTAACTGAGAATGAGCTGGCAACCTTTCCTCCTTAGGAGGGCCAGCAAGCAAAACTACTATTAGGAAAGCCTCGCTCACAACTGTACAACTCTGGTCTAGTTCCCTAAGAAAAAAATACAGACACCTTGCCTCCCCCCAGAGGTACTGGTCCGCTTATCAGTTACTCTACTCATATTTCAAGGTCCTGTTCTAGGCTCCCTCTTCCAGGAAGGTTTCCTCTAGCTTTCTAATTAGGCCCTGCATTCACAATGACACTGAAGCCTTCAGAGTCTACTGTCAATGGAAAGCTAGTTTCTGGCAGTTTTCTTAAGCATATTGAATACTTAGACTCCTGTTGGGAGAAGGGCTATAATTTGATTCTTTTAAAATCCCTTTGAGACGCTGGAGTAAAGGGCACACAATTGCATTTTTTGAGTGACTGAATTTGGAGTTATTATAACTAGAGGAAAAATCTTTTAAATTCAAGTAGTTACAGCAGGAGCCCTCATCAGTGAATTCTTTTCACTATCCCTTTAAGATGAGCTGCAGCCCCAAATGGTGTCCAGAAGCTTAAAAAAAAAAAAAAAAAAAAAAAAGGCTTTTTTCTGCTGCTCTTCAAAGCAAATGGTAGGTTTCAATTATTCCCTGAAAAATGTAAGGAATTCATATGGAATCAGAAGAGAACACTTGTTGGCCTTATGTCATTTCCAAATGCACACCCTTCCAGGTCCATGCCTTCCAAAGATGAAGCCTGTAAGCTCTGAAAGACTAGCTTCTCTACTGCTCTCACTACACTCGGTTAACAAGCAGCAAGCGGGCACTACCACAAGCCAAGCATTAGGATGACTAGATTACTAAGAACTGAGCCCTATCGCCTTCCCATTAGATTAGGTAATATGTTTTTAATCTATACAACTGTCTTGAGATCATAATATCACATCCTATGATGCTTGGTTTTTTAATAAACCCAACATAAAATTAGGACTATTTTCTTTTTCAAATGAAACTAAAGATTCTCATATATAGCCCATTAAACTCCTCCATCCACAGCCCCAATGCATCTCCTGCATTCAGTTCTACTGGATTGCTGTTTTAAATAATGCTATGGTCCCCAGGAAACACATATTACACCAATATCAGGGTTTTGCATTTCCCGTGAGAATAGCTATCTAAAACGTCAATCAAAAAAAAAAAAAACACCTCAAAATAAATCCTTCAGTTCAGAGAAACAAGATATAAAAGCACTCTGGAGAAATATTTTTAAAAAAATGCAAAAAACAAAGGCCCAGGATTAGTTCAGCAAATGACGTGGACTTCTATGGCCCCAAACATAATATCCGTATAACTCACCCCATCTGAAACACCTTCGGAGAACTGGGGTTACTTACTAAACTAGAATTGAACTGAACTACACTGGAACTGATATACGTGCAAATTTACAAACTTAGGAGAGAGACCTGCAAAGTTTAGACACCCAGAAAATAAAGTCTTTCTCCTTTTCCATAAGATCTGCTATCCCTGCCCTCCTCATCCGCACAAAAAAATAACTCAAATTTTAAAAATAAAAACCACAAACTGCTTGGATATCTCAAGCTGCAAAGATTTGGCCCAGATACAGGATAAGGACTTTTAGTCAGCCTTCTAACAGAAATCTGTGCAAAGAAGTCTAAACTCATAGCTGAGAGGGGAGGAATCCCACACAGATCACTAAGTTTACATTTGAACTTCTATCTTATTTGACTACGTGGAAAAAGATTCTTTAACCTGTATAACCTGCCACTATTATGTAATTTGGTTTTATTTTGTTTACCTATAGTGTGAATTTAGTATATTTAATTTACTTTTTGTTACTCTTAACATGCTGTTTGTTTTGTTACAGTTTTAATTGAAGATGGACTGTTAAAACTGAACAGGACCAGTGCCTCCTTAATATGATTAACATATTTAGAACAGCCACAAGAAACCCATGACAAAATGAATGTGAATATACTTTATAAAATATTTAGAAAATTTTCTTTCTGAATTTATCATGAAAAAGTATTTGAGAATTACAATATTAAATTTAAAGAAAAAATGCCATGAAACATTTGAACTGATGAGCCACACAACTTCAGTTGAAATTTTTTACTTTCTAGCATGTTAACTATACATCTAAGTTAAATATCCTGTTTAATGATCATTTATAAATTCAAACACTGGTCAGTTTTGTAAAATAGAATAAAAGTATGTTATTTGCAGTGTAAGTAGAGCACACTGTCCAGTTATTTTCCTTAAGGTGCATAGTAAATGTACAGATAGTCATAGGCAACTGTTTTGTAATGTGTTACATTTCTAATCTGTTACTCCTAACCTATTATAAATGTTTGCAGAGACAAAAGAATTGAATTTTTCTAATGATCTGTAAAATGATGCGAACTTCAACTAGGCATTCTAAATAAAATTAAAAAAAAAAGTCTAAACTCCACCTCAGAAGGAAAAATCTGCTTACTAGCCCTTCCTGTGTCTTAATCTTCTCATTCATCTTGCCATTGTTTTTCATAATTCATCCCTGAAATAGAGCAAATGTTACTCAGCAGCGGCTAGAACATCTCAGGTGCAGCAGGTTGGCAAAAGCATCAGTCTGAGGGAAGAGTTGATGCAGAGGTTAGCGAAGAAGCCTGTGATGCCCTAAACCAAGGCCACCGGGCAGTGTAAACAACAGGGACAGCCTCACATTACCTGTTGTCCAAAACTCCCCTCCAGGGTGGGTCAGCATAATGCCTTCTCTACCACTGGTCAAGGCAGTTCACACGTTTTTCAAAGACTCCATATATCGAGTTTTGAAAAGCCCTTGGTTCAACCCAAAGCCTACCGGGTGTGAAGCCTTATGCGTGCCTGCCCACTACATCATCGTAACAAGTCAGGCTGGTTCTGAAGCTATTAATATTAGCAGGAGGAGTTACGGACTTTCAGAACACGGAGGAGACATATATATATGGGCTTAAAAAATATGGAGGCAGGAAGGTGGGAGGCAGGAACCTGTGATATTGGAAGCAAGCACAGACCGAAGCAGTCTAGAGTCTAAAGTACTCAGCCAGGTTAAACCGCGGTTGTGATGCTTTCTCGCACCTAAGCTAGGGAAGAAGAGCAACGCTGCCTACCTCCCTTCCTCCCAGTCACTCTCTTTAAGTGGCAAGACGACACACCCCCTGCCAACCTGCAAGGCTCCAAGTGTGATCCTCCGCATCCTTCGGCGTCCACCCTGAAGCCAAGGCTCCAGGAACACCCTAGCAGGCCAGCTCCTTTCTCGTCCCCCTCATGTACCCACCCCCATACCCTCAAGGTGGTCACAGCCATTCCCCTGGCACCTCCAGGTCCTGACTATGTCACCAGAAGCCTACCCCTCAATACCCTCTCTCCTTCTCCCCTCTGCGACTCGCCTGCCCACATTAATGCCCCCGTCCTTCAGGACCCACCGCGGTCGGCCCCAGGTCCCTGGCAGGGGAAGCCCATGCACAGCCCCAGCTCCCGACGCCCTATCCTCCAAGTCCAGGTCCAAACCTTAGCCCTGACCCGGACGGAGCCGGAGCTCCTTCGGGCCTAGTCAAGGACACCAATCCGCCGTGCCCTCACCCTGCCCGCGAGGCCTCAGCAGCCCGGGTTGCCTCCTCCACTCGGGACACTCACCCAAACAGGACCGGGTGGTGGCCGTAGAAAGTGAACGACCAACGAAGGGGCAGTGCGAGCCGCCTTCCCTCCGCCACTAGCTTTATAGCCGCGGACCCACCAGACTCCGGCAAGGCCGGGAGTCCGTGAGAGGCGGGACAGTGGCCCCAGCAGCCAATCGTGGCCGGCAGAGGAACGCCGGAGTGCCCGCCCCCTAGTCAGGCTTCAACCAATCCGAAGGAAACTAGAGGAAGCACTTGCTGGGGGCTTTCCCTCGTGGCTGGAAGGGCGGGGGAAGGGGCGGGGACAATGCCGGGGGCAGAGAAAATGGGGTGAGAGAGTGACGTGTGGTGGCCCGAGAGCCGGCCTACCAATGACAGAGCGGCGAGACTCGGCGAGAGCCAACGGGAGCGGAGTGAGAGGTTCTCCGGCCAATTGAAGCTCAGCGAGAGGAGATGAGAACCAATGAGGCCTCCGCGTCCCACCACTGGGGAGAGGTGGTCTAGTGTGGGAGGCAAGTTGGTCCCTGCTGGAGAGTCCGTCAGGTTGCCTAGCAACCAGAGCTAGGCTTCACCTGTAAGATTTCTAAAATACTTGATTTAAATTCAATCTTAACGTTTTCTAGTTTCCTAGAGGAGCCAGGCGTGCCCGCATACAAGCTGGAGCATAATACATCACCAAGAATTTGTAAACTTATTCTAAATACCAGATTTGTAAATAATATTGTAACCTCTATACAAACGAACTAAACCTAAAAGCATGTTGATTTGGGATTAGACACCAGTGAGGAGGGTAAGGGGCCTTGCCTAAGCAGGGAGTTTGTCCTAATTCTTGGATTTTTGCTAGCCCATGTCATATACTCTGAGGAAAGTGGTTCCACCTGGCCCATTCTCCACTGTATCTGCTGAGCTTGATATGTGGTAGTTGCCGAATAAAAGGTTGTTGAAAGAAGGAAGGGTCTCATAATTCTCAGTACAGCAAACCCACAGGATAAGCACCATCTAGTTCCCCCAGGAAAGAGAGAGGAGCAATTCAAGCTGGAGGATAACACTGAAACACTGGGAGAATCCAAAGGAGGATAATTATGGCCTTAAGTAAGACTCTGCCTCATCTCCTCAGATAGAGAAACTGTAGTACTTTGGTGGGAAACCATGAGAGTTTCTGAGTTGTTTGTGTCTCCCCTTCAGTTTCATTATGACACAGGAATGCTGTTGATAAGGGGTCACTGATGATTCTATACTTCACACAACTACTGTTATGTGAAACTTCTTATCCACTATAGATAATAACCTAGTAAGAGACATTCTCAGCAGGAAAGTGGCAATGGAAACACTATGGAGTGGTGGCGGCATAAGTTACTTGGGGGAGAGGACCACTCAATAATGGTTATACTCCATAATGTTGCTCATGACATTCCTTCTGTTCCAGAACCAGTGTCACTCATACCTTCATAAAGTACCTAGGTGATAGAGACACCACTTGATTGTGACCAATAGCAATTTGAGGATGGGATTTAAACATTTTGTACATGCTAAAATTCACTGAAAGACAGTGAGGACCGACATGAGAAAGAAGACAACTTTGTCCTTAGAAAAAAATTTTAGCAGTAGAGCAAATATTTCCAACTCCAGGAGTACACAATAGGAAATAATTAGCTAGATAGTCTTAAAGATTTATTTTGCACAACAAGAAATTCCCACAAAGCCCAGACTGCCTTTTTGATTGAATTAATCTCCAATTAAGCAAAGTGGGCATGGTTGTTGATTATTGGGAAATCAAGCAATAGACAATGAAACAGGTTAATAATTAAATATAGAACTTGTCAATTGAATTTTAAAACACAAGTCTCTGTAATTCTGTGAAATATAATGGTAGATTATACCAGGCTACATATACATTAGCTATCCATGCAACTGAGGACAAAATATACATACATTTATTTTGGTTGCAAGTGTAAAGATTTTTGAGCTACAATTTGACATAAGCATGTCATACTTGAATGTGCATTTTTAAGCTTGTTAATATATAATTATATTGTTTCTAAATTTAATGCCAAATGGTGTCGGTAAATCACTGTAGATGATATATATCAAAGGGAAAGTATACTTTATTGTTCTGCCCTCCCTACTTTGAAAGGAACAAACTTTAAGAAGCAAGAAAAGAAATATTGCCTGCCATATAAGTAAACAAAGGATGTCGCAATAATCACTGATTGTAGCCAACTGCCATACATGAGCTGATGAGCCCTGAGGGAACTCAGGAAGGACTACCTGCCAACTGTAGCCATGTGACTGCAGCCACTCCTCAAAGTGAGCCCTGAGAAAACTCAGAATTTAAAAATACAGAATACTGAGATGAGTATTGCATCTGAGCGTATGCAATCTCATACTGAGCGTGCATATCAGTATGCTGAGCGTGCATATCAGAGGAATAATTTCAGTGAGTCCAGACTCTTGCATCCTCCCATACACAGAAAAGCCCTAACTTCCTTAACTTGGGATATCTGTTTTTCTTCAACAGTAAACTTTGGAAGTTCTAACTACATGGTCTTTGTTGCAAAACTTATAAACTGGCTCCCCCATTGATGCCTCAGAGCAGTTTTTTCAGGATTTCTTAAGATGCTGCCTCCCAGGATTAAAGTCCTAAAAATTCCTACCAAATAAAATATAACTCTCAACTTTTAGGGTGTTCCCAGGTAGTGCTAGTGGTAAAGAACCTGCCGACCAATCCAGGAGACGTAAGAGGTGGGGGTTCTATCCCTGAGTCGGGAAGATTCCCTGGAGGAGGGCATGGCAACCCACTGCAGTATTCTTGCCTGGAGAATCCCATAGACAGAGGAGCCTGGAGAGCTACTGTTCACTGGGTCGCAAAGAGCTGGACACAACTGACGCAACTCAGACTCATGCACGCTCAAGTTTTAGGTTCTGAATTTTTCTTTTAGTCAACAATGTAATGATAACATTTAGTATTATAAATTCATCTATTCAGCAAGCATTTACTTTTTACTCTGTGTCACGAATTGCGCTAGACCTATGCTGTCCATAAGGCAAGTGCTACCTGTACATAGCTTGTGAGCACTTGAAGAGTGCTAGTCCAAAGTGAGCTGAGCTGTACTATAAGTGTGAAATAAACACCAAGTTTTAAAAACTTAGTATGAAAAAGAAACTCTCTCACTAATAATTTTTATATTGATTACTTGTTGTAATGTACTTTAGTTATATTGTGTTAAATAAAAATTATTATTAAATTAACTTCACCTGTTTATTCTTAGTTTTTTGCATGGCTGCTAGAAAATGAAAAACTACATGTGCAACTCCATTTATGACCCCCAGTGATCTACAGTAGAAAGATACAATTGAAAGACAGATTCTGTCATTAAACTGTTTATAGTCTAAAGAGTGAAGGAGAGAAAAATAAAGGGCTGGGTTTCCAGCCACTGTCTCACTAGATAAAGGGCAGGAGAGGATGGAATAGAAGGAATCCTTAGATTTTTCAGTTAAAGGTATCTCTGTCTCTTCAGCTCTAAGCAGCTTTATTTCACTTAAATATTTTGTCAGTTCAAAAGTCAGTTCCCTATCAGGGCTCTATCTCTTGAAGCCCTTTTGCTTGGCAAGATGGCAATTGCCAGGGCTCACTAGGTTGTTCTACATCAGAAGAGGGCTCAGTCCTAGCTGTGGATTCTTGTACTGGCCTCCCTTAGATGAATAGGACTCGGCCTTGGTACTGTCTCGTGCTGCAAAATCCCAGAGCTCACTTTCATTTATACCCTACCCAGTAATATGCACTCAGCAGCCCACTACTAGGCTCATTCAGCCCCTTTTGCCGCAAAACTCCTCAACAGTGCCAGCCAAAGTTTCAGCTGTCTTCCTTCCTCTGCATGGCATGAGGCACCTGTAGAGATAATCTTTCTACATGACTTAAGAAGCTGAGGGAGGCTTAGGGCCCAGTCCCTACCTGACTGCAGACTCACAGTCTGACAGACTGACAACAGCAATTCTGCTGCTACAGCCAGAGATTCTCCTCTCACCAGAACCACCTGACCATCCCTCACGAGAACTTGATTGAGAACCCTACTGATTTAGCACTCCCACCCCCAAAAGCCGTTCCTGTTTCCAACACTACTCCCCTCCAGGGTTTACTTCTTACTCTTCTCACCTCTGAAAGGGTTAATACCATTTGAGGATCCTGAAAAATATTTTTAAGATAGCATAACGCCCTGAGAGCGCCTCGTCGGCTGCGCTGCGCACTGAGAGCACGCCCGAGAGGAGCTACCCAACGACCTAGGAAGGACGGCGGTGAGGAGATACCCCTCCCCCAAGGTCAGGAAGGGCGGCGGTGAGACCCCTCGTCCAAGGTAAGGTTGCGATGGCTGTGCTTTGCTGGAGCAGCCGGGAAGAGATACCCCACGCCCAAGGTAAGAGAAACCCAAGTAAGTCGGTAGGTCTTGCAAGAGGGCATCAGAGGGCAAATACACTGAAACCATACTCACAGAAAACTAGTCAATCTAATCACACCAGGACCACACCCTTGTCTAACTCAGTGAAATTAAGCCATGCCCGTGGGGCACCCCAGGATGGGCGGGTCATGGTGGAGAGATCTGACAGGGTGTGGTCCGCTGGGGAAGGGAATGGCAAACCACTTCAGTATTCTTGCCTTGAGAACCCCATGAACAGTATGAAAAGACAAAATGATAGGATACTGAAAGAGAAACTCCCCAGGTCAGTAGGGGCCCAATATGCTACTGGAGATCAGTGGAGAAATAACTCCAGAAAGAATGAAGGGATGGAACCAAAGCAGAAAGAATACCCAGCTGTAGATGTGTCTGGTGATAGAAGCAAAATCCGATGCTGTAAAGAGCAATATTGCATAGGAACCTGGAATGTCAGGTCCATGAATCAAGGCAAATTGGAAGTGGTCAAACAAGAGATGGCAAGAGTGAATGTTGACATTCTAGGAATTAGCGAACTAAAATGGACTGGAATAGGTGAATTTAACTCAGAGGACCATTATATCTACTACTGCGGGCAGGAATCCCTCAGAAGAAATGGAGTGGCCATCATGGTCAACAAAAGTCTGAAATGCAGTACTTGGATGCAATCTCAAAAACGACAGAATGATCTCTGTTCGTTTCCAAGGCAAACCATTCAATGTCACAGTAATCCAAGTCTATGCCCCAACCAGTAACGCTGAAGAAGCTGAAGTTGAATGGTTCTATGAAGACCTACAAGACCTTTTAGAACTAACACACAAAAAAGATGTCCTTTTTATTCTAGGGGACTGGAATGCAAAAGTAGGAAGTCAAGAAACACCTGGAGTAACAGGCAAATTTGGCCTTGGAATATGGAATGAAACAGGGCAAAGACTAACAGAGTTTTGCCAAGAAAATGCACTGGTCATAGCAAATACCCTCTTCCAACAACACAAGAGAAGACTCTACACATGGACATCAGCAGATGGTCAACACCGAAATCAGATTGATTATATTCTTTGCAGCCAAAGATGGAGAAGCTCTACACAATCAGCAAAAACAAGACCAGGAGCTGACTGTGGCTCGGACCATGAACTCCTTATTGCCAAATTCAGACTGAAATTGAAGAAAGTAGGGAAAACCACTAGACCATTCAGGTATGACCTAAATCAAATCCCTTATGATTATACAGTGGAAGTGAGAAATAGATTTAAGGGCCTAGATCTGATAGATAGACTGCCTGATGAACTATGGAATGAGGTTCGTGACATTGTACAGGAGACAGGGATTAAGACCATCCCCATGGAAAAGAAATGCAAAAAAGCAAAATGGCTGTGTGGGGAGGCCTTACAAATAGCTGTGAAAAGAAGAGAAGCGAAAAGCAAAGGAGAAAAGGAAAGATATAAACATCTGAATGCAGAGTTCCAAAGAATAGCAAGAAGAGATAAGAAAGCCTTCTTCAGTGATCAATGCAAAGAAATAGAGGAAAACAACAGAATGGGAAAGACTAAGAATCTATTCAAGAAAATCAGAGATACCAAAGGAACATTTCATGCAAAGATGGGCTCAATAAAGGACAGAAATGGTATGGACCTAACAGAAGCAGAAGATATTAAGAAGAGACGGCAAGAATACACAGAAGAACTGTACAAAAAAGAGCTTCACGACCCAGATAATCATGATGGTGTGATCACTGACCTAGAGCCAGACATCCTGGAATGTGAAGTCAAGTGGGCCTTAGAAAGCATCACTACGAACAAAGCTAGTGGAGGTGATGGAATTCCAGTGGAGCTATTCCAAATCCTGAAAGATGATGCTGTGAAAGTGCTGCACTCAATATGCCAGCAAATTTGGAAAACTCAGCAGTGGCCACAAGATTGGAAAAGGTCAGTTTTCATCCCAATCCCAAAGAAAGGCAATGCCAAAGAATGCTCAAACTACCACACAATTGCACTCATCTCACAAGCTAGTAAAGTAATGCTCAAAATTCTCCAAGCCAGGTTTCAGCAATATGTGAACCTTGAACTTCCTGATGTTCAAGCTGGTTTTAGAAAAGGCAGAGGAACCAGAGATCAAATTGCCAACATCCGCTGGATCATCGAAAAAGCAAGAGAGTTCCAGAAAAACATCTATTTCTGCTTTATTGACTATGCCAAAGCCTTTGACTGTGTGGATCACAATAAACTATGGAAAATTCTGAAAGAGATGGGAATACCAGACCACCTGATCTGCCTCTTGAGAAATCTGTATGCAGGTCAGGAAGCAACAGTTAGAACTGGTCATGGAACAACAGACTGGTTCCAAATAGGAAAAGGAGTACGTCAAGGCTGTATATTGTCACCATGTTTATTTAACTTATATGCAGAGTACATCATAAGAAATGCTGGACTGGAAGAAACACAAGCTGGAATCAAGATTGCCGGGGGAAATATCAATAACCTCAGATATGCAGATGATACCACCCTTAAGGCAGAAAGTGAAGAGGAACTAAAAGCCTCTTGATGAAAGTGAAAGTGGAGAATGAAAAGGTTGGCTTAAAGCTCAACATTCAGAAAACGAAGATCATGGCATCTGGTCCCATCACTGCATGGGAAATAGATGGGGAAACAGTGGAAACAGTGTCAGACTTTATTTTTCTGGGCTCCAAAATCACTGCAGATGGTGACTGCAGCCATGAAATTAAAAGACGCTTACTCCTTGGAAGGAAAGTTATGACCAACCTAGATAGCATATTCAAAAGAAGAGACATCACTTTGCCAACAAAGGTTTGCCTAGTCAAGGTTATGGTCTTTCCTGTGGTCATGTATGGATGTGAGAGCTGGACTGTGAAGAAGGCTGAGCGCCGAAGAATAGATGCTTTTGAACTGTGGTGTTGGAGAAGACTCTTGAGAGTCCCTTGGACTGCAAGGAGATCCAGCCAGTCCATTCTGAAGGAGATCAGCCCTGGGATTTCTTTGGAAGGAATGATGCTAAAGCTGAAACTCCAGTATTTTGGCCATCTCATGCGAAGAGTTGACTCATTGGAGAAGACTCTGATGGTGGGAGGGATTGGGGGCAGGAGGAGAAGGGGACGACAGAGGATGAGATGGCTGGATGGCTGGATGGCATTACTGCTCAATGGATGTGAGTCTGATTGACCTCCGAGAGCTGGTGATGGACAGGGAGGCCTGGCGTGCTGCAGTTCATGGGGTCGCAAAGAGTTGAACACGACTGAGCGACTGATCTGATCTGATCTGAAGTAATAATTATAATACTGCAGTTCAAGTGCTACATAAAGAAGCATGCCCAAGGACTTTCCTGGCAGTCTGCAAAGGACGTGGGTTTGATCCCTGGTTGGGGAACAAAGATCCTGCATGCTGTGCAGCTCGGCAAAAAAAAAAAACAAAAAGCATGCCCAAACGACAATGGAGGCCCACAGAAATAGTTAGTCAATCCCGGTGGTTAAGGCAGGCTTTCCAGAGCAGGTGATGTTCATTCATTTATCACATTCAGGAGTCTTTACTGAGCACAACTGTGTGCCAGGTTCTGTTCTAGGCTCAGGGGATTCCATGTGCTAAACAAGACAGACACAATATCTAACCCAGTCAAGTTTAGTTTGTGGAGACTAAACATTATGTAAGAAAATAAGTTGCAGTATCATTAGGTAATGATAATATTATGAAGAAAATAATGCAGAGTAGTGAGACAGACACTGGCTGTCGGATGGGAACGCACTCAAAGTGGTTAGGAAAGATCTCTCTGAAACAATAACATCTGGAGGATTAGAAGGAGACAATATATGAAGCTCTGGAGGCAGAGTGATGCACAGGGAGGAACTGGCCTCAAAATAGGAAATAAAAGGCCCATGTGTCCAAGCTGAGTTTTGAAGAACTAAGAGGTTATCTAGGTTGCAGACCAGAGGGCAGGAAGGAGAGGAATGGGGAAGAGAGTAATTTCAGGAAAAGGGATCCATCGGCTACATATGCAGGAGCTGCAGCTTTAATCAAGAATGATAAAAATAAGTGGAAATTATGGTAACAATGAGATCTCCCTTGAGCTAGATTTTTCAGGTCAAAGGAGTGTTAATGGATCAGGGTTAAATTTTTTTCTCTGTGTTATTGGGAAGAAAAGGAGTGAGTTCAAAGGAACTTCCTTCCCACACTGTGATCTGGAGGGCAGTCTGCAGCACCCTTGTCAATATCTGTAAAGAGAATTTACTGAGCATCTACTCTCCCTTCATTTAACCCCACTGAATAACCCCCAAATTACAAATTTGGAGATTGAGGCACTGAGTGGTTAGGTAGCTTGTTCCAAGTTTATTACAAAGTAACAAGCCGGGATTAAAACCTAGGCCTAAAGACTTCCCTGGTGGTCCAGTGGCTAAGAATCTGCCCTGCAATTCAGGGGATGCAGGTTCAATCCTTGGTTTGGGAACTAAGATCCCACATGGCTTGGAATAACTAAGCACGTGCACCTCAACTAGAGAGTCTGTGCACCACAGTGAAAGATCCTGAGTGCTGTAACTAAGATGCAACACAATCAAATACACAAATACTAAAAACAACAACAACAACAACAAAAAACTCAGGCCTTAGGATGAAAAATCCATACTCCTTCCACCATTCTATGTACAAAAACATAATTGTACTCAAAGTTAGAGTGAAGTGGTAGACATCAAATAAGGAAAGGTAGGTAACTTCTCCTGGGACAGCACTTATTACCCTCGGGGAATCTTACCATAGTACAGGTTTGGTGCTTGGTTCATGAGCTCAGCAGACCTCTTTTATCAGCTTGCTAGAAGTAAGTCCTCTGAGGAGTGTACCACATTAACCAAGTTGATAATGCATAAAATCAGAATGTCAGCCTATTAGTTATAGTACAAAAGGGACCACAACCTTCAAAGTCTCACCCTCTAGATTACACACAGGAAGTCAAGTCATTCTCAGACAATTGATTGGTAAACATGGAACTGGGAAGATGTTAGAAAGAAAGTTCTTTCATGCTATTGGGTTAAGATAACATGAAGTATCTGTTTCTCAATAGAATGGTCTTCCCAGTAGGAGGGGACATATGCCAAGGCTATAAACCATCAATCACCTTCACCCAGGCCCCTTTAAGACCTGCCTTGCTGATGAGACTAGAATACTTGAAATTTACTCCTAAACTCTCTTCTTCTGTGGACTGTGCTTAATCCGACACTGTTTACCTTCAAACTTAGGGCTTCCCTTTTTACAAGTCCATGACAGATCATTTCCTTCCAGAGTTCAGTTCTCTAAACAAGTCAGTATAATTAATCAGATTAAAGTCAAGTCTTCGGATCCATCTCGATGTATAGTAAAACTAATACAATATTGTAAAAAAATAAAATAAAATAAATGTGATTATAAGCCAAAAAAAAAATAAATAAATAAAAATAACTTTGTGAACATAAAAAAAAAAAAAAAAAATAAAGTCAAGTCTTAGTTGCCTTAATTCTTTCAACTAACTTTTTCTATCTCTGCTCTGGTATGTGTCAACTTTCTAAGGCTTATTCCTCTGTAGATATTCTTAGGGGGCACCTCATGGCGGACTCACTTACCTGGCCCACACATTGCCCTCATTCTCCCTCATGGTGGGGTATGGAAGGTACATATTAACAGCATCCAGCCCACAAACAGCCTGAAGTATGCAATGCGGTTACCAGTGAGTAACCAGTGGCTTCTAAACTGGTGAAAGAAAACCTTTCTAAAATCAGCCACCACCTGCTTTACCTTCACAATCTAAAAAAAGGCAGGGTGCTGAGGGTAGAGAGAGAGGGAGGTCAGAGTCATCAGCTCTGGGAGGAGTCCAGTGTTTTGGGAAGAAGATGATTTCTTCCTGCCCTGTGGAGGAAGGGAGGGTAGGTCTTCTTCTATCCATTCTGACCCCCACCTCCAGGTTAAATCCAGGTTTGGGGTTGTTGACAAGAATCAAGCATTATGGGGGAATACAATGATCATAATTAGCTTTAGCCTCCCCTAAAAATTGGATTATGTTCATCAGGAGGATGGAGCAAAGGACTGAAGATAGGCAGGAAGGGTATCTGCCAATGTGGGGGAGTCTCCAGCTGGAAGCTGTTCCACTCAAGCTCCCACACTGCCTACATGTGGATGTGGGTCCCTGGGGCTACACAGAGGCCCAGCAATCACAGGATTCTGCCAGCCAGGCTTGCAGCTTTATGACAGTTCATTCCTTTTAAACCCTAATTGGAGGCTGGTTGATCTGATATGGAGACCCCATTTAGTGGTGTATGAGTCACTGATCTGGTTGCAAAGAATAGAAGCCAACAGGAACTAGCCTAATCAAATTGATTCACATGAAAAATCCAGGAGGTTGGTTTTGTTTCGAGGATAATTTGATCCAAGAAGTCAGTTGATGTCTTTTATTATTTTTGTGGTCTCCATCTTTCAAGAATGCTTTCCTTGGAGCTGGCATTTTTCTCTGAAAGTCTCCTTCCTTGCTCAAGATTTCCATCCATATAAGGTTAGCAATTGGAAACAAGACAGAACAAGTCCTTGTTCCCAGATATTTTCTAGTGGAGTGGGCTAAAGCAAATGCATGGGCTTCCCAGGTGGCTCAGTGGTAAAGAATCCACCTTCCAAGGAGGGAGACACCGGAGACTCCGTTTTGATCCCTGGGTTGGGAAGACCTCCTGGAGAAGGAAATGGTCAGAGGAGCCTAGCGGGCTACAGTCCAGGAGGTTGAGAAAGAATCAGACACAACTGAGCCACTGAGTATGCACTAAAGAAAACACAGTCTTGTGTATTTCCTCCACTCTCAACACTCTACTATAACACAGCTTCACTTCTGAAACCAGACCTGGGTTTTCTACACATTAAGCAAGTCTTCAACGCCAGCTGGGTGCCCCACAGTTTAACTCAGTTCTACAGGTTAAGGGTCTAGTCCCACAAGACTGCCCCCCAGCCCAAACCACTTCAGACACCAATCACATGTTTAGGTGGTTAGCTGTGTTTCTGACTTGCCAGCTATGAATCAGAAATTCCCATTCTGCATCCTCAGGTTCAGTTAATTTGCTTGAATGTCTCATGGAACTCAGGAGAATATTTTATTTACTGGATTACTGGCTTATTACAAAGGTTAGTAAAGGATACTCACCAATAGCCAGATGAAGAGATGCACAGGGTGAGGTCCAGAAGCGTCCCACATACAGAAGCATCTGTATCCATGGAGTTTGGAGTGGGCCAGCCTCCCAGCATGTGACTATGTTCCTGTTCACCAGTCTAGAAGTCCTCCAAATCTTATCCTTTGGGGGCTTTCTGGAGACTTCATTTTTTAGGCATTGTTGATTAAATCATTGGCTGCTATTAACTGAATTCATTACCCAGCCCCTCTTCCTTCCCCAGAGGTGTTGGGGTAAGTTCTGAAAGTTCCAACCTTCTAATCACCTGGTTGGTTCCCTTGGCAACCAGTCACAGCCTTAGATACTTTTTAAAAATTCACTTTATTAATATAAACTCAGGTATGGATTGAAAGAGGTTTTTGATTGAATAGCAAGATACCTTTATCACTCTTATGACATAGGAAATTCCAAAGGTCTTAGGAACTCTGTGCCAGAAACAGGATGAAGATCAAAAATATATTTCTAATTATGAATCACTATCTCAAACATGCAGAGGCACCAGGTAAATATATATAAATAAATCCATAATAGGATGGACTATTTCCACATTGCATATTATTAAGAAAATAAACCAGGATAATAAGATAGAAGTTGATTGGCTCAGAGGAGGATGGTGATACCTGAGGAAGTTAGGAAAAAAATTCATTTCTAGGACAGCTGATCCAGGAAATCAATGATGAGAAGAAGCCAGCCATACGAAGCTCTGGATATTGCAAGAACAACAGCCAGTACAAAGGTTCTGAGATAAAAATAAACTCTGTCTGTCTGAAAAATGGACAAAAGGCAAGTCTGACTGAGGTGAGTTTTGAAGAACTAAAAAGAATTAGCCAGACTTAGAATGACACATTTAACCAGAAGAGAAAAATTTATCTTAAAAGTAACAGTGGAACTTGAGAATAGGGGGAAATGTGGAAATTACAGTCAGCAGCATAAAAATCCTCCTGTGTGGGGTTTTTCCTCTTCTCTAATCTGGGCAGAAAAAATGAGTTCAATGGCATATTCCTCCCTCACTGTGATTCTAGGAGTTACTTTCCAATCACGTGAAAACATTTTAATACCAGCCATCATTTATTGAGCATCTACTATTTTCTAGGCATTGTAATGGGCAACTTAGGTACATTATCTTACCCACCAACCTGTAAGCAGATATTATTCCCAATTTACAAGTGAAGAACTGAGCTGCAGACAGTTAAAGTAGTTTGCCCACTACTTTAACAAAGTTAGGATCCAAATCCAAGTCTTCTGTGCCAAAACTCACTCTCTTTCCACTCTTCTGTGTACCACTCCACCACCACCACCCCCCAAAAAAAAGCACAGTTGTGGCCAAGGACAGAGCGAGGTGGTAGACATCGGAAAGAGGGAAGGTGAGCAGCTTCTCCAGAGAGGCCACACAAGCACAATTTTCATTTCCTTTAGAAACGGTACATACTCAAGGACTTGGCACTTGGCCCTGGGGGCTCAGAAGCCAACTTCTGGTAAAAGGCACAGAAGTAAACTCATCAATCAAAATTCTGATGTGTATTATAGTCAGAATGCTAGTTTTAAATACAGCTGCCTAGAAAAGCACAGAAAAATAAAGTCTTACATGTAATCAAGAATGAGTGTGCCTGTGTGCTAAGTCCACCTGATCTGCCTCTTAAGAAATCTGTATGCAGGTCAGGAAGCAACAGTTAGAACTGGTCATGGAACAACAGACTGGTTCCAAATAGGAAAAGGAGTACGTCAAGGCTGTATATTGTCACCATGTTTATTTAACTTATATGCAGAGTACATCATGAGAAATGCTGGACTGGAAGAAACACAAGTTGGAATCAAGATTGCCGGGAGAAATATCAATAACCTCAGATATGCAGATGACACCACCCTTATGGCAGAAAGTGAAGAGGGGCTAAAAAGCCTCTTGATGAAAGTGAAAGTGGAGAGTGAAAAGGTTGGCTTAAAGCTCAACATTCAGAAAACGAAGATCATGGCATCTGGTCCCATCACTGCATGGGAAATAGATGGGGAAACAGTGGAAACAGTGTCAGACTTTGTTTTTCTGGGCTCCAAGATCACTGAAGATGGTGACTGCAGCCATGAAATTAAAAGACGCTTACTCCTTGGAAGGAAAGTTATGACCAACCTAGATAGCATATTCAAAAGCAGAGACATTACTTTACCAACAAAGGTTCGCCTAGTCAAGGCTATGGTCTTTCCTGTGGTCATGTATGGATGTGAGAGCTGGACTGTGAAGAAGGCTGAGCGCCGAAGAATTGATGCTTTTGAACTGTGGTGTTGGAGAAGACTCTTGAGAGTCCCTTGGACTGCAAGGAGATCCAACCAGTCCATTCTGAAGGAGATCAATCCTGGAATTTCTTTGGAAGGAATGATGCTAAAGCTGAAACTCCAGTATTTTGGCCACCTCATGCGAAGAGTTGACTCATTGGAGAAGACTCTGATGCTGGGAGGGATTGAGGGCAGGAGGAGAAGGGGACGACAGAGGATGAGATGGCTGGATGGCATCACTGACTCGATGGATGCGAGTCTGAGTGACCTCCGGGAGCTGGTGATGGACAGGGAGGCCTGGCGTGCTGCGGTTCATGGGGTCGCAAAGAGTCGGACACGACTGAGCGACTGATCTGATCTGATCTGTGTGCTAAGTCACTTCAGTTGCATTCAACTCTCTGTGGCCCCATGGACTGTAGCCCGCCAGTCTCCTCTGTCCATGGGATTCTCCAGGCAAGAATACTGGAGTGGGTTGCCATGCTTCCTCCAGGGGATCTTCCCAACCCAGGGATCAAACCCATGTCTCTTATGTGTCCTGTATTGGCAGGTGGGTTCTTTACCACTAGCACCACCTGGGAAGACTGTAAACAAGAATAAGAAACGCCAATTCACAGATGTTTAAAAATCACTTTTTGGAAAATATCTTTGATGCATGTGGGTGTGTCCTGTCCAGGAAGGATGTGTTTCCTTTCTTTTGGAAAAGTGCAAGGAGCTCTAAACTCTCCCAGTTGCCAGCCTAGCAGATGAAATGTTATTCTGCAGAAGTTATTTTCAAATACTGTTTATATTCTCTTATAATCTTACTCTGAAAATGCATCCCCAGTTGTAGCAACCTTTAGGATAATTGGGATAATTATGGAACAATATGCCCAGAACAGTTATCAACATGATTACCAAATCTGAGTACTTCAGAAAAAGACAGAAAGGAAAAAAAAAATGAGAGCTTAGTGGCCATTTTTGAATATTGGCTTGAGGCTCACTTTCTGAACTGAGAAAGGAATGTTAAAGCACTGTCCCCACATACTGAATATGTCCAGTTTAAAAACTAATAAAAATGTATGGTATAACTATTAATATTTCTTGGTTTACATATTTTATTGATTTGCAATTGGAATGAAGGTATACATTTATTGCTGTATTAACTTTTTATCTTATGCACTCTAATTCTTTAAAAGTCACACTTTGTGGGACATTCTCTGGCAGTCCAGTTGTTAGGACTTGGCACGTTCAATGCTGTAGCCTTGGGTTCAATCCCTGTTGGGGAACTAGGACCCCACAAGGCTTGAGGCCAAAAATAAGTAAATATAAAATAAAATTCACAGTCCATGGGATCGCTGAGGGTTGGACATGACTGAGCGACTTCACTTTCACTTTTCACTTTCATGCACTGGAGAAAGAAATGGCAACCCACTCGGGTTGTTCTTTCCTGGAGAATCCCAGGGACGGGGGAGCCTAGTGGGCTGCCATCTATGGGGTCGCACAGAGTCGCACACGACTGAAGTGACTTAGCAGTAGCAGTAGCAGTGTATTTTTTAAATTTTATTTTTAATTGGAGGATAATTGCTTTACAATGTGTTGGTGAAATCAGCCATAAGTACACATATATCCCCTCCTTCTTGAAACTTCCTCCCTCTGTCCCCTCCATTTCTCCCCAGTAGGCCATCACAGAGCACCAGGCTGAGCTCCCCGTGTTACACAGCAGCTTCCCACTAGGCATCTGTTTTACACACAGTAATGTATATTCCGGAGAAGGCAATGGCAACCCACTCCAGTACTCTTGCCTGGAGAATCCCATGGACGGAGGAGCCTGGTAGGCTGCGGTCCATGGGGTCGCTAAGAGTCGGACATGACTGAGCGACTTCCCTTTCACTTTTCACTTTCATGCACTGGAGAAGGAAATGGCAACCTACTCCAGTGTTCTTGCCTGGAGAATCCCAGGGACGGGGAAGCCTGGTGGGCTGCCATCTATTGGGGTTACACAGAGTCGGACACAACTGAAGTGACTTAGCATAGCATAGCATAGCAATGTATATTCACTGTATATATTTTTTTGAAAAGTCATGCTCTGTGTTTCATCTCTCTGGTGATCATAAAGCTACTACAGAATACAAAATTGTGGATTTAAAGCTCCAATACACAGGCTACACAAAGCGACCCCAAAATCATAGACATCTCATAACTCACTACTAGACACTCCACTACACCCCAGAGAAAAGAAATCCAGCTCCACCCACCAGAACACCGATACAAGCTTCCATAAACAAGAAACCACCGGTACAAACCCACATATAGTGCAGAAACGCCACAATAAAGAGAACTCCACAGACTACCAGAATACAGTAAAGACACCCCAAACTCAGCAATTTAAACAAGATGAAGAGACAGAAGAATTCCCAGCAGGTAAAGGAACAGGATAAATGCCCACCAAACCAAACAAAAGAGGAAGAAATAGAAGAACCTACCTGATAAAGAATTCCGAATAATGATAGTGAAATTAATCCAAAATCTGGAAAGCAAAATGGAATCATGGATAAATAGCCTGGAGAAAAGCATTGAGAAGATGCAAGAAAGATTTAACAAGGACCTAGAAGAAATAAAAAAGAGTCAATATATAATGAATAATGCAATAAATGAGATCCAAAACACTCTGGAGGCAACAAATAGTAGAATAACAGAGGCAGAAGATAGAATTAGCAAATTAGAAGATGGAATGGCAGAATTTAATGAATCAGAGGAGAAAAAAGAAAAACGAATTAAAAGAAATGAGGACAATCTCAGAGACCTCCAGGACAATTTTAAACGTTACAATATTCGAATCATAGGAGTCCCAGAAGAAGAAGACAAAAAGAAAGACCATGAGAAGATACTAGAGGAGATAATAGTTGAAAACTTCCCTAAAATGGGGAAGGAAATAATCACTCAAGTCCAAGAAACCCAGAGAGTCCCAAATAGGATAAACCCAAGGCGAAACACCCCAAGACACATATTAATCAAATTAACAAAGATCAAACACAAAGAACAAATATTAAAAGCAGCAAGGGAACAACAACAAATAACACACAAAGGAATTCCCATAAGGATAACAGCTGATCTTTCAATAGAAACTCTCCAAGCCAGGAGGGAATGGCAAGACATACTTAAAGTGATGAAAGAAAAGAACCTACAGCCCAGATTATTGTACCCAGCAAGGATCTCATTCAAATATGAAGGAGAAATCAAAACCTTTACAGACAAGCAAAAGCTGAGAGAATTCAGCAACAACAAACCAGCTCTCCAACAAATACTAAAGGACATTCTCTAGACAGGAAACACAAAAAGAATATATAAATTCAAACCCAAAACAACAAAGTAAATGGCAAAGCCCAGAGATAAATCCACACACATATGGTCACCTTATCTTTGACAAAGGAGGCAAGAATATACAATGGATTAAAGACAATCTCTTTAACAAGTGGTGCTGGGAAAACTGGTCAAACACTTGTAAAAGAATGAAACTAGAACACTTTCTAACACCATACACAAAAATAAACTCAAAATGGATTAAAGAGCTAAATGTAAGACCAGAAACCATAAAACTCCTAGAGGAAAACAGGCAAAACACTCTCTGACTTACATCACAGCAGGATCCTCCATGACCCACCTCCCAGAATATCGGAAATAAAATCAAAAATGAACAAATGGGACCTAATCAAACTTAAAAAGCTTCTGCACAACAAAGGAAACTATAAGCAAGGTGAAAAGACAGCCTTCAGAATGGGAGAAAATAATAGCAAATGAAGCAACTGACAAACAACTAATCTCAAAAATATACAAGCAACTTCTACAGCTCAATTCCAGAAAAATAAATGACCCAATCAAAAAATGGGCCAAAGAACTCAATAGACATTTCTCCAGAGAAGACATACAGATGGCTAACAAACACATGAAAAGATGCTCAACATCACTCATTATCAGAGAAATGCAAATCAAAACCACTATGAGATACCATTTCATGCCAATCAGAATGGCTGCTATCCAAAAGTCCACAAGCAATAAATGCTGGAGAGGGTGCGGAGAGAAGGGAACCCTCTTGCACTGTTGGTGGGAATGCAAACTGGTACAGCCACTATGGAGAACAGTATGGAGATTCCTCAAAAAACTGGGAATAGAACTGCCTTATGATCCAGCAATCCCACTGCTGGGCATATATACTGAGAAATCCAGAATTGAAAGAGACAGGTGTACCCCAATGTTCATAGCAGCACTGTTTGCAATAGCCAGAACGTGGAAGCAACCTAGATGTCCATCCACAGATGAATGGATAAGAAATCAGTGGTACATATACACAATGGAGTATTACTCAGCCATTAAAAAGACTACATTTGAATCAATTCTAAGGAGGTGGATGGAACTGGAGCCTATTATACAGAGTGAAGTAAGCCAGAAACAAAAACACAAATACAGTATACTAACGCATATATATGGAATTTAGAAAGATGGTAAAAATAACCCTATTTACGAGACAGCAAAAGAAACACTGATGTATAGACCAGACTTTTGGACTCTGGGACCGGGAGAGGGTGGGATGATTGGGGAGAATAGCATTGAAATATGTATAATATTATATCTGAAATGTATTAATTGTTCAAACTAATCACTGTCATGTTACAATTTGTTCATATTAGATGTTTGTAATGTTTATGATAATCAATAAAAGAGATTCTTGATAAAAAAAAAAAAACAAAATTGTGGATTTAAGCATGACCTACTTTAATCCATGCAAACATTTGGTTAATTGCTCCAATGCCAGAAATAGTTGGTTATCTGCGCTAACACCAAAAAGGACAGTGCACATTTGTCATTCTTTGCTCCTGACTTCTTAGCATGGAGACTTCTTTCCTATAGTTAAGAAATTCCCCATGAACGTTTCTTTATGTCTTCCCCCCACAATCAGATGAGAACAGCAGCTAATAACTTTTCCAGAGCACCTAAGAGTTAGGGAGAAAGGCATCCGTCAGATGCATCCACCTGGGACTTGAGTCTGGAGCTAGTGCTGCAAAGAAGTGGAGATCTGATAGTGGCTGGGCTGTGGATTTTCCAAGTGTGAAGTCCAAAAGTGTATTCATGATCACTTCCCGACTGGCATGACTCTGGCTGTAGTGCTGACCAGCTGACCTCCCTTTCTGGTTTGAGGATGGGCTAGTTCAGAAGGAAAGCGAACTCGAAAGCATGCAGGAATAGCAGAGAGAAGGAGCAGCCACCACCCTCAGGGCTGAGAGAGAGCACAGAAGGGGGAAGCCCTGCTCCCCCAGGCTGTGATCCCCACATTCTGTTGGAGAGAGCTTGGCTGTGGCTCATGGAAGGACAGAGAAATCACTGTGGTGCCAGGTCCTTTAATAATTTGCTGGAAATTAACTGTCTGGAGTGGTGGGGAAGTAGTTAGGGCTCACCAGAGGCAGTGGGCTACAAAACTGCTCAGGACTGGGGAGCCAGCATAGGGGAGGGACAGCTAGTGGCCTCTGGGGGCCACCCCCCATGCACCCCACCCTCCCACACCCTCCACCATCCCCCATGCACCCAACCCCCACCCTTACTACCTGCCATGCACCCTACTCCCCACGCCCCCAACCACCCCCCATGCACCTCAGCCCCCCACGCACCCCACCCCACACACCTCCCATCACCCCAGACACTGTGTCCTTGAGAGCCACACACAGAATTAGGAAGTAAAAAATCTTTTCCTCCTCCAATGTCTTTCTAGCACTCTGCTGAGAAAGCTTAACATCCTGCCAGCTGGCAAAGGAGAAGTATCTAAAGGTACCAGAACTGTTTTCAAAGAGCAAACAAAAATGTTGCATTTGGAGCCAAGAAGCAGCAAATACGTAACTGGCATACCTTGATATTAATTTGATTGTATTTTGTGGTGATATCAAGTCAATTATATTTTCTGACACTTTTAACTGCTTTAAAAATTCAGGGTAATTCTCCCTGGTGCCTGGTTTCTTAACTATAAAGAATATCAGGAAAATATTGTGATACTTCTTGCATATTTTGTGTGAAGTGTCTATCATTTGTGTGTGTGTGCTCAATTGCATCCAACTCTCTGAGGCCCCATGGACTGCAGCTCACCAGGCTCCTCTGTCCATGGGATTTCCAGGCAAGAATACTAGAGTGGGTTGCCATATCCTTCTCCAGCGGATCTTCCCAAACCAGGTATTGAACCTGAGTCTTCTGCATTGGCAGGAGGATTCTTTTACCACTCTCAGTGGTCCCACTGAAGCCCCACCTCACTTGAGGGAAGGAAATCAAAACATACCTCCCTCCAAAGAAAGTGCCCTCACTGTATTGTTTCTTAAGTCCTCCTCTGTCAACTCATCAATATCCTTTGTCAGGGTTCAACCAGAGATAGAAAGATAATAGGAGATGTATCAGATCAGATCAGTTGCTCAGTCGTGTCCGACTCTTTGCGACCCCATGAACCGCAGCACGCCAGGCCTCCCTGTCCATCACCAGCTCCCGGAGGTCACTCAGACTCGCATCCATCGAGTCAGTGATGCCATCCAGCCATCTCATCCTCTGTCGTCCCCTTCTCCTCCTGCCCTCAATCCCTCCCAGCATCAGAGTCTTCTCCAATGAGTCAACTCTTCGCATGAGGTGGCCAAAATACTGGAGTTTCAGCTTTAGCATCATTCCTTCCAAAGAAATTCCAGGATTGATCTCCTTCAGAATGGACTGGTTGGATCTTCTTGCAGTCCAAGGGACTCTCAAGAGTCTTCTCCAACACCACAGTTCAAAAGCATCAATTCTTCGGCGCTCAGCCTTCTTCACAGTCCAGCTCTCACATCCATACATGACCACAGGAAAGACCATAGCCTTGACTAGGCGAACCTTTGTTGGTAAAGTAATGTCTCTGCTTTTGAATATGCTATCTAGGTTGGTCATAACTTTCCTTCCAAGGAGCAAGCGTCTTTTAATTTCATGGCTGCAGTCACCATCTTCAGTGATTTTGGAGCCCAGAAAAACAAAGTCTGACACTGTTTCCACTGTTTCCCCATCTATTTCCCATGCAGTGATGGGACCAGATGCCATGATCTTCGTTTTCTGAATGTTGAGCTTTAAGCCAACCTTTTCACTCTCCACTTTCACTTTCATCAAGAGGCTTTTTAGCCTCTCCTCACTTTCTGCCATAAGAGTGGTGTCATCTGCATATCTGAGGTTATTGATATTTCTCCCGGCAATCTTGATTCCAACTTCTGTTTCTTCCAGTCCAGCATTTCTCATGATGTACTCTGCATATAAGTTAAATAAACATGGTGACAATATGCAGCCTTGACGTACTCCTTTTCCTATTTGGAACCAGTCTGTTGTTCCATGTCCAGTTCTAACTGTTGCTTCCTGACCTGCATACAGATTTCTTAAGAGGCAGATCAGGTGGTCTGGTATTCCCATCTCTTTCAGAATTTTCCATAGTTTATTGTGATCCACACAGTCAAAGGCTTTGGCATAGTCAATAAAGCAGAAATAGATGTTTTTCTGGAACTCTCTTGCCTTTTCCATGATCCAGCGGATGTTGGCAATTTGATCTCTGGTTCCTCTGCCTTTTCTAAAACCAGCTTGAACATCAGGAAGTTCACGGTTCACGTATTGCTGAAGCCTGGCTTGGAGAATTTTGAGCATTACTTTACTAGCGTGTGAGATGAGTGCAATTGTGCGGTAGTTTGAGCACTCCTTGGCATTGCCTTTCTTTGGGATTGGGATGAAAACTGACCTTTTCCAATCTTGTGGCCACTGCTGAGTTTTCCAAATTTGCTGGCATATTGAGTGCAGCACTTTCACAGCATCATCATTCAGGACTTGGAATAGCTCCACTGGAATTCCATCACCTCCACTAGCTTTGTTCGTAGTGATGCTTTCTAAGGCCCATTTGACTTCACATTCCAAGATGTCTGGCTCTAGGTCAGTGATCACATCATCATGATTATCTAGGTCTTGAAGCTCTTTTTTGTACAGTTCTTCTGTGTATTCTTGCCACCTCTTCTTAATATCTTCTGCTTCTGTTAGGTCCACACCATCTCTGTCCTTTATCGTGCCCATCTTTGCATGAAATGTTCCTTTGGTATCTCTGATTTTCTTGAAGAGATCCCTAGTCTTTCCCATTCTGTTGTTTTCCTCTATTTCTTTGCATTGATCACTGAAGAAGGCTTTCTTATCTCTTCTTGCTATTCTTTGGAACTCTGCATTTAGATGTTTATATCTTTCCTTTTCTCCTTTGCTTTTCGCTTCTCTTCTTTTCACAGCTATTTGTAAGGTATCCCCAGACAGCCATTTTGCTTTTTTGCATTTCTTTTCCATGGGGATGGTCTTGATCCCTGTCTCCTGTACAATGTCACGAACCTCATTCCATAGTTCATCAGGCACTCTATCTATCAGATCTAGGCCCTTAAATCTATTTCTCACTTCCACTGTATAATCATAAGGGATTTGATTTAGGTCATACCTGAATGGTCTAGTAGTTTTCTCTACTTTCTTCAATTTCAGTCTGAATTTGGCAATAAGGAGTTCATGGTCCGAGCCACAGTCAGCTCCTGGTCTTGTTTTTGCTGATTGTATAGAGCTTCTCCATCTTTGGCTGCAAAGAATATAATCGATCTGATTTCGGTGTTGACCATCTGGTGATGTCCATGTGTAGAGTCTTCTCTTGTGTTGTTGGAAGAGGGTATTTGCTATGACCAGTGCATTTTCTTGGCAAAACTCTATTAGTCTTTGCCCTGCTTCATTCCGTATTCCCAGGCCAAATTTGCCTGTTACTCCAGGAGATGTATACTATGAGACTAATTCCAAGGCATTGACTTGGTTGTAGAGGTCAATCCTTAGGGCAGGCCTCCTGGGAGGGCAGGCTGGAACTCCCTGGCAGGAGCTGAAGCTGAAGCTGTTCTGCAAGGGGATTCTTCAAGAAGCCCCACCTGTGCTCTTCAAGCCTTTAAGCTAATTTAATCAGACCCACCCAGATAATCACCCTAAAAGTCAATTGACTTTGGATTTTAATTACAACTACAAAGTACCCTCTCAGCAACACCTAGATTAGTGTTAGATTGAGTAACTGGGGACTGTGGCGTAAGCTGACACATAAAACTGGCCATCGTACCCTCATTACGGCTTGAATGCTTTTGGAATTCTGAAACCAGTGCTTTAGTGTTTCCCTCGAAAAGCTGTATCTTATTCTAGCATTCACTTTGGAATTTTCAGTTATATCAATTTAATTTCCTTCTATAACCCCTTGATGCCCAGCATGAGCAAATGAATAGTCCAGGGACTTCACCAGCAGTCTGGTGGTTAAGACTCCACTTTCAATAAAGGGGGGCACAGGTTCAATCCCTGGTCAGGGAACTAGGTCCCATATACCATGGGGTGGAGCCAAAATTTTTTTAAAAGAATAGACAGAGGAGCCTGGTGGGCCACAGACCATAAGGCCATGTGACTTAGTGACTAAACAACAATAAAGAAGCCTCTTATAGTTTCCTGACCCTCTCAGTCTTCCCATCATCTTATTCCATAGCTCACTGATCAGAAAATCTCTTGGCCTCCCTGGTTCTTAAACTGGCTGTAAGTTCTGTCCATTCTTACTCTGATGCATCTCCCATTTCTCCTGGCTCACACATTTCCCTGGCTATGCTTGTGTTGTTCTATTTAAGCCCCATATTCTCATAAGACACTGTGGTTCCCCAATTGTTCCCGCCTCATTCAAGGGGCATTCCCTCCCCCAGTCCACTTTATGCTCTGCTTCCATACCGGGGGTAAATGTGCCTCTGACCTTCTTACCACTCTTCAGTGAAAGCACCAACTCGAGCCAGATAAAGGGCCTCCTCTTCCCTACCAGAAGCACAAATCAGGCACTCCTCATCACTTACAGGGCTTTCCTGATAGCTCAGTTGGTAAAGAATTCACCTGCAATGCAGGAGATCTCGGTTAGATTCTTGGGTCAGAAAGATCCCCTGGAGAAGGGAAAGGCTACCCACTCCAGTATTCTGGCCTGGAGAATTCCATGAACTGTATAGTCCATGGGGTCACAGAGAGTCAGACACAACTGAGAGGATTTCACTGTCACTTTCATCACTTGCAGAATTAAATACCAAAGTCAAAGGCATTCAAAGCCCTCTGTGATAGTATCCTGGCCAGTTGCAGAATTTTCTCCTTAAACCAGTGGATTTGCTCTTGCTTCCCTTATAGCTAAGTTAGTAAAGAATCTGCCTGCAATGCGGGAGACCCGGGTTCCATCCCTGGTTGAGATCAAAGGATCTGGAGAAGGAAATGGCAACCCACTCCAGTATTCTTGCTTGCCTGGGAAATTTGATGGACAGAGGAGCATGGCGGGCTACAGTCCATGGTGTCGCAGGAGTCAGACAAAACAACATCTAAACCACCAATGCAGCCTGTTCTGTACTATCCCACATTTCTAACTTGGCTTGTACCCTTTTTCTGCCTAGAATGTCTGCCCCAACACCGTGTCCACCCATAAAAATCTCACTCATCCTTCAAAGTCCACCACGAATGATATTGCCTCCATGAATCCTTTCTTGATATACTTAACTGGATGTCATACCTCCCTCCTTATTACCTTATACCTCTTACTTCACATATATACTCTTCCTTACATTACAGTTACCCCCATGCTACCGTTCTTTTCCACCCATCCCTATATTGGAAGCTCCTTGAGGATACCTACTGCTCTAGCTCATGTTTCTATTACCTCCTTGTCCAAAGTAGATCCTTGATAACTATATTCTGATATGAATATAGTTGATCTGGGTCATTATTTCTCTATGAGTTTTGTGTCATGAACTGCACATATGCTATCTGAATCTGGAAACCCAGCTTTGTGCTTACCTTTGTCAACCTTATACTTTATGGCTCTCATTCGCTTTATCTTTAAAATGAGAGTTTTGGGCCAGATGATATTTAGAGTTCCTGCCATGTTCTTAAATTCTAAGATTTTTTAAATGCCTAAAATTAGAATGCTTTCTTGTTTTCACAACTACTTAAAGAAAGTGTCTTTGCTCTGAGAAGAAAGACAAGTTATTAAGATGATAAAATTTGAGTTATTGACATGACACTAAGTTGGCAGTCTTGACCTGCCATTTCTCGTTCAACCTGGGGCATCACACCACTCACAGCTACCAGTCTGGCAGCTAGAAACCTGATAAGATGTGCTAGGATGAAAGCAAGCGACATGGGAACAATGCAGGGTGAGAAGAGAAATCGAGGGCACCATTTCAAAGACAGGCAGGCGAACTAGAATTTCCAGGACTTGAGGAACAAGAGGGAAGAGATATGAATGAGTGAAACCAAACCTAAAGAGCCTTTTGGAGAAAGTGAGAATTTGGTTAAGAATATCGACTTTTCTAATTTTTTAAATACATTTTTTAGATTAACTTTACATTTATTGAAAAGTTGCAAATGTCATACAAAAAAGTTCCCCTGTACTCCACATTCAGATTTCCCTATTGTTAATATCCTACATATGATACATTTATCACAACTAATGAACCAATATCAATACATTATCATTAATTAATTTTTATTCTTTAGCCTTTATCTAATGATCCTTTTCTGTTTTTGATCCTAACCAGGATACCACATTATATTAAGTGGTTGTGACAGTTTGGGCTGTGACAGTTTCTCAGACTTTCTCTGTTATAGGTCTGTTGTTGTTGCTTTGCTTTCAAAAATTTAAAAAAATTGTATTTATTTATGTCTGTGTTGGGTCTTTGTTGCTGCTCGGGCTTTTCTCTAGTTTTGACAAGCAGGGGATACGCTCTCTTTCTCGTGCTCTAGCTTCTCTTTCTGCAGAGCATAGGGCTCTAGGGTGCACTGGCTTCAGTAGTTGCACTGTGTGGGCTCAGTAGTTGTGGCTCCCTGGCTCTAGAATAAGGGCTCAGTGGTTGTGGTTCACGGGCTTCGTTGTTCCTCAGCATGTGGGATCTTCCCAGATCAGGGATCAAATCCATGTCTCCTGCATTGACAGGCAGATTCTTTGCCACTGAACCACTGGAGAAGCCCTTGAGTATTTTTTTTTCTTTCACTTTTATTGAGATATAATTGAGATATAGCACTGTATAGTTTAAGGTGTACAGTATAATGACTTGACTTACATATACATATGTATATTTATTATGAAATGATTATCGCAATAAGTTAGTTAACATCCATCATCTCATACAGACACCAAAAATAAAAACTGTTTTTTTTTCCTCATCATGAGAATTTTTTGGATTTACTCTCCTTGCACATTTCTAATATATAAAACAGCAGCACTAACTAGAGTCACCATGCTATGCATTTCATCCTCAGAACTTATTTATCTTAAAACTAGGAGTTTGTACCTTTTGACCACCTTCATTCAGTTCTCTTACTCCTTAGACTTTCCCTGGTTTTGATAGGTTTGAGAAAGCTGATCGATTATTTTGTAGAATGTTCCTCAACTGGGATTTGTCTGATGTTTTTTCCCAAGGTTCAGATCAGATCAGTTGCTCAGTCTTGTCTGACTCTTTGCGACCCCATGAACTGCAGCACACCAGGCCTCCCTGTCCATCACCAACTCCTGGAGTTCACTCAGACTCACATCCATCGAGTCAGTGATGCCATCCAGCATCTCATCCTCTGTCGTCCCCTTCTCCTCTTGCCCTCAATCCCTCCCAGCATCAGAGTCTTTTCCAATGAGTTGGCTCTTCTCATCAGGTGGCCAAAATATTGGAGCTTCAGCTTCAGCAAGTCCTTTCAGTGAATATTTCAGGGTTGATTTCCTTTAGGATTGACTGGCTTGATCTCATTGTAGTCCAGGGGACTCTCAAGAGCTTTCTCCAACACCACAATTTGAAAGCATCAATAGATATTTCTCATTTTTGAAATATCTCACCATATTTCTCATTCTTGAAGTCAGGCGATCACCCCAACTACCCATGTACAGAAAAGCTTCTTGGAGGTCAAAGGGGAATGATGCTAAGTGATGATAACCACCCTTAGGCCTCTTCAGTAGAATTCATCTTGGCTAAGAGAAGTGTGGGCATACACGGAAGGATCCTGTGATATACCAAATATGGACTCTGAACCAGACAAATAAGAATGATTGAAACCATTCTTCTGGGTTTTCAAGAGAAAACCCAGAAGAAACGCCCCATGTTTAAAACTGCCACTGCACTCTGGTCTCAGACTCTCTCTCTGAGTCCATCCATGTGTCTTTCCACACTTACCGTACTCTTTTCCCTCCTAATAAGCACTTTATTTGTTTCACTCCTTTCAGTCTTTGTGGGAATTCTTTTCTGCAAAGCTGGAGAGCCAGCTTTGCAGCTGGCAAAGCTTTGCAGCTCTGACCACTGGTATAGAGGCTAGGATCTAGTGCGCTAACCACCACAACCCAACCTCAATCTGTTTCAACTCACTACATGCCAAGACCACCTGAGATCCATTCTACTGTTCTGCTGGTGAGCAGATGCAGGTTTGGTTTCATAATAATACTCCTCTGGTTTTATTTTCTCTTATCCACCAGATTAATCTTGTTATTCTCATAGCCTCTTTGTCACTCTAGCCCCATCACAAATTTTCTTCTACTCCATTCCTTGATGTAGCAGCATTTTCCCTGTGACATATTCCTGTGAATTCCCATGAAAAGAGTACCCCTTGCTCTCTACCTCCTTTCCATGGAAATATGAGATCAAACCAGTCAATCCTAAAGGAAATCAATCCTGAATATTCACTTGAGGGATTGATTCTGAAGCTGAAGTTCCAATCTTTTGGCCATTTTGGTGTAAAGGGCTGACTCACTGGAAAAGACCCTGATGCTGGGAAAGATTGAAGGCAGGAGAAGGTGGTGACAGAGGATGAGATGGTTGGATGGCATCATCAAACCTGAATCTGAGCAAACTCTGGGAGATATTGAAGGACAGAGAAGCCTGGTGTGCTACAGTCCATGGGGTCACAAAGAGTCAGACATGACTGAGGGACTGAACAATAACTAAATGGTGCAAAGTGAAGAACTAAAGAGCCTCTTGATGAAAGTGAAAGTGGAGAGTGAAAAAGTTGGCTTAAAGCTCAACATTCAGAAAACGAAGATCATGGCATCTGGTCCCATCACTTCATGTCAAATAGATGGAGAAACAGTGGGAACAGTGTCAGACTTTATTTTTCTGGGCTCCAAAATCACTGAAGATGGTGATTGCAGCCATGAAATCAAAAGACACTTACTCCTTGGAAGGAAAGTTATGACCAACCTAGATAGCATATTCAAAAGCAGAGACATTACTTTGCCAACAAAGTTCCATCTAGTCAAGGCTATGGATTTTCCAGTGGTCATGAATGGATATGAGAGTTGGACTATAAAGAAAGCTGAGCACCAAAGAATTGATGCTTTTGAACTGTGGTGCTGGAGAAGACTCTTGAGAGTCCCTTGGACTGCAAGGAGATCCAACCAGTCCATCCTAAAGGAGATCAGTCCTGAATATTCATTGAAAGGACTGATGTTGAAGCTGAAACTCCAATACTTTGGCCACATGCTGTGAAGAGCTGATTAATTGGAAAAGACCCTGATGCTGGGAAAGATTGAGGGCAGGATGAGAAGGGGACAACAGAGCATGAGATGGTTGGATGGCATCACCGACTCAATGGACATGGGTTTGGGTGGACTCTGGGAGTTGGTGATGGACAGGGAGGCCTGGTGTGCTGCGGTTCATGGGGTCTCAAAGAGTCAGACATGACTGAGCAACTGAACTGAACTGGTAAGTCAACTAGCACTGATAAGAAATCATCTCAAACAGCAGTTATCTATTTGCTCAAATATCTGAGTGTTAGTCAAGGATTAACTGATTCAGGCTGGGTTCAGCAGAACAGCTCTGCTCAACTCTGGGTCTGGCCAGCTCATATCTCTTCTCTATGTGTTTTTAGCCTGGGACCTAGAATCGAGGGAAAAGGTATCCAGAGTGAAGGATTCTTCTTCAGTGACAGAGGGCTAGCCCCACCCTCAAAGCACTTTTAAGCTTCTATTGTATCACATTTGCTAACCTGCCAAGGTAAATCATGGAATCAAGTCCAAGGTCAAGGGGAAGGAAGCACATTCTGCTTTTGTGAGATGAGCTGCAACATCACCAGGCAAAGGTCATGTCTGTAGGGAAGAGTAAGAATTGGGGCCAGTAATTCAATATTCCATGGATGATCCGAGTGGATTCCACTTCTGGCACCATTTCTTCCACATCACACCTTATGTGGATACAGGAAAGGGCTTAAGAGTCACTGTCACTGATCTCCATCTATGTCCTTGAGGAAGTAGTCTCGGGGGCAAATAGAAGCAGATGGAAACCAAAAACAAAGACAAGACCACTGTGAACATCCCCAAATCTTGTCCTTATCTCAAAGAGCTATAGCTAGAGTTGGCCCTCTGTCTCCGTAGTTTCTGTACCTGAGGATTCAACCAATATTTTGAGGATCAGAAATATTTGGAAAAATAATTCCAGCAAGTTTAAAGAGCAAAACTTGAATTTGCCATACACTGGCAACCATTAAATAGCATTTACATCATAGAATAAGTAATCTATGTATTATTTAATGTCTATGGGAGGATGTGTGTAGGTCGTATGCAAATACTACAGCATTTTATAGAAAGGACTTGAAAATCCATGAATTTTGGTACTCATAGGAATCCTGGACCCAGTCCACACACCACAGTCCCACTCCCAGGCAAAAGGATACCAGGAGACAACTACACTTTATCCTTTTCTCTTGTGTGCTCTAACTTGCTTCCACTCAGGTCTCAGATCCAGATAAAGAAAGGGAGCAAGGGTCAGGGATGGGGAGGACAGGGTTGGAGGAAGTAAGCTATGACATTTTCAGATTTCTCCCCAGTCCAATTCATAAATGAAACAGAAGCTATTTCCTTGGTGTAAAACAAATGATGCATGTGACTAAAAGACCAGGACACATTATTCTGACACCCAATTAGAATATTTTGTAATCCCACCAACAAGCTGGTCAGATTTGACCTATCTTCAGTGTGACCCTCAGAGCCCAAAGGTATTGCTCACCCGCACTCAGGGACAGGCGATTTGTGTGCTTTTGCTCTGACCTTGTTTCTGCTGCCTTGTTGCTGCCTCAGCTACAATGACGCATATGAAGTTGCTGCCCTAAGGGGCACATTCTCTGTTCTATTAGTAACCGCTCCCACGTCACCACTCAGACCTTGTGAAGACACTGTTCTCCCTTTAGTTATTTTTTCTAAAGCACAAGACTGTTGTTGTTTAGTCACTAAGTCATATCTGACTCTTTGCCATGCTATGGACTGTAGCGCTCCAGGCTCCTCTGTCTGTGGGATTCTCCAGGCAAGAATACTGGAATGGGTTGCCATGTCCTCCTTCGGGGGATCTTCCCCACCCAGGGATAGAACCCAAGTCTCCTGCTTGGCAGGTGGATTGTTTACCACTGAGCCACCAGGGAAGCCTGCACGTGACAGATCTTTCTGCAATTCTTCATGACATGATTGAGGTCAGGTCACTATAATGCTCAAGTGCTAGGAGTCAGAAAGTGAAAGTCAAGTTGGAGAGAATGCCTTCATCCTCATGCCTTCACCCTCAAAGATTTTTTTCACTTAAGCCAGAATGCCGTCTTCTCAAAAAAGAACAAATAGGGGGTTCCCTGGTGGTTCAGTGGTTAAGAATCTGCCTTGCAATGCAGGGAACATGGGTTCAACACCCTGCTGAGGGAAATAAGACCTCACATGCCTTAGGTCAACTAAGCCCATGAGCCGCAATTGGGGAATGTGCGGCCCTCAACAAAAGATCCCGGAAAGATCCCAAATGCCCCAACTAATAATACCAGAGACAGCCAAATTCATTCATTAATTAATTAATTTTAAAAAAGAAACGAACAAATAGTTCCTGAGTACCTCTTATGTAGCCAGCACAGTGCTTTACTTTAAACCCTCACACCAATTTTTTAAATGACTTCCGTTAACAGAAATTTATTATCAAACCGAAGTCTGAAGTCAGTCTCATTAGGCAAAATTCTGGGTGTCTGTAGGTCCACATTCCTTTTGGAGGCTCCAGAAAACATTCATTTCCTTTCTTGCCTTTCCAGCTTCTAAAGGCTGCTCCCTTTCATGGATGGTGGTTCTCTCCATCTTCTAAGGCAGCCATGGTGGCTTAGAATTTCTCACAACACACAATCCTTCTCAGAGATAGATTATTCTTCTGTTATCACATCGCCTTCTGTGACTCCACAACAGCAATCTTTAGAGGCTGGTTTTACTATCTCCATTTGTAAATAAACAAATCAACATTTTATGTTATTGTTGTTCAGTCACTAAGTCATGTCTGATTATTTGCAACCCCATGAACTGCAACAGGCCAGACTGCCCTGTCCTTCGCTATCTCCTGGACTTTGCTCAAACTCGTGTTCTTTGAGTCAGGGATGCCATCCAACCATCACATCCACTGTCATCCCCTTCTCCTCATGCTTTCAACCTTCCCCAACATCAGGGTCTTTTCCAATGAATCATCTCTTCATATCAGGTTGCCAACGTATTGGAGCTTCAGCTTCAGCATCAGTCCTTCCAGTGACTACTGAGGTGAGTCTGACCAAAACAACCCAGTGCTCTTTCTACTATGTCAGTTGAGTTCAGTCACTCAGTCATGTCCAACTCTTTGCGACCCCATGAATCACAGCATGCCAGGCCTCCTTGTCCATCACCAACTCCCAGAGTTCACCCAAACCCATGTCCATCGAGTCAGTGATGCCATCCAGCCATCTCATCCTTTGTTGTCCCCTTCTCCTCCTGCCCCCAATCCCTCCCAGCATCAGAGTCTTTTCCAATGAGTCAACTCTTTGCATTAGGTGGCCAAAGTATTGGAGTTTCCCCTTTAGCATCAGTTCTTCCAATGAACACCCAGGACTGATCTCCTTTAGGATGGACTGGTTGGATAACCTTGCAGTCCAAGGGTTAGATTCTACACAAACAAACAAGCAAAAACAAATGTCAGCATTAGCTTAAAAAAAATTATATTAATTTTATCCAAGTTTTTTTGTAGAAGTTTCTTTAGGTAAAAAACTGTCCTGGGGACTTCTCTGGTGGTCCTGAGGCTAGGACACGGCACTCCCAATACAAGGGACCCAGGTTTGATCCCTTGTCAGGAAACTAGATCCCACATGCTGCAACTAAGAGCTTGCATGCTGCAATGAGTATATCCTGCATGACACAACAAAGATAGAAGATCCCACATCCTGCAACAAAGACATGACACAGCCAAATAAATAAATTTTAAAAACACAGCAAAACTGTCCTACGTCCTTTAAAATACAGTTCAATTTATAAAAATAAATTGAATAATTCAGGGGAATATTTGATTTATAGAAAAACAGATTCACATATAGTTTCCAAGTTTTGTATGTTTTAAAAATAGCAATTACTAACAGCACAAAATTCATGTATGATTATTAAAGCTAATATCTATTTGAATTATTTATATAGCTCTCATCATGAGTATGCTATGCTATGCTATGCTAAGTCACTTCAGTCGTGTCCGACTCTGTGTGACCCCATAGACGGCAGCCCACCAGGCTCCCCCATCCCTTGATTCTCCAGGCAAGAACACTGGAGTGGGTTGCCATTTCCTTCTCCAATGCATGAAAGTGAAAAGAGAAAGTGAAGTCGCTCAGTCATGTCTGACTCTTAGCGACCCCATGGACTGCAGCCTACCAGGCTCCTCCATCCGTGGGATTTTCCAGGCAAGAGTACTGGAGTGGGGTGCCATTGCCTTAGCTCCAAATAACATATAATATCTGCCCTACCTTCAGTCTCTCTGATTTCTCAGTCTGAAAGATGGGGAAATTGGCCTGATTTTGAGATTTGGTTTGGGGAACTAGAAATGTCAAGTTTCTACTTTAACCCGTGGAAAGTAACTTGAGCCCATTTTGGATCATGGACCTGTTTCTAACAATAACAACAAAAATTGATGTGTTTATGTTGCAGGAAAGATTGTTGCTGTAGAGGATGGTTATGTCCCAGGTCTCGGGTGAGTCCCTGGGACTGTCGCCAAGTGTGGGTTCTTGGCTGCATGCAGGAAAGAATTCAAGACTGAGCCATAATAAAAAGAAAGAAGACTTATTCAGGGAGATATGCACTCCATAGAGTGTGTGCCATCTCAGAAGGTGAGAGACCCCAGGGTAGGGGGTTGTCAGTTTTTATAGATCTAGGTAATTTCATAGGCTTATAAGTTGGATGATTATTCTGGCAAGAGGATTATTCTGGCTGAGGTGGCTCAGATGGTAAAGAATCTGCCTGCAATGCAGGAGACCCAGGTTCAGTCTTTGGGTCGGGAAGATACCCTGGAGAAGGGAATGGCTACCCACTCCAGTATTCTTTCCTGAAGAATCCCATGGGAGAGGAGACCAGTGGGCTACAGTTCATGGAGTCACAAAGAGTCAGACACCACTGAGTGACTAAAACTTTCACTTTTCACTTTGGAGAAGGGATGGGGATTTCTGGGAATTGGGCCCCACCCACTTTTTGGCCTTTTATGGTGGCCTCAAAGCGGTCATGGTGTGTTGAGGTGTTACAGTGAGAATATACGAGGCTCAAGATCTAGTGGAAGTCGACTTGTCCACCCTCTTGGATTTAGTTTGTTCTAACGAGTTGATGTTGTGTCCCTTGGGCTAAGTCATTAGTTTAAAGGTTATCTTCTGCTTCCTACTTGTCTCATTTATTTAATATGATAGGTTGCACCTGTTGAAATAAACCTTGCTCAGACCTGTCCTTTTGGGGAATCAGAACCTTGCAATTGGTCACCTGTTATCTACAAGATTTAGATATCTGAAATAATATCTTATGCAGCCAACAAAACTTGCTCCACTGGATTGGAATGTAAATGCAGTCACATTTCTTTTATGCTTCCAATCAACTGATTGCAAATCAATTTACTTTTATTCCTTCTCAAGGCCACTCTATCTCTTCTACTTGAATAGTCTAAGAATTCAATTCAAACAAGGCACACCTGCTTTCCAACACTGGGTAGAGAGACTAGCATCTACAGTTGGTGTGGCTGCTAGGGTGTTGTCAATGGATTCTGGGTCCTTCATTAGTATATTTTATGCTCAACTACAGCTGGGTATTCTTTCTGCTTTGGTTCCATCCCTTCATTCTTTCTGCAGTTATTTCTCCACTGATCTCCAGTAGCATATTGCGCCCCTACTGACCTGGGGAGTTTCTCTTTCAGTATCCTATCATTTTGCCTTTTCATACTGTTCATGGGGTTCTCAAGGCAAGAATACTGAAGTGATTTGCCATTCCCTTCTCCAGCGGACCACACCCTGTCAGATCTCTCCACCATGACCCGCCCATCCTGGGTTGCCCCACAGGCATGGCTTAATTTCATTGAGTTAGACAAGGCTGTGGTCCTGGTGTGATTAGATTGACTAGTTTTCTGTGAGTATGGTTTCAGTGTATTTGCCCTCTGATGCCCTCTTGCAAGACCTACTGTAACAGACTAACAGAGTTTTGCCAAGAAAATGCACTGGTCATAGCAAATACCCTCTTCCAACAACACAAGAGAAGACTCTATACATGGACATCACCAGATGGTCAACACCGAAATCAGATCGATTATATTCTTTGCAGCCAAAGATGGAGAAGCTCTATACAATCAGCAAAAACAAGACCAGGAGCTGACTGTGGTTCGGACCATGAACTCCTTATTGCCAAATTCAGACTGAAATTGAAGAAAGTAGGGAAAACCACTAGACCATTCAGGTATGACCTAAATCAAATCCCTTATGATTATACAGTGGAAGTGAGAAATAGACTTAAGGGCCTAGATCTGATAGATAGAGTGCCTGACGAACTATGGAATGAGGTTTGTGACATTGTACAGGAGACAGGGATCAAGACCATCCCCATGGAAAAGAAATGCAAAAAAGCAAAATGGCTGTCTGGGGAGGCCTTGCAAATTGCTGCGAAAAGAAGAGAAGCGAAAAGCAAAGGAGAAAAGGAAAGATATAAACATCTGAATGCAGAGTTCCAAAGAATAGCAAGAAGAGATAAGAAAGCCTTCTTCAGTGATCAATGCAAAGAAATAGAGGAAAACAACAGAATGGGAAAGACTAAGGATCTATTCAAGAAAATCAGAGACACCAAAGGAACTTTCATGCAAAAATGGGCTCGATAAAGGACAGAAATGGTATGGACCTAACAGAAGCAGAAGATATTAAGAAGAGGTGGCAAGAATACACAGAAGAACTGTACAAAAAGCTTCACGACCCAGATAATCATGATGGTGTGATCACTGATCTAGAGCCAGACATCCTGGAATGTGAAGTCAAGTGGGCCTTAGAAAGCATCACTACGAACAAAGCTAGTGGAGGTGATGAAATTCCAGTGGAGCTATTCCAAATCCTGAAAGATGATGCTGTGAAAGTGCTGCACTCAATATGCCAGCAAATTTGGAAAACTCAGCAGTGGCCACAAGATTGGAAAAGGTCAGTTTTTATCCCAATCCCAAAGAAAGGCAATGCCAAAGAATGCTCAAACTACCGCACAATTGCACTCATCTCACACGCTAGTAAAGTAATGCTCAAAATTCTCCAAGCCAGGCTTCAGCAATATGTGAACCGTGAACTTCCTGATGTTCAAGCTGGATTTAGAAAAGGCAGAGGAGCCAGAGATCAAATTGCCAACATCCGCTGGATCATCGAAAAAGCAAGAGAGTTCCAGAAAAACATCTATTTCTGCTTTATTGACTATGCCAAAGCCTTTGACTGTGTAGATCACAATAAACTGTGGAAAATTTTGAGAGAGATGGGAATACCAGACCACCTGATCTGCCTCTTGAGAAATCTGTATGCAGGTCAGGAAGCAACAGTTAGAACTGGTCATGGAACAACAGACTGGTTCCAAATAGGAAAAGGAGTATGTCAAGGCTGTATATTGTCACCTTGCTTATTTAACTTCTATGCAGAGTACATCATGAGAAATGCTGGACTGGAAGAAACATAAGCTGGAATCAAGATTGCTGGGAGAAATATCAATAACCTCAGATATGCAGATGACACCACCCTTATGGCAGAAAGTGAAGAGGAACTCAAAAGCCTCTTGATGAAAGTGAAAGTGGAGAGTGAAAAGGTTGACTTAAAGCTCAACATTCAGAAAACGAAGATCATGGCATCTGGTCCCATCACTACATGGGAAATAGATGGAGAAATAGTGGAAACAGTGTCAGACTTTATTTTTCTGGGCTCCAAAATCACTGCAGATGGTGACTGCAGCCATGAAATTAAAAGACGCTTGCTCCTTGGAAGGAAAGTTATGACCAACCTAGATAGCATATTCAAAAGCAGAGACATCACTTTGCCAGCAAAGGTTCGCCTAGTCAAGGCTATGGTCTTTCCTGTGGTCATGTATGGATGTGAGAGCTGGACTGTGAAGAAGGCTGAGCACCGAAGAATTGATGCTTTTGAACTGTGGTGTTGGAGAAGACTCTTGAGAGTCCCTTGGACTGCAAGGAGATCCAACCAGTCCATTCTGAAGGAGATGAGCCCTGGGATTTCTTTGGAAGGAATGATGCTAAAGCTGAAACACCAGTATTTTGGCCACCTCATGCGAAGAGTTGACTCATTGGAGAAGACTCTGATGGTGGGAGGGATTGGGGGCAGGAGGAGAAGGGGACGACAGAGCATGAGATGGCTGGATGGCATCACTGACTCAATGAATGTGAGTCTGAGTGACCTCTGAGATCTGGTGATGGATAGGGAGGCCTGGCGTGCTGCAGTTCATGGGGTTGCAAAGAGTCGGACATGACTGAGCGACTGATCTGATCTGATCTGATGCTCAACTACTCACCAAGCATCTGCTATGTACCAGTTGCTGCACCAGACACCAAGGACATAACTGGGAACACACTAGACCTGGCTTCCATTCTCATGAGATCTTCTCAACCCTATGGTCCAGAGGATGACAGTCTTACTGAACCAAACCACAGACCAGTGTAGGGAGATGCTCTATGTTTGGCTCCACAGGTCACACATGGGCTCAGATACTATGCCAAACTGGCCAGGCCCTGAGAGCTTTGATTGTCAACTACACACTGAGGTAAAAAGGATATACTTTGCACCCAAACATGGAGCCCTTGGTATCAAGCCTGAGTCAGCTGAGAAGAATCCTGTGGTTCAGATGAGGTTCCCTTAGTGGCAACTGGTGATTTGTCTGCCAGCAGACCTTGAAAAATTACCTTGACATTAACTCTCATTCCAGCATTTATTAGAGTGTAGGTTTCCTCTGGTCTCCTTCTGCAAATTGTATAATCATTCCCCAGAATTTTACATAGATGAGTGGAAGAAACAGCTGCTAAGCCATAAAGGGAAGTGTGTGCCTGCTAAGTTCCTTCAGTCATGTCCCATTCTGTGCAACCCCATGGGATTCTCCAGGCAAGAATACTGGAGTGGGTTGCAGAGCCCTCCTCCAGGGGATCTTCCCCTCCCAGGAATCGAACCTGTGTCTTTTATGTCTCCTGCATTGGCAGGCAGGTTCTTTACCACTAGCGCCATCTGGGAAGCCCAATAAAGGGGAGCTGCTGCTGTTGCTGCTAAGTCGCTTTAGTCGTGTCCAACTCTGTGCGACCCCAGAGACGGCAGCCCACCAGTCTCCCTCGTCCCTGGGATTCTCCAGGCAAGAACACTGGAGTGGGTTGCCATTTCCTTCTCCAATGCATGAAAATGAAAAGTGAAAGTGAAGTTGCTCAGTCACGTCCGACTCTTCGCGACCTCATGGACTGCAGCCTACCAGGCTCCTCTGTCCATGGGATTTTCCAGGCAAGAGAGAGAGAGAGCTCTTATTGTGACCTTTGCCTATGCCCACTGATCTTACATTCATGCAGCAAATGAAAGCCATTCAGGAAACCCTCTGCAGAACCATTGAGACTAGCATATCATCATCCCAAGGTGACTTTCTGTCTCCCTAAAAAGAAATGGGCCGAGATCACTGAAACCATACAGCACTGTTTTATCTGTCTTCATCTTTGGGGAGAGGGAGAGAGATGAAAGTTTCTTTGCTCAACTCCAGAGAATTCTTACTTATAGGCTTCATTTTTAAATAAGCATTGTGTTTTTTTTTTTTTTTTACTAAGATATAATCAACAAAAAATGTTATATTAGTTTTAGGTGTACAAAGATGACAGTTTGACCCACATATATACTGCAAATGATTAGTAGACATCATCACATATATTTACAATCTCTTTTTTCTTGTGAGGAGAACTTTCAGGATATACTTTCTCAGCAAATTTCAAATAGACAATAAAGTATTGTTCACTATAATCATCATGCTACATATTACATCCTCAGGACTTATTTGTCTTTTAATTGGAAGCTTGTAGCTTTTGATCACCTTCACCAAGTTTGCCCACTGCCCCTCTTCTGCCTCTGGCAACCAGCAATTTTCTCTGTTTCTACAAATTTGGGAGATTTTTTTAGGTTCCATATCTAAGAGATCATGTTGGATTATTTTTTAACTTGAGCAACAACTGAGCAAAGTGATGCCTTGTGGGTAGAGGTGAGGAGTCAAGAAAGAAAGGATGGTGTTGTAGGAAAGAAAGTGGGGCACAAGACGAGGCTTACATCCCATGTCTCAGATGAGTCCCTGGGACGGCTGCCAAGCGTGGGTTCTTGATTTCGTGCAGGAAAGAACTCAAGATTGAGCCATAGTAAATAGAAAGAAAGTTTATTCAAGGAGATACACACTCCATAGACAGGGTGTGGGCGATCTCAGAAGGCCAGAGACTCCAGGTACAGGTTTGTCAGTTTTAATAGGGCTGGATAATTTCAGAGGCTACTAAGTTGGAGTATTCAAGCTATTTTGGGGAATGGGGTGGGGATTTCTGAGAACTCGGCCCAGTCTGCTTTTTGGCCTTTTATGGTCAACCTTGGAACTGTCCCAGCACCCTGTGGGTATGCTCTTTAGCTATTATGATGGACATATGCTGCTGCTGCTGCTAAGTCGCTTCAGTCCTGTCCGACTCTGTGCGACCCCATAGATGGCAGCCCGCCAGGCTCCCCCATCCCCGGAATTCTCCAGGTAAGAACACTGAAGTGGGTTACCATTTCCTTCTCTAATGCATGAAAGTGAAAAGTGAAAGTGAAGTTGCTCAGTCATGTCCGACTCTTAGTGACCCCATGGACTGCAGCCTACCAGGCTCCTATGTCCATGGGATTTTCTAGGCAAGAGTACTGAAGTGGGGTGCCATCGCCTTCTCCAATGATGGCCATATACTGAGGCTCAAAGTCTAGTGAAAGTCAATTCATTCACTATCTTGGACCTAGTTAGTTTAACCAGTTTATGTCATATCCTCAGCAGTTGTCATTCTTCTGAAGGTTGTGCCCTGCCCGCTCTGTCTCAGTAGTAGTTTTTCACAAAAGCAAAGTGTGTGTGCGTATGTGTGTGTGTGTGTGTGTGTGTGTGCCTAACACGCACATGTATTGTGTAGGGTGTCTTATATATATATATATATATATATATATATATATATATATATATTTATGGCATTGTGTTCTCTATATGAAATTTCAGTTGCCCATCACTTTGCTAACCCATAAAGTTTAGAAATGGGCATTTCTGACGTCTTCCATACAAATAAAATATATATTTATGGCATTGTGTTCTCTATATGAAATTTCAGTTGCCCATCACTTTGCTAACCCATAAAGTTTAGAAATGGGCATTTCTGACGTCTTCCATACAAATAAAATATATATTTATGGCATTGTGTTCTCTATATGAAATTTCAGTTGCCCATCACTTTGCTAACCCATAAAGTTTAGAAATGGGCATTTCTGACGTCTTCCATACAAATCTTCATGTCTCCGTTCAGAACCGAGGCTGAAATGAGTTGAAGCTGAGTAGTTATCAGTGAGGCTGGCACGCTGAGATCTGCTGGCCAGGGTTCGGGATACAGTGGGTGTGGTGAAATACATCTGGCTTCAGCACTAGACAGACTCCTCAGCTAGATTCCCAGCTTCAGCATTTAATAGGTTCAGCTTTGGGAAAGTTGCTTAATCTCTCTGAGCCTGCATTTCCTCTTTTGAAATACATGGGGGAAAAACATCAAATTTTCAGAGTTATTGTGAGAACTAAATCCAACATTTCTGGTATGATAGGTAGTATTCAAAATAAAGACTAATTATCAGTGCAGTTTGGAGGCATAAGTTAGCTCTCTGCTTCCGAAGATTGTTGTAAACTATAATGTATCTAAAGCTACTGGTCACCCTACCATGCATCTTCCCATTCTTCCCCTAATAATAGTTTTAGTGGGGCATATGACCACTGATGGGGAAGGCAATGGCACCCCACCCTAGTACTCTTGCCTGGAAAATCCCATGGATGGAAGAGCCTGGTGGGCTCCAGTCCATGGGGTCGCTGAGAGTCAGACATGACTGAGCGACTTCACTTTCACTTTTCACTTTCACGCATTGGAGAAGGAAATGGCAACCCACTCCAGTGTTCCTGCCCGGAGAATCCCAGGGACAGAGGAGCCTGGTGGGCTGCCGTCTATGGGATGGCACAGAGTTGGACACGACTGAAGCAACTTAGCAGCAGCAGCAGCATGACCACCAAGAGGAATGTATGTCCTTTTTCTTTTTTAAAAAATAATTGTATTTATTTATTTTTGGCTGTGCTGGGTCTTTGTGCTAATGCAGGCTTTTTGTTTGTTTGTTTGTTTTCACCTTCAACCTGTTTTATGGGAAGCACATGAGGATAAGATTTTTTTTTTTTTTTTTACAGAATGGAGCGTCATTCTCTCTCTCTTTTTTCTTTCTTTCTTTCTTTATTTATTTATTTTTGCAGGGGAAAATGGACAAAGGAAAGGATCAATAAGGGTGGGAGGGAAATGGGAAGGAAGAAGGGGAGTGATGGTGGGGAGGAGTATATGTAATTTCTTAACCAATGGCTTTCTGTTTTTAATCACAAAGAACACTTAAAAAAAAATCATGTTGAATTCATCCTATATTAGGAGGTTTGCTCTCGAAATGAAAAGTTCAGGAAACAAAAAGTCCAGTTTGGGTGTCCTCATCTTTAGGCACATCTTGGTATTTTGTATTGGTAGGTCTATCTTTACCACAATATATTATTTAGGACAGGATCACATTTGTCACCTCTTCCTCCCTACTACCCAAAGTGGTACCAAACCCATAAAATAGTCAATAAACCTTTACAGAGTGAACAAATAAGTCTTTTTTTTTTTTTTAAACTCTCCTGAGTGAACTGAATTTTTTGAGGCTCATAAGTAAATATGTTTTGCTCTTTACTTTGTCTATTACAGCCAGATTATATGAGTGGGGTATTAAAGTCTCCCACTATTCTTGTATTGCTGCATATTTCTTCTATCATATTAATTAATGTTTGTCATAGATATATCAATGCTCCAATGTTGGGTGCATATATATTTATAATTGTTATAACTTCTTTTTCGATTGTTCCTTTAAGTCGTTATGTGTAACCTTCATTGTCTCCTTTTCAAGATCTTTAAAGTCAATTTTATCTGATATAAGTATTGCTACTCCTGTTTTCTTATGGTCCATATTTTTATAAAAAATCTTTTTCCAGGCCTTCATTTTCAGTCAGTATATATCCTGTATTTTAAGGTGGTTCTCTTGTAGACAACATATATAGGGGTCTAGTTTTTGTATCCATTTGATCCATTTTAGTCTTTTGGTTGTCTCTTGTAGACAAGGTATGTAGGGGTCTTGTTTTTGTATCAATTCAGCCAGTCTTTGTCTGTTGATTAGGGCATTCAGCCCACAAACGTTTAAAGCAATTATTGATAAATAAGATTTACTTTATTGTTTTGGGTTCGAGTTTATACACCCTTTTAGTGATTCCTATCTAGAGAATGTCCTTTAGTTTTTGTTGGAGAAATGGTTTAGTGGTGCAAAATTCTCTCAACTTTAGCTTATCTGTGAAGCTTTTGATTTCTCCTTCATATTTGAATGAGATCCTTGCTGGATACAATAATCTGGGCTGTAAGTTATTTTCTTTCATCACTTTAATTACGTCTTGCCATTCCCTCCTGGCTTGGAGAGTTTCTATTGAAATATCAGCTGTTATCCTTATGGGAATTCCCTTGTGCGTTATTTGATGTTTTTCCCTTGCTGCTTTTAATATTTGTTCTTTATATTTAATCTTTGTTAATTTGATTAATATGTGTCTTGGGGTGTTTTGCCTTGGGTTTATCCTGTTAGGGACTCTCTGAATTTCTTGAACTTGAGTAGTAATTTCCTTCTCCATTTTAGGGAAGTTTTCAACTATTATCTCCTCAAGTATTTCCTCATGATCTTTCTTTTTATCTTCTTCTTCTGGAACTCCTATGATTCGAATGTTGTAACGTTTGATGTTATCCTGGAGGTTTCTGACATTGTCCTCATTTCTTTTGATGCGTTTTTCTTTTTTCTCGTCTGATTCATTTATTTCTAGGATTCTATCTTCTAATTCACTAATCCTATCTTCTGCCTCTGTTATTCTACTATTTGTTGCCTCCAGGGTGTTTTGGATCTCATTTATTGCATTATTCATTATATGTTGACTCTTTTTTATTTCTTCTAGGTCCTTGTTAAACCTTTCTTGCATCTTCTCAATCCTTGTCTCCAGACTCTTTAACTGTGATTCTATTTTGATTTCGAGATTTTGAATTAATTTCGCTATCATTATTCGGAATTCTTTATCAGGTAGATTCCCTATCTCTTCCTCTTTGGTTTGGTTTGGTGAGCATCTATCCTGTTCCTTTAGCTGCTGGGTATTCTTTTGTCGCTTCATTTTGTTAAAATTGCCAAGTTTAAAGTGTCCTTACTATATTCTGGTAGTTTGTTGCATTCTCTTTATTGAGGCGGTTTACAGGTCACAGTAATCCAAGTCTATGCCCCAACCAGTAACGCTGAAGAAGCTGAAGTTGAACGGTTCTATGAAGACCTACAAGACCTTTTAGAACTAACACCCAAAAAAGATGTCCTTTTCATTATAGGGGACTGGAATGCAAAAGTAGGAAGTCAAGAAACACCTGGAGTAACAGGCAAATTTGGCCTTGGAAAACGGAATGAAGCAGGGCAAAGACTAACAGAGTTTTGCCAAGAAAATGCACTGGTCAAAGCAAATACCCTCTTCCAACAACACAAGAGAAGACTCTACACATGGACATCACCAGATGGTCAACACCGAAATCAGATCGATTATATTCTTTGTAGCCAAAGATGGAGAAGCTCTATCCAATCAGCAAAAACAAGACCAGGAGCTGACTGTGGCTCGGACCATGAACTCCTTATTGCCAAATTCAGACTGAAATTGAAGAAAGTAGGGAAAACCACTAAACCATTCAGGTATGACCTAAATCAAATCCCTTATGATTATACAGTGGAAGTGAGAAATAGATTTAAGGGCCTAGATCTGATAGATAGAGTGCCTGATGAACTATGGAATGAGGTTCGTGATATTGTACAGGAGACAGGGATCAAGACCATCCCCAAGAAAAAGAAATGCAAAAAAGCAAAATGGCTGTCTGGGGAGGCCTTGCAAATAGCTGCAAAAAGAAGAGAAGCGAAAAGCAAAGGAGAAAAGGAAAGATATAAACATCTGAATGCAGAGTTCCAAAGAATAGCAAGAAGAGATAAGAAAGCCTTCTTCAGCGATCAATGCAAAGAAATAGAGGAAAACAACAGAATGGGAAAGACTAAGGATCTATTCAAGAAAATCAGAGATACCAAAGGAACATTTCATGCAAAGATGGGCTTGATAAAGGACAGAAATGGTATGGACCTAACGGAAGCAGAAGATATTAAGAAGAGGTGGCAAGAATACACAGAAGAACTGTACAAAAAAGAGCTTCACGACCCAGATAATCATGATGGTGTGATCACTGACCTAGAGCCAGACATCCTGGAATGTGAAGTCAAGTGGGCCTTAGAAAGCATCACTACGAACAAAGCTAGTGGAGGTGATGGAATTCCAGTGGAGCTATTCCAAATCCTGAAAGATGATGCTGTGAAAGTGCTGCACTCAATATGCCAGCAAATTTGGAAAACTCAGCAGTGGCCACAGGACTGGAAAAGGTCAGTTTTCATCCCAATCCCAAAGAAAGGCAATGCCAAAGAGTGCTCAAACTACCGCACAATTGCACTCATCTCGCACACTAGTAAAGTAATGCTCAAAATTCTCCAAGCCAGGCTTCAGCAATATGTGAACCGTGAACTTTCTGATGTTCAAGCTGGTTTTAGAAAAGGCAGAGGAACGAGAGATCAAATTGCCAACATCCGCTGGATTATCGAAAAAGCAAGAGAGTTCCAGAAAAACATCTATTTCTGCTTTATTGACTATGCCAAAGCCTTTGACTGTGTAGATCACAATAAACTGTGGAAAATTCTGAGAGAGATGGGAATACCAGACCACCTGATCTGCCTCTTGAGAAATCTGTATGCAGGTCAGGAAGCAACAGTTAGAACTGGACATGGAACAACAGACTGGTTCCAAATAGGAAAAGGAGTACGTCAAGGCTGTATATTGTCACCATGTTTATTTAACTTATATGCAGAGTACATCATGAGAAATGCTGGACTGGAGGAAACACAAGCTGGAATCAAGATTGCCGGGAGAAATATCAATAACCTCAGATATGCAGATGATACCACCCTTATGGCAGAAAGTGAAGAGGAACTCAAAAGCCTCTTGATGAAAGTGAAAGTGGAGAGTGAAAAGGTTGGCTTAAAGCTCAACATTCAGAAAACGAAGATCATGGCATCTGGTCCCATCACTACATGGGAAATAGATGGAGAAACAGTGTCAGACTTTGTTTTTCTGGGCTCCCAAATCACTGCAGATGGTGACTGCAGCCATGAAATTAAAAGACGCTTGCTCCTTGGAAGGAAAGTTATGACCAACCTAGATAGCATATTCAAAAGCAGAGACATTACTTTGCCAATAAAGGTTCGCCTAGTCAATGTTATGGTCTTTCCTGTGGTCATGTATGGATGTGAGAGCTGGACTGTGAAGAAGGCTGAGCGCCAAAGAATTGATGCTTTTGAACTGTGGTGTTGGAGAAGACTCTTGAGAGTCCCTTGGACTGCAAGAAGATCCAACCAGTCCATTCTGAAGGAGATCAATCCTGGAATTTCTTTGGAAGGAATGATGCTAAAGCTGAAACTCCAGTATTTTGGCCACCTCATGCGAAGAGTTGACTCATTGGAGAAGACTCTGATGCTGGGAGGGATTGAGGGCAGGAGGAGAAGGGGACGACAGAGGATGAGATGGCTGGATGGCATCACTGACTTGATGGGTGTGAGTCTGGGTGACCTCCGGGAGCTGGTGATGGACAGGGAGGCCTGGCGTGCTGCAGTTCATGGGGTGGCAAAGAGTCGGACACGACTGAGCGACTGATCTGATCTGATCTCTGATTACATTATCTCTTTTATATTCATTATCTACTGCTGTATAACCAATTGCCTCAGAATTTATGGCTTGACACAACACATCTCTATTATCTTACAGTATCTGTGGGTCAGTAATCCAGATATAACTGAGCTTGGTCTTGTGCTTCAGACTCTCTCAACAGGCTCAATCAAAGGTGTTCTGAGATGGCCTACATCTGTCTGAGGAGTGTGTCTTTCTATCCCCAGAATCTTCCAGGGAAGAATACTGGAGTGGGCTGCCAGTTCTTCCTCCAGGGGATCTTCCCAACCCAGAGCTTGAACCGGCATCTCCTGCATCTCCTCCATTGGCAGGCGGATTCTTTACCACTGCGCTAACTTGGCGGGGAAGGCAATGGCACCCCACCGCAGTACTTTTGCCGGGAAAATCCCATGGACGGAGGAGCCTGGTAGGCTCCAGTCTATGGGGTCGCTAAGAGTCGAACACGACTGAGCGACTTCACTTTCGCTTTTCACTTTCATACGTTGGAGAAGGAAATGGCAACCCACTCCAGTATTCTTGCCTGGAGAATCCCAGGGACAGGGGAGCCTGGTGGGCTTCTGTCTGTGGGGTCGCACAGAGTCGGACATGACTGAAGCGACTTAGCAGCAGCAGCAGCAGCAGCGCTAACTTGGAAGCCCGTTGCTAGATCGTATGGTAACTCTTGGGATTTTTCATTTTAATTTTTAACTCTTAAAGGAACCTCCATTGTTTAATCGCTGAGTCATGTCCAGCTCTTGCAAACCCATGGACTGTAGCTAGCCAGACTCCTCTATCTATAGAATTTTCTAGGCAAGAATACTGGAGTGGGTTGCTATTTCCTTCTCTCTTTTAATTTTTTAAAGAACCTCCATGCTGTTTTCCACAATGGCTGTACCAATTTACATTTTCAACAACGGTGTAGGGGTTCCTTTTTCTCCACATCCTCTCCATTAATGAATGTAACATTTTAAATCTGTCCATTCTACTTTGGATGAGCACTTAGTTCTCATTTATTGCTATGAATATTCTTATGTAGTGAAGAGGGGCTAAAAAGCCTCTTGATGAAAGTGAAAGTGGAGAGTGAAAAGGTTGGCTTAAAGCTCAACATTCAGAAAACGAAGATCATGGCATCTGGTCCCATCACTGCATGGGAAATAGATGGGGAAACAGTGGAAACAGTGTCAGACTTTGTTTTTCTGGGCTCCAAAATCACTGCAGATTGTGACTGCAGCCATGAAATTAAAAGACGCTTGCTCCTTGGAAGGAAAGTTATGACCAACCTAGATAGCATATTCAAAAGCAGAGACATTACTTTACCAACAAAGGTTCGCCTAGTCAAGGCTATGGTCGTTCCTGTGGTCATGTATGGATGTGAGAGCTGGACTGTGAAGAAGGCTGAGCGCCAAAGAATTGATGCTTTTGAACTGTGGTGTTGGAGAAGACTCTTGAGAGTCCCTTGGACAGCAAGAAGATCCAACCAGTCCATTCTGAAGGAGATGAGCCCTGGGATTTCTTTGGAAGGAATGATGCTAAAGCTGAAACTCCAGTATTTTGGCCACCTCATGCGAAGAGTTGACTCATTGGAGAAGACTCTGATGCTGGGAGGGATTGAGGGCAGGAGGAGAAGGGGACGACAGAGGATGAGATGGCTGGATGGCATCACTGACTCGATGGATGCGAGTCTGAGTGACCTCCGGGAGCTGGTGATGGACAGGGAGGCCTAGCGTGCTGCAGTTCATGGGGTGGCAAAGAGTCGGACACGACTGAGCGACTGATCTGATCTGATCTGATCTATGTGTTTTGGTGAACATATTTATTTAACTGGATATTGCTTAAGCATAGAATTTCTGGGTCATAGGGTAGGTATCTAGCTTTAGTAGATATTACTAGACAGTTTTCCAAAGTGATGCAATTAATTTACATCCCCACCTGCACACATGAGTCCCAACATTTGACATCTTCTTCATTTTAATTTTAGCCATTTTGGTGAGTCCAGGGTAACTCTGAAAGCTGAGACTCAAATAGGAAGTCACCCTTTTTCTTCACCTTTTATAATCCCCAAGACCCCTACTTCCTCCTAAACCTACTTTTCTTGATGATTGTACAGCTTGCCTTCAGCTGTCTGGTCTGGGTTCAGCAAAGTCAACCTGTTAGAAGCTGTTTCTTCTGCCCTACTTTCTTCTGCAGAGAAGGTTCTGTAATTCACTGATACAGATATGACCTGGGAGAAAGAGAAACAGAAATGGAGATAAAGTTCATTTTATGGACAGGCTGATGTCAGAGCTATAGTGAAGAGGTAAAAGACATACAAATTCTGAAAATTCTACAAATTCTGTAGAAAATCTTGAAAACAATGGAGCCCAGTCACACTAGGTTTAGTTATTGTCATCTCCCAGGCCAGGACCGTGCAGCATTTAACCCTTAGTATCTCTCTCACTCTTCAGTAGAGGCTGGTCATTACAGGAATGCAGGACTCTCATGATGTCATATTTTCACTGTAATTGGCCAAACAAGAAGTCAGTTGCCTACATATGTTTTTTTAATACATATTTATTGAGTGCCTACTATGTGCTAAGCCCTGGATGGAGGAAGGGGATGTTTATTGTTTCAGTAGTTTCTGCAGCAGTAGAATAGCAACAAAAGAGACTACAGTATGTCAATTGATCCAATTATCTGTCAGTGAATTAAAAGATAGAGCATAGTCATAGTATTGGGGAGAGACCAGGATGAACTTGGAATTCTCTTACATTTACTACAGGGAAAACCTGATTTTACAAAAATTAAAAAAAGAAGAAAATTGCTACAATTGTCAAAAGAGCATCAGATCAGTCATATAAATTATGAAATGTGTCAGAGTTCTCTTTGTTCATGGATATTATAAAAATTCAGAGCTCACAGGGAGGCCTGGCCAAACCTGAGAAAGAAGTCAAATATCTAAAGCACACAAATAATGTAGGAAGTAGTTGTGTTTTATCAGGCTCAAGTTGCCTGAATAGTGAATTATGCAGGGTTCATTTTTTGAGCAGGATATTAAACTCTAGCACACAACTTGACCTGGCAAGCAAACAATACTTACATAGTCAGGAGGGTAAAAGAGCCACTCATTGGTTGGGCTAGCTCCTTACTGTTGCATTAAGAAAGTTCTATGAACTTACCCACTTAAAAGAAGTGAAGTGAAAGTAGCTCAGTCGTGTCGGACTCTTTGCAACACTATAGACTGTAGCCTGCTGGGCTCCTCTATTTATGGGATTCTCTAAGCATAAATGGAGGGGGTAGACTATCCCTTCTCCAGGAGGTCTTCCAAACCAGGAATTGAACTGGGGTCTCCTGCATTGCAGGTGGATTCTTTACCAGCTGAGTTACCAGGGAAGCCCATTTAAACCACACCCATTTAGTAGCTCTGCTGCTGCTGTTGTTAAGTCGCTTCAGTCGTGTCCGACTCTGTGCAACCCCATAGACGGCAGCCCATCAGGCTCCCCCGTCCCTGGGATTCTCCAGGCAAGAACACTGGAGTGGGTTGCCATTTCCTTCTCCAATGCATGAAAGTGAAAAGTGAAAATGAAATTGCTCAGTCGTGTCCGACTCCTAGCAACCCCATGGACTGCAGCCCACCAGGCTCCCCTGTCCATGGGATTTTCCAGGCAAGAGTACTGGAGTGGGATGCCACTGCCTTCTCTTTAGTAGCTGAGAGTCTGTAAACCAAAAGTCCAGACGGGTGATGTGACTGGGTTCTCTGCTTAGGGTCGCAGAAGGCTGAAATCAAGATACTGACTGGATTGCATTCCCTCTGGAGGCTCTGTGGGAGAATCTGCTGCAAGCTCATTCTTGTTCCTGGCTGAATGAGGCTCCTTGTAGGTGGTGGGAGTGACGGTTTAGTCACCAAGTCATGTGTGACTCTTGTAACCCCATAGACTGTCACATGGGGTCAGTAAAGTTCCTCTCCATGGGATTTCCCAGGCCAGGATTCTGGAATGGGTTGCTATTCTCTTCTCCAAGGGATCTTCTCAACCCTGGGATTGAACCCGGATCTCTTGCATTGCAGGAGGATTCTTTACCATCTGAGTCACCAGAGAAGCTTCTGTAGTTATAGGACTGAGGTCTCTACTTCTTTGCTATCTGTCAGCTGGGGCCCACTTTTAGTAACTGCAGGCCACCCACATTCCTTGGGACTTGGCCTTTCTCCTGTCTTTAAAGCCAATCATGGCATATTGAATCCTTCTCATGTTTTGAAACTGAGACTCAGTCTTACAGGGCTCCTGTGATTAAGTCATTCCCACCAGATAATCTCCCTATTTTACAATCAACTGATTTGTTACCTAAAAAGTGCAACACCTAGATTAGTGTTTTGAAGGTGTGTGTATACCAGGGCAGGGAATTATGGGGGTCATTTTAGAAAATTTCCAGCTACAGAGTTTTCAATTTTAGAACCTATCTTAGATTCTAGGCTAGTGATTCCCAACTGGAGTTGAGAGTAAATTTACTCCCCTCTCCTAGAACACATTTGGCAATATCTAGAGACAGCTTTGAATGCCATGTAGTGGATAGAGGTCAGAGATACTGCTAATTCATCTATAAAGTATGGGAGAGTCACCATAGTAAAGAATTAGTAGCCAAAGACGTCAGTAGTGCTAGAGTTGAGAGACTCTTCCTTAAAGCATAAAAGATGATTGTTATTTTAGTACAGAATTATAGTTACATTAAATGTAAAAATATAGGTAATGTGACACAAGATGGAAGGATGGGAGAAAAAGAAAAGGAGAATAGGTTATTTACATTTTACATAAAGAGGAGACTGAAATTCTAGAATTAATGGACTAATGAAGGAAGGTGGGTATACTATTCAAATTATAAAGACAGGAAAAATAACAGTGACAAAACTATCAAGATGAGGAGGGAGAAAGAAAGGGAAATAGGATGCAATGAGGAAACAATAGAAATTGCCTAAAATTGATAAATAAGTAATATTTTAAGCTTTCATTTGGAATTATGGAAGTAACCACTGATGGGGTTCAGAACACACTACCCCAAAACATGGCAACTTAAATATTAAATATTTTAAGCGGAAGGAGTTCAAGAAAATAGCAGAGGCATAATCTTTCTGACCTTCCCCCATCTTTCCTCCCTGAAACAGGTCATAAAATCTGCAGGTGACAGTTATCCTCCTTATATGTGCAAGAGATGGGCAGCCTTATCTCTGAAAGTAAAGGGACATAAAGAAGAATCCTAACAAACAGGTCTTCCTGGTAGCTCAAATGGTAAAGCCTCTGCCTGCAATGTAGGAGACCCAGGTTTGACCCCTGGGTTGGGAAGATCTCCTGGAGAAGGAAATGACAACTCACTCCAGTACCCTTGTCTGGAAAATCCCATGGACAGAGGAGCCTGGTAAGCTACAGTCCAGGGGGTCACAAAGAGTCGGACACGACTGAGCGACTTCACTCACTCTCAACAAACAGGTCTTGCTAACTTTCCCCAAGTTGGCTACACTGCATTCATGTTCTTTGATCTATCACATTTATTCCAATGAATGACTACCCATTTGCCATCAAACTCAGCATAAAACTACTCAGGTTTGCTTTCTGGGTTTTTTTATTTCATTTTGAAAGTTCCCATGTCACACAAAATGTATATTAAATAAAAGTATAGGCTTTTCTCCCGTTAATCTGTGTTTGTCAGTTGAATTTTCAGACACAGTCAGGAAAAATAAGAAGGTGGAAGAAAAGGTTTTCCTCCCACACACCACCAGAAGAACAAAACTTAAAAAGTTTAAAAGAAGTTGCATTAAAGCAGATCTGGGAAGAGGGAGGACAGAGAAAGAGGATGTTATTGTTCATGAAAAATTCTGCTGCACTTTTTTCATTTTTTACTACATACTTGCACTGCTTTAATAAAAATGTAATCTAAAAAAACCTTAGAGGCTTAACCTAAGTGATCTTCTCATAGTGCAGTACTGGTGACACAATAATGTTTTAATAAGCACATATGATGCCCTGTCAAATGGAATTTCTTTAAGAAGCTCTTCTCCCTTACAGAAAGTTTCATTTATTTGCACTGCAGTGAAATCAAAATTTTAAAATATAGCATAAAACTTACTGTCCTTATAGCTACAAAAAAGTATGTAGAATTCTGGGCCTGGACTGGAAGGGAAACAAAACTGAAAATAGTTTAAGTTGATTGAGAGGATTAGACACCAATGTTTTCATTTTAGCTTTTCATTAATGTTGTTCATTATTTATTAACAGCATTATTCCCTATGTTATGATTAATTAGGTCAATTAATTGACCTTTAAGTTACTCTCAAGTTATTATTTTATTATTTTAAATTAATGTAACCTAGATAGCATATTCAAAAGCAGAGACATTACTTTGCCAACAAAGGTCCGTCTAGTCAAGGCTATGGTTTTTCCAGTGGTCATGTATGGATGTGAGAGTTGGGCTATAGAGAGAGCTGAGTGCCAAAGAATTGATGCTTTTGAACTATGGTGTTGGAGAAGACTCTTGAGAGTCTCTTGGACTGCAAGGAGATCAAACCAGTCAATCCAAAAGGAAATCAGTCCTGAGTATTCACTGGAAGGACTGATGCTGAAGCTGAAATTCCACTACTTTGGCCACCTGATGTGAAGAAATGACTCATTGGAAAAGACCTGATGTTGGGAAAGATTGAGGGCAGGAGGAGAAGGGGATGACAGAGGATGAGATGGTTGAATGGCATCACCAACTGATGGACATGAGTTTGAGTCAACTCTGGGAGTTGGTGATGGACAGGGAAGCCTGTCATGCTATAATCCATGGGGTCACAGTGAGTCAGACACAACTGTGTGACTGAACTGAACTGAGATTTAATGTAATGTAAATTACATTACACTATTTAATTTTTAATTTACAATAGATTAATTAATATTGTATTTACATTACAAATTTAATGTAAATTTTTAAAGATTTTAGAACCTGAAACTTGAAGACGCTTGAATCTTCAAGCGTCTATGCGACTATGGGATCAAAAAGAGTATTTAGTGCTATAGTCTGAATGTTTGTATCTCCCGACTTGGGTTTGAGCCCTGGGTTGGGAAGATCCCCTGGAGAAGGGAATGGGAACCTACTCTGGTATCCCCGCCTGGAGAATCCCATGGACAGAGGAACCTGGCGGGCTACAGTCCACGGGGTCACAGTCGGACACGACTGAGCGACTTAAATAAAAAAAACCTCGTATGTTGAAATCTTAATCCCCAAAGAGGACGGTATTAGTAGGTGGTGTCTTTGGGATTCCTGCCCTGCAATAGCGGGTCCAGAGAGCTCCCAGTCCTCTCCAGCACGTGAGGACACGGAGAGGGAGGAGTCAGCAGTCTTCAGCTCAGAAGACAGCCCCGCCACCAAGACACTGAATCTGCCACACCACCACCCTGGACTTCCCAGCCTCCAGAACTGTGAGAAATAAATGTTTGCTGACTCTAAGTCCCTCAGTCTGTGGTATTTTATTAAAGCAGGTGAAACAGACTAAGCTATTTAGAAATCATTTTCCTCAGGATTACCCGTTTTATCATATTATCATATTAAAAAGCATGATGGAATTGAGTGGGAAAAATCCTGTATTTTTGGACAAAATCTGTCTTTAAGTTGAAAAGATGCTAGTGAGGAAGATTTTGCAAAACGAAGGCTATGAACAGTGTACAATTTCCTTCACTGCCTTAACTCAGTAAAATTTCCTTCACTCTGCTTAACTCAATAAAATTGGGTTGGGGCACTTTCTAATTTATGAAGACGGTTTTTGCCAGAATCAGGGCCACCAAGGCCAGGAGCAACATGTCTTCGTTCTAGACCCAGGTAAAACTGTCCGCAGGCATCCATGGCCCTTATGGAGCACCAGATGCACAGATCTTTACCTGCATTCCTCCTCCTCTGCCCACCTCCAGGTAGGTGCCCACCTTCTAGGAACCACTGCTGGGGCTGATGGGAGAACAGGAGACCTGGAGACCTGGGGACGAGGCTTGTCCCTGCCACTTGCCATGTGCCCTTGGGGAAGTCATTTTACCCCATAAGCCTCTGGTTTCCTCATTCAAAAATTAGAAATGTCAATACAAAGCTCACTGATGCTAAATTAGTGTTCATGAGGAATATTAGATGGACTGTTCTTTGGTGATAGTTTTAGACTACATCAGGTTCAGCACCTCCGGGCAACGCCACTTCTTAGGGGTGGCCCACAGGGAGAGCCAGACTCCTGACACTTGGCTGAGTGCACGCTCTGCTCCTGCCATCTGGTGGGTGTTTACGAAAACTACCTCTTATTCTACAGCCTCTGTGAGCAAGGAAGCCAAAAGATTAGCAGAACCTTGGGGATCGACCCACAAGGCCTGGTAAAGGTGGTTTAGGAATAAAAGGATGTAGGCTCCTTGTTTAGGAAACTGTGAAATCATCTCACACAGGACCCATCTCTGGACCCCTGACTAGTCTGCTCCAACAATTGACTGTAGGAGGCAGGGGGCTCCCAGAACAAACCAGGCTTTTTTTTTTTTAGCATCAGAATTTGTCAATCCAGTCTTCTGTGTAAAGAATGAACTTCACTGTTCACAAACTCTAGTGCACTAGTAAATATGCAAATTCACATAGGAAGAATTCTTACTGCTGCTGCTGCTGCTGCTAAGTCGCTTCAGTCGTGTCCGACTCTGTGCAACCCCATAGACAGCAGCCCATCAGGCTCCCCCGTCCCTGGGATTCTCCAGGCAAGAACACTGGAGTGGGTTGCCATTTCCTTCTCCAATGCATGAAAGTGAAAAGTGAAAGTGAAGTCGCTCAGTCGTGTCCGACTCTTAGCAACCCCATGGACTGGAACCTACCAGGCTCCTCTGTCCATGGAATTTTCCAGGCAAAGGTACTGGGGTGGGGTGCCATTGCCTTCCCCGGAATTCTTACTAAAAGTGCTAATTCTGAATGTGATCCTGAAAAGTAGTTACTCAGTAGAGTCTTTGCGACCCCATGGACTGTAACCTACCAGACTTCTTTGTCCATGGGATTCTCCAGGCAGGAGTACTGGAGTGGATTGCCATGGCCTCCTCCAGGGGATCTTCCCAAGATGGTAAAGAGTCTGTCTGCAATGCAGGAAACCTGAGTTCAATCCCTGGGTCGAATATATATATTCATATTTCATATATACATTCATATATTAGAACATAAACATATATATGATTGTGGAATATGAACATATATATTGTATCATATAGATGATTAAACTGCTGCCTTTTTTAGGTATAAAGCTGATGGCACTATTTTATAGAAAATGTCTTTATTCTTGACAGATGTCAAGTTGAAACACTAAAAAAAATTTAGGAGTGAAGTGTCATGATGCTTGTAACTTGTTTTCAAAATGGTTCAGGAAAAATTTATAACTTTGTATATATAATGTTTTATATATACATGTACAAGGAAAGAAGAGAGAGAAAAAACAAATATGGCAGAATATTAACAGGGATTAATCTAGGCAAAGGCATGCAGATGTTCGCAGTACCACTCTTTCAACTTCTTTGCAGATTTGGAAAAACGTCATAGTAAAAAAGTTGGAGAAATTAGATCTGTATGCTGCTCCTCAAATATTATGTGAAGATAAGTATTCTCTTTTCACTTCATTTTTTCAGTTGAGTATATTATTGGCTACGTTTGCACCTGTATAGTTATCCCCTTGAAAAATATATTTTGTTTTGCCCTGTTGGCTCCCAATAAGGAAGATTCACATGATATTTTTATAACCAGCCACAGCCAAGTTCACTCAGGACTCCTCTGTGCAGCTTCATCTGTACCTTCTCTAATAAGGCGTTTTGTGGCCATGTGTTTCCTGTCTTTCCCGAAGTGCCCCTTTACTGTTCCTCCTCCCGTAGTGTCTCTTCTTATGGCAAATGTTGCCTTTAGCCTCTTTCTTGGCTGCTTGTTCGTTCATCCACTGCTTAATAACGTGATTGTGCGGGCTGACACAGACTCTTCTGCGCTTGACATGAAGGCTGCCAAGAAGGGAAGAAAAAAAAAAAATCACTGATAGACGGTACGAGTAAGTAAAAACTTAGTGAACTGGTAGGCAGTTCCCACTTTGGGACAATGTATGTATGGACACAGACTGAATCCTAAAGCTGAGGACCACAAGGATGAATCTTTACTACTGCACTGCCTGTGGTTCCTCAGACATCCAAAGAAAATATTAAAAGGAGCAGGAGAAGGAATTGGAGGAGGAGGAGGAGAAGGAAGATGGCGAGAGGTAGGAGGAGGGGGAAAGAAGAGGAGGAAAGTGGAAGAAGGGAGAGATGGAGGGAGAGAAACCATGTGAAAACAATTCTCTGTCCTGACTCCAAGCACCCAACCAAAAAAAACCAATGACTTCCTCACTGGAGACCTTAAACACATCCTCCTCCCTGAGGTTTTTCTAGATCCTCTCAGCTAAATGCCTCTTTTTTTCTTTCAATCTCTGTGGCCCCCTGTCTCCTGGTACTTAATTTTCTCCATCTTTTATCTGAGTAGTTGTTTCAGACTCTGTTCTTTTTCTGTGGTCTTATGCTCCTTGAAGGAAGAATAGTCTGGAAGTATCTTGAAAAGGGCTTGTTCACAGCAGGAATTCAGTAATTACTTGTAGATATGAAGTGAAAATTGTTCAAAATAAGGACAATCTGGTTTTGTTTCAACAAAACAATCTTACTATAATATAGATTTATACCATGTCTCAGAATTTGTTCTCGTTTTCATTTTTCTATTATGAAATGTTGACATTGGTGTAGGAGAATCCTAGAACATCACTCACAATTTCTGGTAACTTGAATAATTTCTTTTAATTCCCCATCAGATGCCATCCAGCTCTTATTAATTGTTGAAAATCCTGCTAGCTATACATACACAATCGGGGAAGGCAATGGCACCCCACCCTAGTACTTTTGCCTGGAAAATCCCATGGACGGAGGATCCTGGTAGGCTCCAGTCCATGGGGTCGCTAAGAGTCGGACACGACTGAGCAACTTCACTTTCACTTTTCACTTTCATGCATTGGAGAAGGAAATGGCAACCCACTCCAGTGTTCTTGCCTGGAGAATCCCAGGGACGGGGGAGCCTGGTGAGCTTCTGTCTATGGGGTCGCACAGAGTCGGACACGATTGAAGTGACTTAGCAGCAGCAGCAGCATACATATACAATATTTCTGTATCTGGATAAATGGAAACCCCTCACCCTTCTCTTTGGGAAAAAAACCAGGTGGGGATAGAGATGAGGCTGCTGTTTCTCCGGATGACCCAAGAGGAAGCATCAGCTAACGTGGGGACTTCTGAAATCGGAGGAAAAGTTGGGAAAGGCTTGAATGCACTTGAGCATAATAAAGCCAGCATGTAGGATTATTAACTTAAAAGAACTGAGGCATCTTAATAGGAGGATAACATGTTCTCTAAATGTATTAGATTGAAAGGTCTTCAAAAGAAAAGCTAATTCTCCCTACGGCCCATTGGCTTGCCCTAAGCTATTACAGAAGAAAGCTTGGCTATAGCACCAATATGGAGAACAAACAAATCAACAAACAAGAAAGAGCTGAAGTTCCTACCCTTCCAAAGGACTAAATTCTCTCCTTACCCTGTGGTGTCAGCAAGAATCCGAGCAGACACTCAGGGGAGAAGGACCTCAGTGACAGCCAGATAAGCCCATCGGCTGCAAGGGAGAGAACTAGGACTCAAAGCCAGCATTGCTTGCGGAGTGAGGAGCCCCAGGCAGGGGCATTGGCTCTGGGGCTACAGGAGAGACCTGGATGGGGGAATGCAGACAGAGGATCCAGGAAGGAGGAAAGCACAGGAACACAAGCAACACCTGCCATGTGGGATTTCATGGCCTGCTCAGTGGGGCCTCACACCCTCAATGTAATACAAGCAGAAAAATCAGCTGCCAGAACATAGTGCCCTAACCCAAGATGTGCTGATGTTTTAAAACCCTTAGGTTTAAAGGCTGTTTAAACCCACACTTGCATCACATGTGTCTCCATCAGGATAAGGGGATAACCTTTTTCACACTCCCTGCCCTCCTCCAACTCTATAATATTCTGGTGGGCACTGACACACTCAGTTGTAAATTTCTAGGTGAAGAGTTTGATGCTAAGAAACCATTAGGCTGATCTCTCGATTTTTCTTTTTTTACACATTAGAGTAGCTAGTGACAGTCCAGTAGATTTTGAAGGAAGGCCCTGCCATATATTATAACTATAATTGATCCCTAAAATTTATTTCTTTGCACATTTCTCTAAGCACAACAGCCTTTCAACAACTATTTTTGAAAAAATGCTCAAGCCTCCCAAACAACTTTATTCAATAATCTTAAGTTTTCTTCCTAACGGATGATGTCTATATGATTCAAGAAAACTCAGCCCTCTTCCCAAGATACACAGCTTTGTGTTTTGTTTATGTGTAGAAAGAGCTAGAAACTCTTTAATGAAGTCACTGTAGAGAAATTATAAACAAGCAAACTGCTGTCTCAGACATCAGATGTTACAGTGATTGTGTAAAGGGTGCAAAAAGAAAGGATCTATTTCTAGGCAGAAAAGGACAATGAAATAAATTTAGTGTGTTCACTGTGAGTTAAGTTGTATTAGTTAATTGAGATTAATGATGCATACTATTTCAGAACTGCAATTTCAATGCTTGCAATGCTTTCTGCATCTAAAACACTTATCTCAAACCTTAAAGTCTTTAAACATATTCAAAATTAAGGGAACTAACGTTCAAGAAGAGCAAATTAAAATTGAGATGCTGCTGCTGCTGCTAAGTCGCTTCAGTCGTGTCCGACTCTGTGCGACCCTGTAGACGGCAGCCCACCAGGCTCCCCCGTCCCTGGGATTCTCCAAGCAAGAACACTGGAGTGGGTTGCCATTTCCTTCTCCAATGCATGAAAGTGAAAAGAGAAAGTGAAGTTGCTCAGTCATGTCCGACTCTTAGCGATCCCATGGACTGCAGCCCACCAGGCTCCTCCGTCCATGGGACTCTCCAGGCAAGAGTACTGGAGTGGGTTGCCAATGCCTTCTCCAACGCATGAAAGTGAAAAGTGAAAGTGAAGTCGTTCAGTCACGTCCGACTCTTTGTGACCACATGGACTGCAGCCTACCGGGCTCCTCCGTCCATGGGATTTTCCAGGCAAGAGTACTGGAGTGAGTTGCCATTGCCTTCTCCGAAAATTGAGATGAGATACCACTAAACACGCTAAACTAAAATTAGAAAGACTGGGGCACCAAAAATTGGAAAACATTTTAAAAAACAAAATAGTTAAGGTACTACATTTTGGATAAGTAAAAACATGTTCTGTAGTAAAACAATTTGGAAACAGAGAACATTTAACTTTATATGTCGAATGTAAGGAAACACAAAAGAGATGACTTATCACGTAATCATGTAACTTATGATTACAAAATAAGACATAGTCCAATTTGATCTTACTTGAGATCAAGTCGTAACCACTCTATATCTTTCAGCTGTCTTGTCAGCACAGAGGTGTCAGATTTTCATTTGTTATTTTCATTTCAATTTTTTTCCCACTCAGAATGTATCCCTCGTTTGGCTGAGGCAAGTCATGCACATTGTCTGGTGACTAAAAGCATTTCACCTTCACTGCATCACTGCAATGCAGGGTGTGGAGGGCTAACGTGGGGCTCTGGACATCCTGGTACTGACAGAGTGTGCGTTCACAACACTCTCCCCCTCTCTTGTTCAAATAATGATCTGTATGTTGGGTAGCAGGCAGAGTCCCCCCAACTTATGGTTCACTGGTGGAGAAATGGTCATTCTGCAGGTTTAGCCCTCCTGCCAAACAGCACTCACATGACAGCAGCCAAGTCACAATCCCCATCAGCTCTCTGGATGCGACACGTTGTCACTCTTTCCAGAAGCCTTCTGGAAATATGATGTGAAACCTCTGTGCAGCAGCTGGAGGCAATGGGAAGTATGGCTAATAGAAGAAAAGAAAGAAATGTGAATTCGTATGGTTTATAGAATACATGTTGTTCAGTCGCTAACTCAGGTCCAACTCTTTGCGACCACCATGGACTGCAGCATGCCAGGCTTCCCTGTCCTTCACCATCTCTCGGAGTTTGCTCAAACTCACGTCCATTGAGTCGGTGATGCCATCCAACCATCTCATCCTCTGTTGTCCCCTTCTCCTCCTGTCTTCAATCTTTCCCGGCATCGGGGTCTTTTCCAGTAAGTCAGTTCTTTGCATCAGGTGGCCAAGTACTGGAGTTTCAGCTTCAGCATCAGTCCTTCCAATGAATAGTCAGGACTCATTTCCTTTAGGATTGATTGGTTGGATCTCCTTGAGGTCCAAGGGACTCTCAAGACTCTTCTCCAGCACCACAATTTGAAAACATCAGTTCTTCGGTGCTCAGCCTTCTTTATGGCCCAACTCTCACATCTATTCATCACTACCATAGCTTTTCCTATCGTTTACCATAGGAAAAACCATAGTTTTGACTACATGGACCTTTATTGGCAAAGTAGTGTCTCTACTTTTTCATATGCTGTCTAGGTTTGTCATAGCTCTTCTTCTAAGGAGCAAGCATCTTTTAATTTTGTGGCTGCAGTAAGCATCTGCAGTGACTTTGGAGCCCAAGAAAATAAAATCTGCCACTGTTACCCCTTTTCCCCCATCTATAGAACACTGGCCTGGCTTTATCTCGGAGACTCCAGAGAAACAGAATGTTAACCGGCTTGAACGGGGGGCAATCACTTACTGGGGGCTTTGTGTATGCAGACCACAGAGCAGGACACGTCTCTACCTTCCAGAACTCACATTGTATTTTGGGGAGATAAAACTAAGCACAAGCAAAGACATAAAGCAAGGGAAGATGAGGGCAGTGAGGTTGTGACAAGACTTGCTTGAAGAAGCAAGATTGATAGAGTGTCCCAAAAACTCAGAGGGAACAACCATATGGGCCCCTGAAGCAGGTTTGAAATTAATTGCCCAGGAAGGACTTAACTGAATTTTTGAGGATTTGGAGGGATGGCAAAAAATGAAGACTTGTCTGGCTAGAGGAAGCACGTGGTCAAGAGTTCTGAGATAGGAAAGCATAGGGCACACTTAGGGAATACAGAAAAATAGACCTCTTTGCCTGAACTAAGCTGCTGGGAAGCTGATTGATAGGGATATGGTTCAAAAGATGGACTGACATCACACCATTGACGCCTTGAATGTTAGTCTAAGGAGGTTTATCTTTTTTGAAATGGAGTCCATTAAAGATCGAGAAAATAGAAGGGTTTTAGAAAAATTTGTCTTGCAGTGATGAGCAAGTAGGGATAAGTCGGGTGTGATTAGGGCAGGAAGTCAAGTTAGGAGAAGCTTATGTGACCCAGATAAAAGGAGAAAAGGGCAACACAAATAATGAAAGGAAACTAGTCCCCTACTAAAATGTGTATACGCAAATTCCTCATGCTACCTGCACACAGCAGTCTATGCTCCCCATTCCTCCAAGTGGGTAATACATTTTCTCAAAAGTTAGAAAGTATGGTCAACAGTGGCTGCAGGTGGCAGTCTTATAGTAACAGACAGAAGTTAGCCCCTAAATTAGGATTAAAAGAAATGATTAAAACCCCTCAGTGGTGTCAGCTCTAAGTCTCTGATCTTGGGAAAAGAAGAGATTATTAATGAAAGAAACCAGGTTTTAAAAGCCATTTATGGTATGATCCCATGTATATGAAATGTCCATAGACAAATCCATAGACATAAAGCAGATTAGTGTTTGCCAGGGGTGGGGGTAGGAGGGAATGGGGAATGATTGCTAACAAATACAGGTCTCTTTAAGGGGTGATGAAACAGGCAAGCTGGAATCAAGATTACCAGGAGAAATATCAATAACCTCAGATATACATATGACACCACCCTTATGGCAGAAAGTGAAGAGGAACTAAAAGCCTCTTGATGAAAGTGAAAGAAGAAAGTGAAAAAGTTGGCTTAAAGCTCAACACTCAGAAAACTAAGATCATGGCATCTGGTCCCATCACTTCATGGGAAATAGATGGGGAATCAGTGGAAACAGTGTCAGACTTTATTTTTCTGGGCTCCAAAATCACTGCAGATGGTGACTGCAGCCATGAAATTAAAAGATGCTTACTTCTTGGAAGGAAAGTTATGACCAACCTAGATAGCATATTCAAAAGCAGAGACATTACTTTGCCAACAAAGGTTCGTCTAGTCAAGGCTACGGTTTTTCCAGTGGTCATGTATGGACGTGAGAGTTGGACTGTGAAGAAAGCTGAGCACCGAAGAATTGATGCTTTTGAACTGTGGTGGAGAGGACTCTTGAGAGTCCCTTGGACTGTAAGGAGATCCAACCAGTCCATTCTGAAGGAGATCAGCCCTGGGTGTTCTTTGGAAGGAATGATGCTAAAGCTGAAAGTCCAGTACTTTGGCCACCTCATGCGAAGAGCTGACTCACTGGAAAAGACTCTGATGCTGGCAGGGATCAGGGGCAGGAGGACAAGGGGATGACAGAGGATGAGATGGCTGGATGGCATCACTGACTCGATCGACATGAGTCTGAGTGAACTCCGGGAGTTGGTGACGGACAGGGAGGCCTGCCATGCTGCAATTCATGGGGTTGCAAAGAGTCGAACACAACTGAGCGACTGAACTGAACTGACTGAATAGTTGTACAATTCTGTGAATGTACTAAAAATCACTGAATTGTACATCTTCTGTGTTCATTTTTGTTTTGGCTGTGCCTTACAGCTTTCAGGATCTCAGTTCTCCCACCAGGAACTGAACCCAGACCAAGACAGTGAAAACCCTGAATCCTAACCACTAGGCCACTGGTGAACTCTCTACATTAAATGCCATTTTTTCCTGGCCACTCTGAACTGTGAAGCAAGGCCCATGACAGTAAAGCACTGAATCCTAACCACTGGACTGCCAAGGAATTCCCTATTTCAATTATTTTTAAAGGGCAATGGGAGAACAGAACACTGGTTCTCCTCACATTTATTAATGCATTGATTTCCTGAAACTAATAGTTCCTTTCTTTAGCTACACTGTGCTGCTATTCTTCAAGTAAAGTTGTTTTAATACCCCAAACAAGGTTTTGGGCTTATTCATGTAACTATCCATTCATTCACCCATCTTACTACATAAAAATTATTATGTGAATTCTTATAAATGAAATACTATCTATAGCTATGTCTACAAGTTCTTTTATATTGAATCACTATGTTAGATACTAGGAGTAGAAAAATGAACAGTTACTATTACACAGAACCCTCTATTAGTTGTCACTGAGTCTTTGTGACCCCATGGATATAGCCCACCAGGCTCCCCTATCCATGGGATTCTCCAGGCAAGAATACTGGAGTGGGTAGCCATTCCCTTCTCCAGGGAATCTTCCTAACCCAGGGACTGAACCTGGGCCTCTCACATTGCAGGCAGATTCTTTAGCATTGAGCCACCAAGGCAGCCCCAGTTGTGACCCAGGCTACTGTAAAATCTGACACGGACTTTGAAAAGCTATGTGGGAATTAAGAATCATAGGTGAACTTATGTGTTTAAGAATTCGAGTTATCTGAATGCTGACTTCAATTAAAAGCACAGTTTTAACCCAGAAAAGCACCCGGGACCTATACGTACTTAATAAACTGGATGACATTTCTCAGATATTAAAGTAAGATGGGCTCACCTGGAGATCACTTAACCTATTAAATTAACTATCAAAAGACAAGAGGCAGGCAAGCACATTTGGTGTTCATAGATGTGACTGGTGCCCTAGTGAGGCACCTGGAAATACAGTAGGCCAAGAAAGGCAGAATCCTTTGAAGAGTACACGAGTTAGGCAATGAAGCTTGTGGGATGGTTAGGACTAGGGCTAAGGTAAGATTCTTGCAGATAACATCACGCCCCCAGAGGTTTTCTCATGAAGCTTCCTGTCCAAATATTTCCATTTTTAAAGAACAATCCGTGCTTCCCTAGTGGTCCAGTGATTAAGAATCTGCCTTGAAATGCAGGGGATACAGGTTTGGTTCGATCCCTGGTTATGGGAAAATCCCATGTTGCCATAGAGCATCTAAGCCCGGGAGCCACAACTACTGAGTCAGTACTCCAGAGCCTTGAAGCCATGCTCCACAATAAGAGGCCAGCACCCCACAGCTAGAGAGTAGCCCCGGCTCATCAGAACTGCCTGCACACAGCAATGAAGACCCAGAGCAGCCCCCCAAAAAAGAACCATCGGGAACGTCCTCTGATTTCAATAATTAATAAAACTATAAAAACATTTTTATTTTTGCATTTTTATATTTTTGCATATATGCTCATAAACAAGATTAGTCTATATTTTCCCCTGAAGTCATCCTTGAATGTTTTGAGTGTTAACATTACATTAATCACCAACAATGCATCAGTTAGCTTTCTCTATTTTTCTATTATTTGGAAAGTTTGTGTAAGACAGGAATTGCCTGTTCTTTCACTGTTTGGTAAAACCTCTAAAACCAGCTAGGCCTGGTGTCTATCTGAGGAAAAGATGTTCAGCTCTGACTCAGTTTCCTTAAGAGTTACGTGTTTATTTAGATTTTCTATAACCTCAATCAATTTTGATAGCTTTCTAAGAAATTGTCCATTTCATCTACAATTTTTAATATTTTGTCCCTGAAAGAATTCAGAACATGTGACCCCACAGTATTCCATTCTGGCATGTTGATTATTTTAAGTTAAAGTCAGAAAAACAGCAGATGCAAAAAGGGCACTCTGACCTTCCTAAAAGCAAGATACAAAACTTCCAAGTAAAAGGTACTCTCCCTGCACCTGGGGAAGAAAGAAATTTTTAGCATTTTCCAACCTTCTGGGTGAAATGAGATAGTGTCTCCATGAGACATGAAGTTGCAGCCAAGGAAAATCTGTACAAACTTTGTGAAACTAACCCTTATCTTCCTCATTGCTTTCCCATGCTTAACTGCCTTAGTTCAAGTTCCTTTGTTTTCTCACATTTTCACAAATTACCACTTTGTCCAACTTTATGTAAAAGCCATAACTCAAACTGCTTCTTTGAATCTACATTTCCTTGTGAAAGGCACCCATTAAATAAACTTGTATGCTTTTTTCTTATTAATCTGTCTTTTGTTATAGGGGTCCTAGTAAAGAACCTAGAAGGATGGAAGGAAAGTTGTTTTTTCCTCTCCCCTACATTACGCCATTATCTGTAGTTAAGAGTTCTCTTTCCATTATATAGTGTTTTGAATAGGCAGCTCCGGTGCAAAGTAACCATTTAAAAACTTTGATCTAAATAATAAAGCTAATTTATTTATAAATTTACAAATACCATTTGCTTAGAAACTAAAAAAAAAATACATTCAACTCATAGGCCAAATGCAAATCACAAAACATTAATTCTGGAAAATAATAGAAATGGTATTTATTATAATGGGTGGAACAGAGCTAAGTCTAACATAAGTGCATTTATTTAAACCACAAACAGGATAAAATAATTGAGTGTCAACCATAAATTGGCACCTGCCATGGGTGCTTGCCATCTACTTCTACAAGGATTAAATCCTGTTGGGCTGCAGCTGCTGACCTCCAACACTCCCTGAAGGAGTTCAGGGTGGGGAGCAGAAATGAGGCACTCTGCTCAAGGAAACTGGCAGGACAGGTCTTCAGATAGATATTCTCAGGAGCTGATTTTATGAGTGCAATTCTTGTAGATCCTCATATCTAGAAAAGCACTAAAATTCTTCATGGTGATGACTGTTTCTCATGTCAAGCAGAGGTTGCAGGAGCCCAGCAGAAAAGAAACTTTCTACAAAAACTATGTATTTGATTGCATGTAGTCCGCCTTTACCAAAATCACATACATGCTCTCTTTCTCCCTACTTCTTTGGAACAGTTTCTCAGAGCCATCTGAGGTGCTGTCTCCCAGGGTACAATCCTCATATTGTCCCACATAAAACTTAACTGGCAACTCTCACGTTGTGCATTTTCTTTAGTTGACAAGTGTTCCACTCATATCCTTAGAAAAGGAAAATCAGAGGAAAAACTAAAACAAAAAATGGGAAAAAGACAAGCAGAACGGTGTCCCAGCCTTCACGGCTGTCCCAGCACACGTATCTGTAGGCGAGGGCGACACAAGTCGGGAGACCCGGTGCTGGAGCGGAGGCCCCAGCTCAAGGAAGGGGAGAAGGAGTGCAGAGCGACAGCCCTGAGCAGCGGGTGGTGCTTGCAGCTGGTCGGGGCTGCGTCCGGCAGCCTTTCCGGCCTCTGCGCCTGCGCAACCTGCTGGGCGGCTTTCTGTCCCAGGCCGCGTTTGGTGCCCGGGCACAGGGAGAGCACTGGGAGCGGAGCCCGGGTCAAGGATAACAAGGACTGCGCCTGGAGGAGGGTGGCGTCCTGCTACCGGCGAGGCTACTCACAGGCCCACGGACGCCCGGTACCGCGAGCCTGCTCCTTCGCCGCGAACCCCGGGGACCTCAAGCACCTCCGCCCTCCCCCGGGACTTCGCCGCCTCTGAACCGCGATTCCAGGGGACGCGTTTCGGCGTTCCAGGCAGCCCTTCCTGGAGCTGAAGGGGAAAGCAGATGTGTTGGGCACATCTTTCCCACCTCCGTTAGTTTTTTTGGTTGCTTGATCTACCTGTTTCTGATGCACGTAGGTTAAAAAAAAAAAAAAAATCTTACACTGTTGTTGAGATTTTGTCAGGTTTGGGGGTTTTTGTTTTGACAGTCTCCTTTTACAGGACATCACTTGGGTTCAAATGCAAACGAGTACTCTCCTGGCCGGGGTCCGCATCTCATTTAACCATCATTTACCATTACCCAAGCCAGAAACTCGTGTGTCATTCCGTCTTCTTGCAATGCACAGCCAGTCACAGACACCTGTACATTTTACTCCCTGGACATTTCTCAGATTTGTCTCCCTGCTTTTTGTCCCTGTTATCACTGCCCAAGTTCCAGACCTCAGCAGTTGGAACCACTGAGCATCCCAGTTGCCTCCTTGCTCCCAGTCTTGCCCTTTCTCCCCATGGATCTGAGGCCTTATGGTACCATGTGGTTTTCTGGCTTTATATATTTTATATGTGTATAAAATTTAGGGTTTATATGACTGTGCCTTTTGACTGTGGACTCCCTCAGCATATCTTTATGCCCACGCCACATAGCACAGTGCCTGGGATTAGTGCTTTTCCTTTTTAAAAAATAAGTTCTTGGTCAAGGTCTTATGTCCCAAGTGTCCTAAAAACTGCACAGTGCTTTTTCAAAGACATACCATCCTCCCACCCTCAACTAATTAGGGGTTAATTCAATACGATAAATCACTTGTAGTCTATGTAATATTTTAAAGATGATGCTATTAGTATCTCATTAAAAGCATTATCTTTCATTATAGTGTTATCGCCAATGTTCCTGTTGGTTTGGGGTTGTCATCGTTGTTTCCAGTATTGTCAGAGAATTGAATGGTTAATTTGCTACAAATGTCTGTCTCTGATTTGACTTTATGTCTGTGATCCAATTTTGGTCACTAAGAGAAGGCTTTAAATATTTCCTTACTCAAGACTTAAGACCAACAATAAAACACTGCAAATTCGTGATATAATAATTAGATTCTGAGCTTTAAGGATTCTGTTACTGTAGAGAGGTGACCCAGCTTGCTCTCTTACTTAGATGAATGGCTACTCAAAGTGTGGTTCTCAGAGCTATGGTATGGTGTCCTTTGAGGGCTTATTAGAAATGCAGTTTGGAAAATACCAATACAAATAACACTTTAGAGAACACAGTAGAATGGAAACAGAGCAAAGGTACATGCCATCCTTAGAGAAATATTCCCAGGATAAAGCTGAAAATGATAAGAAAGATTCACTTGGCTTCTGTCAGTATCTCAAGTCTACAAGTACAATTTAAAAATGGCAATAGGTATAAAATTTTTTAAAGTGAAAAAAAAACAAAACAAAACAGAATGACAGCAGTTAAATGTTCCAATTATAGTTGGTTGGGGACACACTTCCCCTTCTAGTGAATTTCATACTTTAACGGAGCCATATCATACTTTGAATACCTACAAAGAAAGGTGTCCAGTGCGCACCACATAGGCAAGAAGGACTCACTAAGGCATGATGCATGAAACTGCTGTGTCCACATAAAGTCCTCCCAGATACTTCTTGGAGCCCTGAGATAATGTTTGTGTAACAGGGAATGTTTGTGCAACAGGAATGTTTGTGTAACATTTATATATATATATATATGGGGTCTATGCCTGGTTTATGTTTATACATCAAATGATGTAGTAAAATAATTTAAATGTCATCATTAAGAATGAAGAGAATTTTTTTCTTTAAAGGAGTCCATATATGACTGAAATTTGAGACAGTTGCTACTGTATTATAAGAAGTCACTCTGCTTCTCTAGACATAGGAAAGAACATTAAAAAAAACAAATATGAGGGAAGTTTAAGAGGGAGGAGACATATGTATGCCTATGGCTGATTTATGCTGATGTATGGCAGAAACCATAACAACATTATAAAGTAATTATCCTCCAATTTAAAATTAAATTAAAAACAGAACAAAGCACACTAAAGAGAAACCAAAGGTAGCTGGGCATGTTATGTCTGGCCTCTTGGGGACCACTCCTGGTGAAATGGAGAGTCCCAGTTTACAAGCACAGATGTATATTCTTGGCAACCCTCTGTAATGAATCTGCTATAACTGAAACAAACAAAAGATAAAGTTTTCTTTCAGGACTCAAGCAGCAAGTCCCTAGCACGTATCTCTAATCAGGAGCCATCCTACTCTGAGAAGGCTGATCATCAGAAGAAACTTGAAGAAAGCCAATTTGGGACTCAATGAAGTAAAATCCCCCAACTTGTATCTGCTGGACAACAGTGGACATTTAGTCTTTAATGTAAAATAAAAACAGAAAGACACACAAACCCTGGATTGTGGCTTTAAAGAATCTGGCTTTTGGCCACTGAATAATAGACATTTTTATGGAGTCAGAATTGATTTCTGGGAATTGGCAGCTACATCATTGGGGGTGGAGTATTGCCCTATCTTTGGGTAGAATCCAAGGCTTTTAATTATGGGTAAGTCAACTGCTTCCTGATTTATACAGAACATTTGGGAAATGCCAGTTACTAAGCCATCACATCAAGATGGCCACTGTAGGCACCATTAAGATAATGGAACATTTAATGTCTTACAAAACAAAACATATTTTCCAAGTCTCAGACTGGCACAGGCCACTTCCTTATTTCCCCAAGCCCAAGACAATGGCCATAGTCAGTGTTCACCTCCCTGCCTCCCATCCTGACCTTCCTCCCAGCCTGCATTCCTTACAACCTCCACAGGGCACTTGAGACACACAGACCCTTGAACGGAAGCTTCCTACAGAAAGCACTGGACAGTGACTGCAGTCATGAAATTAAAAGACGCTTGCTCCCTGGATGAAGAGCTATGAAAAAACTAGACAGCGTATTAAAAGGCAGACATCATTTTGCCAACAAAGGTATGTCTAGTCTAAGCTATGATTTTTTTTTTTCTAGTAGTCATGTATGGATGTGACAGTTGGACCATGAAGAAGGCTGAGTGCCTAAGAATTGATGCTTTTGAACTGTGGTGTTGGAGAAGACTTTTGAGAGTCCTTTGGACTGCAAGGAGATCCAACCAGTCAATCCTAAAGAAAATCAATCCTGAATATTCACCAGGACTGAAGCTGAAGCTGGAGCTCCAATACTTTGGCCATGTGATGCGAAGAACTGACTCATTGGAAAAGACCCTGATGCTGGGAAAGATTGAAGGTGGGAGGAGAAGGGGATGACAGAGGATGAGATGGTTGAATGGCATCACTGACTCTATGGACATGAGTTTGAGCAAGTTCCAGGAGATGGTGAAGGGCAGGGAAACCTGGCATGCTGCAGTTCATGGGGTTGCAGAATCAGACACAACTTAGCAACTGAACAACAATATATATTGGGATGCGCTTTTAAGGTTAACTTAATATTAATACATGTCCCACCAAAAAAAGGAAGGTACATCACTTATTTCTAAATGGCAGAAACTTGGAGCTTCTCAGACAATGTGATTTTCCTGTGACCCAAACTGCCGTGGGCCTCCCTGGTGGCTCAGATGGTAAAGAGCCTGCCTGCAATGCGGGAGACTCAGGTTCAATCCCTGGGTCAGGAAGATCCCCTGGAGAAGGAAATGGCAACAAACTCCAGTATTCTTGGCTGGAAAATCCCGTGGATGTTTGAGAAACCTGGTGGGGTACAGTCCATGGTGTTGCAAAGAGTCGGACATGACTGAGCGACTAACACACAAACCACCTTAGGAGAAGCCCTGAGACTAATTTAGAAATTACAGTCACATCTCCTCAGCTCTTTCTTATCATCATCAACTGTTCCTTTTCAAACACCTCAGTGTTTTTTTGTCCCACCCTCTTTGCCAGAACTCATTCCCAAGCAGACCTTGGCCTTGAGTCTGGCAGGGCTTTCCTCATCACCCTGCCTCCTCCGCCTGCCCTTCCCTCCCTCCTCTCCTGGAGGAGTGCTGCTGCTACCTCTGCCACAGGGAAGGCTAGAAACAGGCCAAGAAGCGGATGGGGGAGACATATACACTTTTATTTCAAAGCTTCATGTGAAAAAAAAAAAAATCGTATTGCCAGTACTAGGAATGAAGCCTTAGCTGGTAGACTTTTGGAAAACAATGGATCTGAGTCCTAAAATCTCAATGGTGAAATTTTCTGAAAAATTTACAGAAATATAAAATGAAAAACTTTTTGCCTTGATAAAATGGAAGGACAGAGATGAAGAACTGTGCTCAGCTCTGCACATGTATAAATATGTAAAGCTCTGCACACTGAGGTGCTATATTGGGAGTCCCTAAGCAAATGCCCACAGGAATCAAGCAGTTAATAGGATGTTAATAGCCAAGCAGTTAATAGCAGGTTTTTTTTTTTTTTTTTTTTTTTTATATTGTGCTAGGGTATAGCTGATTAACAAGCAATGTTGTGATAGTTTCAGGTGAATGGCAAAGGGCTAGTATGCTCTATTCATTCTTGCCAGAGAAAAGTGGAACCAGTGTTGCCAGACCTGATTTTTCAGGAGAAGCCCTAAAATCCAGTTTGTATGTGTGTACACACAACTATTTGTATGTGAAACCTGTCAATTTAAAATGTTGCCTGAAGTTTTCAAAAAGCAGACCAAACAAAATTGACATTTTACCTTTGTTCTGAATTTAGAGAATCTATTCAGGGTAAAGTTTCAGAAAATAAGACAGTGGAAAAGAGTCAAATCAATCAAGTATTAAATACCTATATTTAGGATTTCCTAAGTACAGTAGAAAAGATTGCCTCTGGTCCAAACGCAGTTATAATCTTCATATGAGTGAGTGAGTGAAGTCGCTCAGTCGTGTCCGACTCTTTGCAACCCTATGGACTGTAGCCCACCAGGCTCCTCCATCCATGGGATTCTCCAGGCAAGAATACTGGAGTGGGTTGTCATTTCCTTCTCCAGGGGATCTTCCCAACCCAGGGATCGAACCCAGGTCTCCCACATTGCAGGCAGACGCTTTAACCTCTGAGCCACCAGGGAAGTCCATAATCTGCATACAGATGCCAGCAACTCAAAATAGAAGTTCTCTCTGATATAATTTGTATGGTTCAATCTCCTTTATCCTGAGTCCCTTTTGTAGGATCAGACTGAAGTTTTGGTTTTTAGTATCCACAGGGCTGACTTTGGTCTGAAAGCTTGCAACTTGCCAAACCCTAAACCAGAGGTCAAGTCTATCTTTCTTCCAGGAACGTTCACACTTGTATTCAGGTTAGCAGGTAGAGTGAGGGGGCAAAAGCTGAAGACAGCCTTTAATAGGCTCTCCTTCAGCCTCTACTGGGGGATTTTCTAAGATAGTATCATCAGAAAAAGGAAGCACTGCTCAAAATTGCACAGGTGGCAAATTACTGATATTCCTGTTCAAATGAAGTTCCTTTCTGAAATTATCTCTTGGAGATGAAGGATTGAAATATATGCCATTCTCATGTAGATAACAGGAAATTCCTGCCCCTAACTGCTGGCGGTACCTCACTCCTTCCAGTTCCATCTTGGAAGGCAGCCCCCCTCCTTCCATTGGAGGCTGAGATCACTGGACACCCCCACTCACCTTCTGAGGGGCGAAAAGCCACACAGGCAGCCAAAGCCAGGAGGGAGAGTCCTGTCTGCTGCATTCCCATCTGCCCCAGAGTGCAACAGCAGCAGAGGCGAGTCTGTAAGATCAGGAAATGAGGCTAAAAGTGTCCTTGGGTGCAGAGAAAGAGCCTGGAGGAAAGCAAGCCAGAAAGCCCCGCCCTGGGAGGTGCCAGGGTACCTCTTTCTCATGTTTCTTTCCTTGAAACTGGGCTCTTTCTCAGGACCAGAGCTGTTTGCTACCACCTGGGGGTCAGGCGATGTCAGTGGTGATCTGCCACCTGGTGAGGTTCTTGTGAGTTTGGAGGTGTGCACCAGAATTTGGGGACAATTAAAAAAATACCTGCCTACATGAATTCCTGCACAGAGTTATAAATCAGAATTTTGGAGCAGAGGCCCAGTAATTTGAGTCTTAAGAAAAGCTCCATAGGTGATTCTGAAGGACACCTCTATTGAGAACTCCTGCATAAAGGAATCAGGGTTTTTAAGTAGCTTGCTGAAACTGAGCTTCTAGGGACAAAGGTGGCAAGTCATAAAAAGCATTATCTGGTGGAAAGATGGGAAAATTCAACTCCACTTTGGTCTTGGTTGGCAGCCAATGTGTTTCCAGTGAGGCTGTTAGCTTATTTAGGAGAAAGGTGATATGACAGGTAGAGGGGCTATGCTTGGTTAAAAAAAAAAAAAAAAGAGCCCCAGCACAGGTGTGAGCAGCCAGGAGGAGGTATGGGGCGGGTTCTAGGCCAGCTTTGTCAATAATCAGCTTTGTGAATAAAGCTATAGGGTAAACTGAGAGTGTTGGGTTCTACTCCCACCTTTTCTACTAACTGGTTGTATAACTTCAGCAAATGTTCTTAATCTTTGTGTAAATAAGAAATTCACTGGATGATCTCTGAAGTCCTGCCATGCTTCCTCTGACTGCACTGTGTCATGCAGTGGGCCCCCTTTTTAAATTAAAAATATTTATTTATTTGGCTGTGCTGGAGACTTTGGCGGAGACTGGTGGGCTGCCGTCTATGGGGTCGCACAGAGTCGGACACGACTGAAGCGACTTAGCAGCAGTTCAAATTCACACAAGCTACAAGTGTAAAATATACACACAAAGTGTTAGTGGCTCAGTCGTGTTCGACTGTTCGTGACCCTATGGAGCCCACAAGGCTCCTCTGTCCATTACAGCCCACGAGGCTCCTCTGTCCATGGGATTCTCCAGGTAAGATTGTTGGAGTGGGTTGCCATTCCCTTCTGCAGGGGATCTTCCAAACCCAGGGATCAAACCTGGTCTTTTGCATTCCAGGCAGATTCTTTACAATCTGAGCCACCGGGGAACTCCTATAAAACACACACTAGATTTCAAAGATTTGATACAAAGAAATACAAAATATGTTGTCAATAACTTAGTGTTGATTATATGCCAAAATGGTATTTGGATATATTGAGCCTGGTGTTATAAAGCAAACCTGACATCTACCAGCAGATCAGTTTGACTGGAGTGAGGGCAAAACTGATGGCATTTCTGTCTGGAGAGAACATGGTGTGATTATTGGGTGCCTGTGTCTCTGGGTCAAAGGGTATTTAGCAGGCAGACTTGGGCCAGAACTCACTGGGAAGGAGCTTCAAAAGCAGGTTCATTCACACACGTAAGAAACAAACTTAGGGTTGTGGTCATTTTCTGGTGTTTATTCCTGTTATGGAAATACTGCGGGAATCACTTCTATGGTCTTTGTTCACTCATCTCAAAATTTTCTTACATTCTTAGAAACGGAACTTCTCAAAGAGTATGCAAGTTTTTAATATATATTGCCAGCTTGAAATAGATGGGGAAACAGTGGAGACAGTGTCAGACTTTATTTTGGGGCCTCCAAAATCACTGCAGATGGTGATTGCAGCCATGAAATTAAAAGACGCTTACTCCTTGGAAGGAAAGTTATGACCAACCTAGATAGCATATTCAAAAGCAGAGACATTACTTTGCCACCAAAGATCCATCTAGTCAAGGCTATGGTTTTCCCAGTGGTCATGTATGGATGTGAGAGTTGGACTGTGAAGAAAGCTGAGCTCCGAAGAATTGATGCTTTTGAACTGTGGTGTTGGAGATGACTCTTGAGAGTCCCTTGGACTGCAAGGAGATCCAACCAGTCCATTCTGAAGGAGATCAGTCCTGGGTGTTCATTGGAAGGACTGATGCTGAAGCTGAAACTCCAATACTTTGGCTACCTCATGTGAAGAGTCAACTCATTGGAAAAGACCCTGATGCTGGGAGGGATTGGGGGCAGGAGGACAAGGGGACGACAGAGGATGAGATGGCTGGATGGCATCACCAACTCAATGGACATGAGTTTGAGTGAACTCCAGGAGTTGGTGATGGACAGGGAGGCCTGGTGTGCTGCAATTCATGGGGTCACAAGGAGTCAGACACAACTGAGAGACTGAACTGAACTGAGCTGAACCTCACACTATTGTAAATATGTGTGTGCCTCTGTCCTCCAGTAGACTGGGACTCAGTGAGGACCGGGTCTGTATCCTATTCATCATTATACCCCTAGTGCCTCACTCAGTGTGCAGCAAATACTAGAGGCTTTGTGTTGAATGAATAAGAAATTGGATTATTCGAATAAGCCTTCATTACGTGGGCAAAATCTTGCCAATGGCGGTCACAGAAGTCCGCTGTTAGTACTGTGGCCTCTTCTGAATATCTATAGTCCAACTAGTAATAATATTTCAAATGGTCGTTTCTCAGAAGGAATTGTTTTTCTATACCATACAGAAAAGAAAAATTATGCATTGAGTTTTCTTTAAAGCATGGAGGATGGTTAGTTATTAAAATATATTTGAGGACTTCTCTGGTGGTCCAGTGGTTTAGGAATCCAGCTGCCAATGAAGGGGACATGGGACCAATCCCTGGTCCAAGAAGTTTCCACGTGCCTCAGGGCAACTCAGCCTAATGCACCGCAACTACCGAGCCCATGTGCCACAACTACAGAAGCCCACATGCCCTAAAGCCATGTCCCCAACATGAGAAGCCACCGCAACGTGAGGCCGTGCACTGCAACTGGAGAAAGCCCCCACACAGGAACAGTCAAAAATAAATAAATCACCGACTCGATGGACGTGAGTTTGAGTGAACTCCGGGAGTTGGTGATGGACAGGGAGGCCTGGCGTGCTGCAATTCATGGGGTCACAAAGAGTCGGACACGACTGAGCGACTGAACTGAACTGAACTGAACTGATGTGTGTGTGTGTGTGTGTGTGTGTGTTAGTCACTCAGTTGTATCTGTCTCTTTGCAACCCCATGGACTGTAGCCTACCAGGCTCCTCTGTCCATGGAATTCTCCAGGCAAGAACACTGGAGTGGGTAGCCTTTCCCTTCTCCAGGGGATCTTCCCAACCTAGGGATTGAATGTGTCTCCCACACTGCAGACAGATTCTTTACTGACTGAGCCACAAGGGAAGCCTGTATATATATATATGTGTGTGTGTGTGTGTGTGTGTGTGTGTGTACATATATATATATATTTCACCCACCAGGGAATTTGTAGACTTGAAACAAGGATCAAGGATGGGTGACTGAGTGAGAGAGTGAATATGTGATATTTCAGAAATCTGTATTCTTTAGAAATCAGATAGAACATCTTTCAGCTGAGATGGCTTTTAGGAGTGCCAGGCTGGGTCTCTTTCAGTGCTGCAGTTTCTGACTTGTGCTCTAACTAAAAGTGTGCCGGGGTTGGGCGTCAGGTATGCCAAAGTAAACAGAGCAGAGAATGTGAATGAGGGACCAGGTGGAAACAGTATGACGGGGAGAGCCTCAGTAGGGAATTTCCCTCTCACTGAATTCTTATTCCTGGTTAACACTGTAGTTTCTGTTCCAGACTTAAACTTATAACTTTTCTTTTTTAGCCTTCATGCTTTCCATATATATAAATAATCCAGATTCAGTCCAATATCATCAGTTTTTTATGATGTTAACAGATAGAAATATAGTCACTTGCCTAAGATCAGTCAATACATTGGGAATCAGAGCAGAATCAGATCAGATCAGATCAGTCGCTCAGTCGTGTCCGACTCTTTGCGACCCCATGAACCGCAGCACGCCAGGCCTCCCTGTCCATCACAAGCTCCCGGAGGTCACTCAGACTCGCATCCATCGAGTCAGTGATGCCATCCAGCCATCTCATCCTCTGTCGTCCCCTTCTCCTCCTGCCCTCAACCCCTCCCAGCATCAGAGTCTTCTCCAATGAGTCAACTCTTCGCATGAGGTGGCCAAAATACTGGAGTTTCAGCTTTAGCATCATTCCTTCTAAAGAAATTCCAGGATTGATCTCCTTCAGAATGGACTGGTTGGATCTTCTTGCAGTCCAAGGGACTCTCAAGAGTCTTCTCCAACACCACAGTTCAAAAGCATCAATTCTTCGGCGCTCAGCCTTCTTCACAGTCCAGCTCTCACATCCATACATGACCACAGGAAAGACCATAGCCTTGACTAGGCGAACCTTTGTTGGCAAAGTAATGTCTCTGCTTTTGAATATGCTATCTAGGTTGGTCATAACTTTCCTTCCAAGGAGCAAGCGTCTTTTAATTTCATGGCTGCAGTCACCATCTGTAGTGATTTTGGAGCCCAGAAAAACAAAGTCTGACACTGTTTCCACTGTTTCCCCATCTATTTCCCATGCAGTGATGGGACCAGATGCCATGATCTTCGTTTTCTGAATGTTAAGCTTTAAGCCAACCTTTTCACTCTCCACTTTCACTTTCATCAGGAGGCTTTTTAGCCCCTCTTCACTTTCTGCCATAAGAGTGGTGTCATCTGCATATCTGAGGTTATTGATATTTCTCCCAGCAATCTTGATTCCAACTTCTGTTTCTTCCAGTCCAGCATTTCTCATGATGTACTCTGCATATAAGTTAAATAAACATGGTGACAATATGCAGCCTTGACGTACTCCTTTTCCTATTTGGAACCAGTCTGTTGTTCCATGACCAGTTCTAACTGTTGCTTCCTGACCTGCATACAGATTTCTTAAGAGGCAGATCAGGTGGTCTGGTATTCCCATCTCTTTCAGAATTTTCCATAGTTTATTGTGATCCACACAGTCAAAGGCTTTGGCATAGTCAATAAAGCAGAAATAGATGTTTTTCTGGAACTCTCTTGCTTTTTCCATGATCCAGCGGATGTTGGCAATTTGATCTCTGGTTCCTCTGCCTTTTCAATTGCACTCATCTCACACGCTAGTAAAGTAATGCTCAAAATTCTCCAAGCCAGGCTTCAGCAATATGTGAACCGTGAACTTCCTGATGTTCAAGCTGGTTTTAGAAAAGGCAGAGAAACCAGAGATCAAATTGCCAACATCCGCTGGATCATGGAAAAAGCAAGAGAGTTCCAGAAAAAAAAAAGCAAGAGAGTTCCAGAGCAGAATAGTAACTCTAATAAAAACAGAATATCCTCCAGAAAACCTGAAAAAGAAGTGTGAGTGATGACTAGTCTTTCTGGGTGTTGAACTATACCGTAAATCAACTATCATTAAAAGAGTTATAGTAGGGGCTTCCCTCATGGCTCAGTGGTAAAGAATCCGCCTGCCAACGCAGAAGACACAGGTTCCATCCCTGGTCCAGGACAATTTCACGTGCTGTGGGTCAACTAAGCCCGAGTACCACAACTACTGAGCCTGTGCTCTAGAGCCCGGGAGCCAAAACTTCTAGCCCATGTGCCGCAGCTACTGAAACACACCTGCCTGGAGCCTGTGCTCCACAGGAGAGGCACCACGATGAGAAGCCCCCACACCACAATAGAGAATAGCCCCCGCTCTCTTTTCTGCATAGAGAAAAGTCCATGCAGCAACGAAGACCCAGCACAGCCAAAAGTAAGTAAAGAAAACAAAAGAGATTGTAAAGACTCATAGCAGACACAAGACACCAGTGTGTAAATCCAGAAAATATGTGTGAATTTAATACATAGTAAAGTTAGCATTTTACTTCAGCAAAAACTGAATTATTCAATGAAATGTTTGCAGCAACTGGTTAACCACGTGGAAAAGACAAAGCCGAAGCTTTAGATTCCAGATGTACTATGTATATAATGTAAATAGTTAAAACATAAAGGTATCCAATGGAAATATGAACTTTAAAAAATGGAGCAGCAAATGACTTTCTAAGCATAAAATAAGACTCATAAAATTAGACTCAAAAATAAGAAGAATGAAAAATTTTACTGTATAAAAAGTGAAATTCTTTCACCGAAAAATAAAACTCTGTAAAAGACAAATGGCATAAAGGTGCATGTGGTGGGGGTAGGGGGTGTGACATCTGTAAGACCACAGACAAAGGGCTATTATGTAAAAAGATCCTGAGTATCAATAAGGAAGAGGCCAGTGACTTAATGGAAAATTTGGCTATGGATATGAATAGGTAGTTCATAGAAATAAGGCTTATAAACATTACTCAGCATTATTCAACATTCAAAACTACTTGAGCAAAAAGAAAGTAAAGTGAGATACATTTTTTCACCTATGAAAGTGGCAAAGATCAAAGTGTGTTAGCTAGTATTTATCACCAGTGGTTAGGAGTGTAATTTGGTGCAAAGTCTTAGGACATTAATTTAGTAATACTTATCAGTTTAATATGAAGATATTCTTTGACATAAGATTTTCACTATCAGAGTTTATTCTACGATACAGACTACAAGTACGCAAAGATGGATGCATAAGAATCTCATTGTAGCATTTTTAATAGCAAAATATTAAAGAGAACTCACACACCTATCAGTCATATCAATAGGGTATTAGAAAAATAAATTATGGCACACCACGCAATGGACTACTGCAACAGTAAAGATAATGTATTGTAAGAAAAGACTTCGGGTCTGTAAGGGAAAGGGAAAAAGACTGCAAAGCAGTGGAAAATAGTCTTTCCTCTCTGTTTGCTTTGGCAAACTGATGCTCAACCCCATCGCACATTTAATTACAGAGTGTAAATCATGAAGCCACTTAAGCACTTAAGAGGACTTAGCCTGGCTCTCCTAAAAGCCATTTCAGCTGCAAGATGTTTTATACTGAATCTAAAGAATGCAGATTTCTGAGATAACACATATTCGCTCAGTGCCCTTGGCCTAGGCTTCAAGAATATTATATATCTACATCTATAATATCTTGTATGTGTACAAATGAAATACAGATGCATGCAGACATTTTCACAGGCATAGAAAATTTCTGGAATGAGGAGGGCCAAGTTCTTCTTAGTGATTGTCTCTGAGGAAGGTGAATGTCTACGATGGTAGAAAAATCTACTTTTCATTGTGTGTACTTTTTTATGGGTTGAATTTTTACTAATTATATATATATATTTTTAAATTTATTTTAAATATTATTTTAAATACTTATTTTTGGCTGTGTTGCACAGCATGTGGGATCTTAGCTTTCCAGCCAGGGGTCGAACCCATACCCTTTGCAGTTGAAGCATAGAGTCTTAACCACTGGAGCGGCAGGGAGGTCCTTAATTTTATATTTATATATGTATATATATTTTAAATTGCTGAGCAACATTAGCACAAATTTAGTTTGCTTAAGACAACATCTGTTTATTGGCTCACAGTTTCCATGGGTCAGGAGTCAGGAATAACTTCCTACCTGGGTCTTCTGCTCAGCTTCTGACTCCTATCAATATGTCAGCAGGGGCTGCACTTTCTCCTGAGGCTGCACTTTCTTTCCACGCTCACGTGGCAGTTGACTCATTTCCTCATGGTTGTTGCACTCCTTGTGTCTGGCTTCTTCAAGGCCAGCAAGAGGGTCTGATCTCTAGATTCTCTTTTAAAGAGCTCACCTCATTAGGTGAGGTCCATCTAGAAGAATCTTCATTTTGATTCTCTTAAAGTTAGTTTTAGGGATTGCACATCTGCAAAATTTCTTTGTCTTTGCCATAGTTGACTAGAAGCAAATGACAGGATTTCAGGAAGCCAGAGTCACTGGGGTCTTAGAGTTCTGTTGAACACACCAAGATTACCAACTATAAAACCATTATCACCATCACAGCAATATCTAATCCTTGTTCAGTTGCTAAGTCATGTCTGTCTCTTTGCGACTCCATGGACTGCAGCACTCCAGGCTTCCCAGTCCTTCACCATCCCCAAGAGCTTGCTCAGACTCATGTCCATCACGTCAGTGATGCCATCCAACCATCTTATCCTCTGTCATTCTTCTTCTTTTGCCTTCAATCTTTCCCAGGGTCTTTTCCAATGAGTTGGCTCTTCGTATCAGGTGGCCAAAGGATTGGAGCTTCAGCTTCAGCTTCAGCATCAAGTCCTTTCAATGAACATTCAGGGTTGATTTCCTTTAAGATGACTGGTTGGATCTCTTTGCTGTCCCAGGGACTCTGAAGAGTCTTCTCCAGCACCACAAATTAAAGCATCAATTTTTTGGTGCTCAGCCTTCTTTACAGTCCAACTCTCACATTTGTACATAACGACTGGAAAAAAACCATAGCTTTGACTATACGAATCTTTGTTGGCAAAGTGGTATCTCTGCTTTTTATTATGCTGTCTAAGTTTGTCATAGCTTTCCTTCCAAGGACCAAGTATCTTTTAATTTCATGGCTAAGGTCACTGTTTGGAGTGATTTTGGAGACCAGGAAAATAAAATCTGCCACTGTTTCCACTTTTTGCCCATCTATTTGCCATGAAGTGATGGGACTGGATGCCATGATCTTAGTTTTATGAATATTGGGTTTTAAGCCAGCTTTTGCACTCTCCTCTTTCACTTTCATCATGAGGCTCTTTATTTTCTCTTCACTTTCTACTGTTAGAGTGGTATCATCTGTGTTTCTGAGGTTGTTGATATTTCTCCTGACAATTATGATACCAGCTTGGGATTCACACAGTCTGGCATTTTGCATGATGTACTCTGCATATATGTTAAATAAGCAGGATGACAATATATAGACTTGACCTATTCCTTTCCCAATTTTGAACCAGTCTGTTCTTCCATGTCCAATTCTAGTTATTGTTTCTTGACCTGAATACAGGTTTCTCAGGAAGCAGGTAAGGTAGTCTAGTATTTCCATTTGTTTAAGAATTTTCTGTAGTTTGTTGTGATCCACACAGTCAAAGGCTTTAGCATAGTCAGCGACGCAGAAATAGATGTTTTTCTGGAATTCCCTTGCCTTTTCTATGATGGAATAGGTGTTGGCAATTTGCTTTCTGGTTTCTCTGCCTTTTCTAAATCCAGCTTGTATATCTGGAAGTTCCCACTTCATGTACTGCTGAAGCTTAGCTTAAAAAATTTGGAGCCTTATTTTGCTAGCATGTGAAATTGTGCAGTAGTTTGAACATTCTTTGGCATTGCCTTTCTTTGGGATTGGAATGAAAACTGACCTTTTCTAGTTCTGTGGCCACTGCTAATCTAATTCTTATTTAGAGCTTATTTCCCAGTGGGCACAGTTCCAAACACTTTGCACATCTTAAGTCCCCTAAATAATTAGTGTCATCCCTATGAAACAGGGACTCTTATTACCTCCATTTTACAGATAAGGAAACAGGCATGAGGTTAAGTAATTTGCCCAAGGTTGACAGTAGTAAATATTGGAGCTAGCATTGGAACTCGGAGAAGGCAATGGCACCCCACTCCAGTACTCTTGCCTGGAAAATCCCATGGATGGAGAAGCCTGGTAGGCAGTAGTCCATGGGGTCGCTAAGAGTCAGACACGACTGAGCAACTTCACTTTCACTTTTCACTTTCATGCATTGGAGAAGGAAACGGCAATCCACTCCAGTGTTCTTGCCTGGAGAGTCCCAGGGACGGGGGAGCCTGGTGGGCTGCCGTCTATGGGGTCACACAGAGTCAGATACGACTGAAGCGACTTAGCAGCAGCAGCATTGGAACCCAGGCATTCTATGTTTAGAGTTCTATGTTCCTTACTACACCATGTATCAGATAAGATCAGATCAGTCGCTCAGTCATGTCCGACTCTTTGCCACCCCATGAATCACAGCACGCCAGGCCTCCCTGTCCATCACCAACTCCCAGAGCTCACTCAGACTCATATCCATCGAGTCAGTGATGCCATCCAGCCATCTCATCCTCTGTCGTCCCCTTCTCCTCCTGCCCCCAATCCCTCCCAGCAACAGAGTCTTCTCCAATGAGTCAACTCTTCGCATGAGGTGGCCAAAGGAATGGAGTTTCAGCTTTAGCATCATTCCTTCCAAAGAAATCCCAGGGCTCATCTCCTTCAGAATGGACTGGTTGGATCTTCTTGCAGTCTAAGGGACTCAAGAGTCTTCTCCAACACCACAGTTCAAAAGCATCAATTCTTCGGTGCTCAGCCTTCTTCACAGTCCAGCTCTCACATCCATACATGACCACAGGAAAAACCATAGCCTTGACTAGGCGAACCTTTGTTGGCAAAGTAATGTCTCTGCTTTTGAATATGCTATCTAGGTTGGTCATAACTTTCCTTCCAAGGAGCAAGCGTCTTTTAATTTCATGGCTGCAGTCACCATCTGCAGTGATTTTGGAGCCCAGAAAAATAAAGTCTGACACTGTTTCCACTGTTTCCCCATCTATTTCCCATGAAGTGATGGGACCAGAGGCCATGATCTTCGTTTTCTGAATGTTGAGCTTTAAGCCAACCTTTTCACTCTCCACTTTCACTTTCATCAAGAGGCTTTTGAGTTCCTCTTCACTTTCTGCCATAAGGGTGGTGTCATCTGCATATCTGAGGTTATTGATATTTCTCCCAGCAATCTTGATTCCAACTTGTGTTTCTTCCAGTCCAGCATTTCTCATGATGTACTCTGCATATAAGTTAAATAAACAGGGTGACAATATACAGCCTTGACGTACTCCTTTTCCTATTTGGAACCAGTCTGTTGTTCCATGTCCAGTTCTAACTGTTGCTTCCTGATCTGCATACAAATTTCTCAAGCAGCAGATCGGGTGGTCTGGTATTCCCATCTCTTTCAGAATTTCCCACAGTTTATTGTGATCCACACAGTCAAAGGCTTTGGCATAGTCAATAAAGCAGAAATAGATGTTTTTCTGGAACTCTCTTGCTTTTTCCATGATCCAGTGGATGTTGGCAATTTGATCTCTGGTTCCTCTGCCTTTTCTAAATCCAGCTTGAACATCAGGAAGTTCACGGTTCACGTATTGCTAAAGCCTGGCTTGGAGAATTTTGAGCATTACTTTACTAGCATGTGAGATGAGTGCAATTGTGTGGTAGTTTGAGCATTCTTTGGCATTGCCTTTCTTTGGGACTGGAATGAAAACTGACCTTTTCCAATCTTGTGGCCACTGCTGAGTTTTCCAAATTTGCTGGCATATTGAGTGCAGCACTTTCACAGCATCATCTTTCAGGATTTGAAATAGCTCAACTGGAATTCCATCACCTTCACTAGCTTTGTTCGTAGTGATGCTTTCTAAGGCCCACTTGACTTCACATTCCAGGATGTCTGGCTCTAGGTCAGTGATCACGCCATCATGATTATCTGGGTCGTGAAGATCTTTTCTGTACAGTTCTTCTGTGTATTCTTGCCACCTCTTCTTAATATCTTCTGCTTCTGTTAGGTCCATACCATTTCTGTCCTTTATCGAGCCCATCTTTGCATGAAATATTCCTTTTGTATCTCTGATTTTCTTGAAGAGACCCCTAGTCTTTCCCATTCTGTTGTTTTCCTCTATTTCTTTGCATTGATCGCTGAAGAAGGCTTTTTATCTCTTCTTGCTATTCTTTGGAACTCTGCATTCAGATGTTTATATCTTTCCTTTTCTCCTTTGCTTCTCACTTCTCTTCTTTTCACAGCTATTTGCAAGGCCTCCCCAGACAGCCATTTTGCTTTTTTGCATTTCTTTTCCATGGGGATGGTCTTGATCCCTGTCTCCTGTACAATGTCACGAACCTCATTCCATAGTTCATCAGGCACTCTATCTATCAGATCTAGGCCCTTAAATCTATTTCTCACTTCCACTGTATAATCAGAAGGGATTTGATTTAGGTCATACCTGAATGGTCTAGTGGTTTTCCCTACTTTCTTCAATTTCAGTCTGAATTTGGCAATAAGGAGTTCATGGTCTGAGCCACAGTCAGCTCCTGGTCTTGTTTTTGCTGACTGTATAGAGCTTCTCCATCTTCAGCTGCAAAGAATGTAATCAATCTGATATTGGTGTTGACCATCTGGTGATGTCCATGTATAGAGTCTTCTCTTGTGTTGTTATACACTTCTCAAATGTTGTTATTTAGTCACTCAATTGTGTCCAACTCTTTGCAACCCCATCAACTATAGCCCACCAGGCTCTTCTGTCCATGGGATTTTCCAGGCAAGAATACTGGAGTGAGCTGCCATTTTCAACTAGGGATTGAACCTGAGTCTCCGGCATTGGCAGACAGATTCTTTACTGCTGAGCCACTCAGGAAGTCCCACATTTTTCAAATACAGTGGTAAAAAATATTTTTGGGTTGAGGCTGCATAATAAATATGCCAACACTAGTGGCTTAAACATGGCACCCCACCCCAGTACTCTTGCCTGGAGAATCCCATGGACGGAGGATCCCGGTAGGACTCCAGTCCATGGGGTTGCTGAGAGTCGGACACGACTGAGCGACTTCCCTTTCACTTTTCACTTTCATGCATTGGAGAAGGAAATGGCAACCCACTCCAGTATTCTTGCCTGGAGAATCCCAGGGACGGGGAAGCCTGGTGAGCTTCCGTCTATGGGGTCGCACAGAGTCCGACACGACTGAAGCGACTTAGCAGCAGCAGTGGCTTAAACAACCACAGTATTGGGGAATTCCCTGGTGGAATTCATGCTTCCAGCTGCAAGGGGCACGGGTCGGATTCCTAGTTGGGGAACTAAGATTCCAATAGGCAGTATGGAGCTGCAAAACAAACAAAAGCCCTCCCCAGCATTTTGTTTGCTCCTGAATCTGCATTTGCGGAAGAGGATGACTGACACCTCCACTTGGCATAACCTGGAGAAATTTGGAGGCTGGGAGCCTGAATGCTCCGGAGGGCTCACTCCCGTCATGTGGCAGTTGAGGCTGGCTGTCAGCTGGGGACCCGGTTGCTGTCTGCATGGGTCTCTCCGCGTGACTGTCTTGTCTTTCCCACAGCCTGGGGGCTGGCTTCCAAGACAAGTATCCCATGAATGAGAGACTGAACCAGATGGAAGCTGTATAGCCTTTTATGACTTGTCTTGGAAATGTATGTAGGTTCATTTTCACTGCATTCCATTAGTTGGGGCAGCCATGAAGTTCTACATAGGATGAAAGAAGGAGAAACAGACTGTCCCTCTCAATGAAAAGTGGGAAGATTCTGAAAGAGCGTGAAAACCTGAGATATTGCTGTCAGCTGCCTCTAAAAGGGAGATTAATGTATTCCTCTGTCTCATAGCTATGCTATGCTAAGTCACTTCAGTCGTGTCCGAATCTGTGTGACCCCATAGACGGCAGCCCACCAGGCTTCCCCGTCCCTGGGATTCTCCAGGCAAGAACACTGGAGTGGGTTGCCATTTCCTTCTCCAATGCATGAAAGTGAAAAGAGAAAGTGAAGTTGTTCAGTCATGTCCGACTCTTAGCGACCCCATGGACTGCAGCCTACCAGGCTCCTCCGTCCATGGGATTTTCCAGGCAGAGTACTGGAGTGGGGTGCCATTGCCTTCTCCGGTCTCATAGCTATCTCGTACCCAAACCACCCCAATAATTTAGCAATTCTTTAAAAGCATCAAAAAAGACCCCACAATTTTAAATAATAAAATCATCAAAGTAATGTCCCTCTTTCTTTTTCCTGTGTTTAGACTCCTCGATCACCTTTCCCTTTATGTCCTCCATAGGATGAAAAGATGAAATTTTAAGCTCCCATCAGGTCTTTGGTGCTGGCTTTGAAACGTTTAATTATATTTTCCTTTTTTTTTGGTTGACATGTCAGGAAAGAACCTTGAGTTACAGCTAAGACATGTCAATGCTTATCTTCTAAGAAAATAGTGGAAGGTGAAACAGATATAACCATTCAATCAACAAAATGTACAGGCATACCTTGGAGATACTGAGGGTTTAGTTCCAGACTCTACAATAGAGCAAATACAACAATAATTTGAGTCAAGCGAATTCTTTGGTTTCCTGGTGCATATAAAAGTTATGTTTAAACTATACTAACACCGAAATCAGATCGATTATATTCTTTGCAGCCAAAGATGGAGAAGCTCTATACAGTCAGCAAAAACAAGACCAGGAGCTGACTGTGGCTCGGACCATGAACTCCTTATTGCCAAATTCAGACTGAAATTGAAGAAAGTAGGGAAAACCACTAGACCATTCAGGTATGACCTAAATCAAATGCCTTCTGATTATACAGTGGAAGTGAGAAATAGACTTAAGGGACTAGATCTGATAGATAGAGTGCCTGATGAACTATGGAATGAGGTTCATGACATTGTACAGGAGACAGGGACCAAGACCATCCCCATGGAAAAGAAATGCAAAACAGCAAAATGGCTGTGTGGGGAGGCCTTACAAATAGCTGTGAAAAGAAGAGAAGCGAAAAGCAAAGGAGAAAAGGAAAGATACAAACATCTGAATGCAGAGTTCCAAAGAATAGCAAGAAGAGATAAGAAAGCCTTCTTCAGCGATCAATGCAAAGAAATAGAGGAAAACAACAGAATGGGAAAGACTAGGGATCTCTTCAAGAAAATCAGAGATACCAAAGGAATATTTCATGCAAAGATGGGCTCGATAAAGGACAGAAATGGTATGGACCTAACAGAAGCAGAAGATATTAAGAAGAGGTGGCAAGAATATACAGAAAAGATCTTCACGACCCAGATAATCACTATGGCATGATCACTGACCTAGAGCCAGACATCCTGGAATGTGAAGTCAAGTGGGCCTTAGAAAGCATCACTACGAACAAAGCTAGTGGAGGTGATGGAATTCCAGTGGAGCTATTCCAAATCCTGAAAGATGATGCTGTGAATGTGCTGCACTCAATATGCCAGCAAATTTGGAAAACTCCGCAGAGGCCACAAGATTGGAAAAGGTCAGTTTTCATCCCAATCCCAAAGAAAGGCAATGCCAAAGAGTGCTCAAACTACCGCACAATTGCACTCATCTCGCACTGGAGAAGGAAATGGCAACCCACTCCAGTGTTCTTGCCTGGAGAATCCCAGGGACAGGGGAGCCTGGTGAGCTTCCGTCTATGGGGTCGCACAGAGTCGGACACGACTGAAGCGACTTAGCAGCAGCAGCAGCACACGCTAGTAAAGTAATGCTCAAAATTCTCCAAGCCAGGCTTCAGCATTACGTGAACCGTGAACTTCCTGATGTTCAAGCTGGTTTTAGAAAAGGCAGAGGAACCAGAGATCAAATTGCCAACATCCACTGGATCATGGAAAAAGCAAGAGAGTTCCAGAAAAACATCTATTTCTGCTTTATTGACTATGCCAAAGCCTCTGACTGTGTGGATCACAATAAACTGTGGAAAATTCTGAAAGAGATGGGAATACCAGACCACCTGATCTGCCTCTTGAGAAATCTGTATGCAGGTCAGGAAGCAACAGTTAGAACTGGTCATGGAACAACAGACTGGTTCCAAATAGGAAAAGGAGTACGTCAAGGCTGTATATTGTCACCCTGTTTATTTAACTTATATGCAGAGTACATCATGAGAAACGCTGGACTGGAAGAAACAGAAGTTGGAATCAAGATTGCTGGGAGAAATATCAATAACCTCAGATCTGCAGATGACACCACTCTTATGGCAGAAAGTGAAGAGGAACTCAAAAGCCTCTTGATGAAAGTGAAAGTGGAGAGTGAAAAGGTTGGCTTAAAGCTCAACATTCAGAAAACGAAGATCATGGCCTCTGGTCCCATCACTTCATGGGAAATAGATGGGGAAACAGTGGAAACAGTGTCAGACTTTATTTTTCTGGGCTCCAAAATCACTGCAGATGGTGACTGCAGCCATGAAATTAAAAGACGCTTGCTCCTTGGAAGGAAAATTATGACCAACCTAGATCACATATTCAAAAGCAGAGACATTACTTTGCCAACAAGGTTCGTCTAGTCAAGGCTATGGTTTTTCCTGTGGTCATGTATGGATGTGAGAGCTGGACTGTGAAGAAGGCTGAGTGCCAAAGAATTGATGCTTTTGAACTGTGGTGTTGGAGAAGACTCTTGAGAGTCCCTTGGACTGCAAGGAGATCCAACCAGTCCATTCTGAAGGAGATGAGCCCTGGGATTTCTTTGGAAGGAATGATGCTCAAGCTGAAACTCCAGTACTTTGGCCACCTCATGCGAAGAGTTGACTCATTGGAGAAGAGTCTGATGCTGGGAGGGATTGGGGGCAGGAGGAGAAGGGGACGACAGAGGATGAGATGGCTGGATGGCATCACTGACTCTATGGACGTGAGTCTGAGTGACCTCCGGGAGTTGGTGATGGACAGGGAGGCCTGGCATGCTGTGATTCATGGGGTTGCAAAGAGTCGGACACGACTGAGCGACTGATCTGATCTGATCTGATAGTCTGCTAAGTATGCAATAGCATTATATTTAGAAAAACAATGTATATACCTTAATTTTAAAATACTTTGTTGTTAAAAAATGTTAACCATCATCTGAGCACTCAGGGAGTTGTAGTAACAACAAAGATCACCGATCACAGGCCACCATAACATATAATGAGGAAAAAGTTTGAAATATTGCAAGAATTACCAAAATGTGACATGAAGACACAAGAGTGAGCAAATGCTGGTGGGAAAATGTCATCAAGTGACTTGCTCAATATAGGGCTGCCATGAACCTTCCATTTGTAAAAATACACAATACGTATCTGCAAAGTTGGAGAAGGCAATGGCACCCCACTCCAGTACTCTTGCCTGGAAAATCCCATGGATAGAGGAGCCTGGTAGGCTGCAGTCCATGGGGTCGCTAAGAGTCGGACATGACTGAGCAACTTCACTTTCACTTTTCACTTTCATGCATTAGAGAAGGAAATGGCAACCCACTCCAGTGTTCTTGCCTGGAGAATCCCAGGGACGGGGAAGCCTGGTGGGCTGCCGTCTATGGGGTCACACAGAGTCGGACACAACTGAAGTGACTTAGCATAGCATAGCATCTGCAAAGTACGAGGAAGGCAGGTGTGTCTGTACTGAGTCCCCACATGACGTTGGTCATGGCTCTAGGAAGAGTAAGAGATGCAGACCGTGTCTTTGCCCTCAAGGAGTCCTTGCTGGTAGAAGGAGAGAGAAAGAAAACCAACGATTTCAATGTTAATTCCCAGGATAGGCTCCATCCTATTCTGTTCCTCGGGGCAAGCCTTTGGTTACTCTAAAGTGGGGAAAATCAAAACCCCCAGCCTTTCAGGGCTCGATGAATCTTTGTCCTGTCTGGAATGGATGCTTCAGAGAACCTAGGTCCTCAAAAAGAAGGCTGCTGTTGCCTTGGTAATGTAGTCCCCAAAGTGTGTGCCAAGGCCCACCCAGATGCTGAAGCTAACTCCATGGGATGGTATGGGATATTCTGAATCATCAAGAGACACAAAGACAACTCTCAGACATCACACAACTACTACTATTAAGTCATTTGGATCTAACCAAATAACAGGGACTGTTTGGTATTTCTTTTGGCCTAGTGGTATGTTTAAAAAATTACTGCAACATTAAGAACATCAACTGTAAGCCAAGAAAGTTTGGGGACCTTGAGTACCTCATCTGTCAATTTTTCTGATACTTCCTGATATTTTTATGCACAGTGAACACATATCCTTTGAGCCATTCTTTTGCAGGGGCAAGCAGGACTTTTCCCTAGACCTTGGGGGTGGGGGGGGGCGTCCTCAGGTGGGCATCATTTCCCATCTTGGAACCACCCACCCCAGCAGCCTTCACCCTTCAGTGCTCTGCCGTTTCAGTGTCCTCCACCCAGGTGATGGCACCTCTGGATGGAAATAATCAACTCTCTCACCAGTGCCTTGTGACTTGCAAAGTTTGCATGCCTGTCATTTCCTCCTCTGCCCAGTTACTGTTGCCCAGCAAAGGGTAAGTGTGAGGGAGAAGCTGGGCAGGGTTATGGTAGGCTCAGAACCATTAATTCCCATTTGAACCTCTGGTGAGATGAGGAAGTCCTGTCCCTTTCACAGACATATCTTTGAACTGCTTTCTTGTTAATTAATATCCGGGGACTACTATACCAGGCTTCCCTGGTGGCTCAGACGGTAAAGTGGCCACTTGTATTGTGGGAAAGTCAGGTTGGATCCTTGGGTCAGGAAGATCCCCTGGAAGAGGAAATGGCAACCCACTCCAGTATACTTGCCTGGAGAATCCCCTGGGCAGAGAAGCCTGGTAGGCTACAGTCCATGGGGACGCAGAGTCAGACACAACTGAGCGACTTCTTTCTTTTCACTTTCACTGTACTAAGGTAGTGTTCGCCTTGCCCAGTATCCTGCATTGGTTATAAATGGTGCATATCCAGATCTAGTTTGTTTTTTGTTCTTTTTGGCCACATCCTGTGGCATGTGGGATCTTAGTTCCCCAACCAGGGATTGAACCCACACTCCCTGCTTTGGCTAAGTGTGCAAGCCAGAATGTGCAAGGCAGAGACTTAACCACTGCACCACCAGGAAGTCCCCAGATCTGTGTAATTGCAAGGCTTCTCCTCTGCCTTTGTAGTGGTGGTGGGTGGGGGAGGGCTGAAGCACCTGAATACGGATAGGAGAGCATAGGTGATAACCACAAAACAGAAGACTGCAGAACACTTCACTGAAGTGGAGCCCTTGCTTGACCTTGGAGGATGGATTGAGAGGATTTAAAATGATTTACCGACAGGACACAGGGCTTCCCAGGTGACACAGTGCTAAAGAATTCGCCTGCCCATGCAGGATGACGCAAGATAACGTGGGTTCTGATCCCTGGGTCAGGAAGGTCCCCTGGAGGAGGGCATGGCAGCCCACTCCAGTATTCTTGCTTGGAGAATCCCATGAATAGAGGAGCCTGGCAGGCTACAGTCCAAGGGGTGGCACAGAGCTGGACACGACTGAGCATACACACGCAGGCACCTACTCGCACCTACAGGACACAATGGAGGTGAGTCTTGAAGGAAGAGTAAGAGCTACCCTGACACTTAAGTGGGGAAGGAAAAGGCTTCTAGTCCAGTGCCCAAAGGTGACTGGAGCACGGTTCATTCTAGGCACTGCAGAGAATCCAGTGGTCCATGCAGAGAGCTCAGACCTGAACCAAAGGGCTGCAGTCCACTGGAGAGGGACCACATCCCTGGTCTGCTTAAGGTAGGGGTCATTTTGCTTACATAGTATTTCTAGTGTTTTATTCTTAGATTATGCGTAGCCAGATTCAGAGGCAAGTGGCACTGAGTTTATAGGCTTCTTCCTGCTGCTATGCCTCTACCTCTGAAGTTCTTCATGGAAAGCCCACGTGATTATGTGACTGCCTAAAACACAGGCGCTCTTGGATCGAGCTCCCAGTTAAGAGTCTCTAAGAAAACAAGGCAAAGCTGATTATGCCAACTTCAGGCTTAAATATTTCAATGCTTCCACGTTGCCCTCAGGATAAATTCCAGCTCCTTAACAGGTAAACAAGGTTTTCAGCTGACTACCATCAACCCTCTCCCACCTCAAACACCCTGCTCCAGCAATGCTGAAATTATCTACAATCTGCAGTCTCTCTAGGATTTTGTGAACACTGTTTCCTCAGGCTTTGGGGATCTTCCACCCCTCTCTCATCACCTCACTTCCACCCCTCTCTCATCACCTTCACTGGGGCCCTCCTGCTTTTTTTTGTTTGTTTGTTTCAGGGAACTCCCGTTTCTTCCCTAGTGGGACATCAGAGGCCCTGAGCTTGCTCACAGCAGCACTTACCACGCTGCACTGAAATGTCCTGTCTCCTGCATGCCCCACTACTAGCCTTGCTGTTCTTTTAATATAGAGATAGTGTCATTTTCACCATTAGAAGATTAGTTTTTAATGCAAGGCCTGCAATACAGCAGGGACACATTAAACATTTGTTCCACAGCTGACTGAACCAGTGTTATGTGAGGGCTGGTACAGTGTTCATTTCCACCCAGAGGAATGATGAATGTTTAACTGGCCAAGACATTTATGAATTAAACAATTTTTTCACGGGGAATAGAGAAAGCATTTGTATGAAGATTTGGTAGTTCTACATGGAAAAAATAAAGAGAAATAATAATCAGAGGTGTTACTAGCTGGGGGAAAAAAGGACATTATTATCCCAAGGTTAAACTTAACTCAGACAAGGCAAGTTGGAGGTCATTTCCCCCAGAAAGTGAGGATACCCATGACTAGGACAGGAGCTGAGAAGTCTGGAAAGTAAGAGCAGGGTTTCCCTGGTGGCTCAGGGTAAAGAATCCCCCTGCCAGTGCAGGAAACACAGGTGTGATCCCTGGTCCAGGAAGAACCCAAATGCCATGGAGCAGCTAAGCTTATGTGCCACAACTCTCAAGCCTGTGCTCTAGAGCCCAGGAGCCACAACTACTAAAGACTTAGTGCCTAGAACCTGTGCTCCACAACAAGAAAGGCCACTGCAACGAGAAGCCTGCGTACTGCAACTAGAGTAGCCCCCTGATCGCTGCAACCAGAGAAAAGCCCACACAGCAAGGAAGACCCAGCACAGCCAAAACATAATAAATAATGAGATCAGGAATTTAAAAAAAAGGAGCGAGCAGAAAGGGGGACTTGGAAAACACGTGGCCTGTCGCTGATTTTTAAAAAGGACAAATGACTTGTTCAAAGACACCAGGGCTCGGTTCAAAGGGCAAGCAGAATAATGGCCCTGAAGATCTCTACGTCCTAATCCCTGGAACCTGGGAGTGTTACCTTACACAGCAAAAGAGACTTCATAATGTGATGAAGAACTTTGATGAGGAGCTTAGCCTGGATTATTTAGATGGATGCAATCTAATCCCTTGGGCCTTTAGATCAGAGAATCTTCCCCAGCTGTGGTCAGAGAGAGACATGACTATGGGCGTAGGAGCAGAGAGGAGCAAAGTGAAAAGGAACCTCACCTGGCATTGCTGGCTTTGAAGACGGGTGGCGCCATGAGCCAAGGAGTGCAGGTGGTGTCTAGAAGCTGAAGGAGGCAAGCGAGCTGCTCCTCCCCTGGAGCCTCCAGGTGAAGGCATCCAAGCCAATGTCTGGGTTGCCCAGTGAGACCATATGGGGTTTCTGACATACACAACTGTAAAGTAATACAGTTGTCTGTTTTAAGCCACTGAGTTAACGGTAATTTGTTATAGCAGCAAGAGAAAAGTAATACAGGCTACACATATTATAAGCAGGCCAGATAGGCAGGCTTCCCATCTCTACTTTCTTCTCACTCTTCTGTAATATTATTACCCTTTCAGAGATCTTTGGGGGTTATTTAATCCCATCTCACTTGGGTTGATCTGTCAAGATAGGAACATACGGTTTGCAGAGTGGTTTGCTCTGTTTCACATGCTAGAAATGGCAGAGCCACTTACCTGGGGATCCAGTAAGTGGTTAAGACTCCGAGCTCCCAATGGAAGGGGCCTGGGTTCAATCCCTGGTGAGAGAACTAGATTCCGCATGCTACAGCTAAGAGTTTGCATGCCACAACTTAAAAAAAAAAAAAAAAAGACACGGCATAGCTGAATTAATTAATTAAAATACATTAAAAAAAAAAGAAATGTGGCAGAGCCCTTCCCAGAAGGATTGGCCTGGGGCTTGTGCAACACTTTGTGAGGCCAGATTGACCAAGAGCAGCCCTGTGCCAATCAATTTAGAATCTAGAGAAACAACATAGTCTTTGCTGGCCGTGGGACAGGCCTAACACTGAGAGACTATTGTTATGGACTGGGCAAACAGCCATGAAGGTCCAGGAAGAGGGAACTATGGTATTTGCACATGGCTTAGGCCTGGCGTGCTGCGATTCATGGGGTTGCAAAGAGTTGGACACGACTGAGCGACTGAACTGAATTGAACTGAATGTCCAAGAGCAAGGTCTCTGCAGCATGCATTGTGGTCCTGATAGGATTTCTTATGAATGCTTTATATCACCCCTATGTATGGTCTGTTATATAACCTTTAATAAATACCACACTTTATACTTTATCATCACCTAGATATTTATGGAAATTTCCTCTGACTTCCACTTCATGAGAATGGTATCAATACTGCTGATCTGAGAACCTGGACAGTGCTTAAATTAAGTCAAATGAATACTGAATGAGTAAGGATGTGTGAATTCAGATGGGTGCTTTCTTGGTGAGCATCTCACACAGATGTCTGAAGAATACTAGAGTGTTAGAGCCATTATCTGACATTCCCCTCCTGTTTAGCCTTGGGGCTGATGGGATTTGAATGCTGCCCAGACCTTGAAGCAGCATTAATTGGTGCTGCTGGGTATGTAAGCTAAATAAATACCTTGCAAGGTCACTCAAAAGGGTTAAATGCTTCAGAAATCCTTTGGTTATTTTCATGATTCCTGAGAAGTAAAAAAATGCCAAGGGAGACATGTGGCAATACCTTAGATTTATGCAAAGTGCAAAGTTAACTGTGGAGATTGATTATTAACAAGGGTTTCTCTGATCAGTGGAATGCTTTGGGCCTACTGGCTTGTGGTTGCATCTACCATGGACAGATATTCTGAGCCTTGGCTTGTCCTGTACAATATTTTAGGAAAAAAATTGGCAGTGAGCAAAGTTCTAAGTACCCAGGTGAAGTTAGCTGACATGAACTGTAGTAGGCCAAGTCAGCATGGTTCCATAACTACTTTAAAGACATGTGATCTTCAGGAGAAAAAACTGGGGAAAGCAGACTAAGGATTATTCTGGGTTGACTAACTGGATAATACACAAGGAAGTCTGGAGTATTAGGGTGTTGAAATAGTAACTTACAGCATTGCACAGGTAGGGGCCAGGACAGAATTAAATGTACCCAGCAGCTACCCACTGCAGAATGTTCTGGCCTGGAGAATTCATGGACTGTAGAGTTCATGGGGTCACAAAGAGTCGGACACGACTGAGTGACTTTCACTTCACTTTCAGCAGCAGGCGAGTGGACCTGCTGATAAAGGAAAGTTAAGAAAAAATTGAAGGTATCACTGAAGAGAAGGGAGAGGAAGAAAATGAAGTTAAAGAAACAGGCTGGGTCTGGAGTAGTGGCTCTTAAAGGATGGTTCCTGAACAGCAGCAAGAGCTGCTGGGAACTTTCTGGAAAGGCAAATTCTGGGCTGGGTCTCAAGCAGTCCCTGTTTTAATAAGCATCATAGGTGATCCTGTTGTATGTTAGAGAACAACTGGTCTAGAAAAAGGAAACAAAGTTGGAGATCTCAGAGATGCGCAGTGTCACCTGAAAAAGAGGTACGGAGGCCTGCTGTCCTGGCGGATGGCTGATGTGATGTGGTGATGAGAACCAGTGGCACAGAAGAAGAGATAAAAAGTGATCCAGTGGCTCGTATCATCAAAGAAGGTGAAGCTGAGTCTTAAGAAGGTAGTTGAGTGGGTGAGGACGATTTGGAGCAAATAATATAATGAGATATCAAATGAAGCAGACTGAGAATTGTGATGGATAAAAAGTTTAGCTGTGACTGTAGGGAGCGTATATCAGAACAGCCCCTATTCCTATCCCTTTCAGTTGGGGAAGGAGCCAAGAAGTATGTGCCTGATTGGGAGGAAGAGGCTGCCTGGGAGAAGAGAGGTCTAAGTTAAAGAAAGGAAGTGAGGATAAATGGGAGTTTTAACCCACACACTACAGGGGTTCTTCAGTTCAGTTCAGTCGCTCAGTTGTGTCCGACTCTTTGCGACCCCATGAGTTGCAGCACGCCAGGCCTGCCTGTCCATCACCAACTCCTGGAGTTCACTCAAACTCATGTCCATCAAGTCGGTGATGCCATCCAGCCATCTCATCCTCTGTCGTCCCCTTCTCCTCCTGCCCTCAATCCCTCACAGCATCAGAGACTTTTCCAATGAGTCAAGCTTTCGCATGAGGTGGCCAAAGTATTGGAGTTTCAGGTTTAGCATCAGTCCTTCCAAAGAAATCCCAGGGCTGATCTCCTGCAGAATGGACTGGTTGGATCTCCTTGCAGTCCAAGGGACTCTCAAGAGCCTTCTCCAACACCACAGTTCAAAAGCATCAATTTTTCGGCACTCAGCTTTCTTCACAGTCCAACTCTCACATCCATACATGACTACTGGAAAAACCATAGCCTTGACTAGATGGACTTTTGTTGGCAAAGTAATGTCTCTGCTTTTGAATATGCTGTCTAGGTTGGACATAACTTTCCTTCCAAGGAGTAAGCATCTTTTAATTTCATAGCTGCAATCACCATCTGCAGTGATTTTGGAGCCCAGAAAAATAAAGGCTGACACTGTTTCCACTGTTTCCCCATCTATTTCCCATGAAGTGATGGGACCGGATGCCATGATCTTAGTTTTCTGAATGTTGAGCTTTAAGCCAACATTTTCACTCTCCTCTTTCACTTTCATCAAGAGGCTTTTCAGTTCCTCTTCACTTTCTGCCATAAGGGTTGTGTCATCTGCATATCTGAGGTTATTGATATTTCTCGGACTAGATCTGATAGAGTTCCTGATGAACTATGGACGGAGGTTTGTGACATTGTACAGGAGACAGGGATCAAGACCATCTCCATGGAAAAGAAATGCAAAAAAGCAAAATGGCTGTCTGGGGAGGCCTTACAAATAGCTGTGAAAAGAAGAGAAGTGAAAAGCAAAGGAGAAAAGGTAAGATATAAGCATCTGAATGCAGAGTTCCAAAGAATAGCAAGAAGCGATAAGAAAGCCTTCCTCAGTGATCAATGCAAAGAAATAGAGGAAAACAACAGAATGGGAAAGACTAGAGATCTCTTCAAGAAAATTAGAGATACCAAGGGAATATTTCATGCAAAGATAAGCTCAATAAAGGACAGAAATGGTATGGACCTAACAGAAGCAGACGATATTAAGAAGAGGTGGTGGGGGTTCTTAGTCTATTGCTAAAAGAAAATAGGCTTGGAATGAGTAGAAAACAGTTTATTGGTAGAAGTTCTCCTGAGTAGCCAGTATAATGGAAGTGGCTCAAGAGAACAGTAGGCTGGGAGGTCAGATCAGTGATACAGCCAAGAGAGAAACATTACAAGAAAGGAGAATGTCTAGAGAATAGAGAAAACACACATGTACAAGGATGATACTACATAATTTGTATTGACACAAGCTCTTCCACTAGGAGAAGGAACACAATGGTGGCATGGGAACTTGGTCACTATATCTCTACAGGTTACAACCACTGCTTTCAGAGACCACTTAGAGGACAATAAACGTTTCTGATGGTGGACGTAGGAACAAAGACAAAGCCACACTTAAAATTTGAAGTGACTATTTAAGCAAGGAGACATGGTCAAAGTCAGTTCCCACTCTAATAAAGTTAGGACAAGCTCCAAAATGCCCATGTGACATTCTTATTTAAGGCCCTATATTTTTATGATATTAATTTGTTTAATACAGAGAAGGGAAAAAAGAGAGAGTTGTGTAATTCAGTCAGAAAAATGACACAAGATAACTTTATTTCCATGGATTTCTGAAATCAAATGCTTTTAAAAAATCTCTACCTTAATCAATTTACCCTCACTATATAATGTATACTATTAAACCAACCAAATTGACACAGTAATTGCTCTGGAAAGACAAGAACGGATTGTAAGGGTGAATTATTTTATAAAATATAACAGATTGCAACCAATTAGTTAACAAGAAGAAGAAAAACTGAAGAGCCTGACCCTTTATAACAATTTACAGAACTCTGTTTAACTTAATAAGAAAAATCTGCTTTGGATAAGGCATTGCTTCATCACTTCTCAGAGATTAAGGCACAAAATCACCAGCATTACAAACTCAAACGTGTAAGAAAATCTGAAGACAGCAGCTGGTACAAAACGCTACAAAAACAAAAATAGGTGCTTGGGGGGCACTGACTTATATCAAAGTAACATTAAACTGCAAACATAAAGCTTACAGCAACTCAATTTTCCTTCTCCAATGAAGGTTAATCATTTTTTAACAGAAGATCAACTTAAAGAACAGAGGAAAAAGCCAATCTCTTAATACTACCTTTTTTGGAAAAAAAATAATTGTCAGTATCAGGCAAATTTTTAAGAAATGATTTAGCTGGTATAGTATTTTAGAATAGCATATAAACAAATTGATAGCAACTAAAGCAATTTTAATGGCACACTCAGGAGCTTACATTTGAAATGACATTATTGATTAGGTCCTTTTTTGTGAATTCTATGGTGATGGGTCAAGTATCAATATTTTGTTAATGTTAATTTTAAACAAATATTTTGTTAAATTTAGTTATGTTTTTCAAAACAGTTAAAACTCCAACACATGAGATTTGAGGGCAAAGATACTGAAAAGTAATACTTCGGTAGAATGTTACTACAGCCAACACATTATAATAATTTCCCAAAGTTATTTCTGAAACAATAACCTAGGTCTAATGCTATTGTCTTTTAAGAATATTATAAGTGCACTAAAGCAGTTTCTGCCAGTAGTCACAACTCACTAAAGCACTTGGCAAATGAATCAGGATCAAAATATATGAAATGAAGAAACGTTAGCATTCATTATACATCTTATTCATAATCTCATTTACTTTGTCCATTTTCTTGTTTCAATATCTCAGGAAAACTTGGATCCAAATAAAATGCTAACATTCCACAAACTAATCATCCTAAAATTTGAGCTGTTTTTCATCAGGAAATAAATTACCTTAAAGGTATATTTCCAGAAAACTTAATTGGATGTTAATCTAATAATATTAGTAAAGCCAGATAAAGAAAAGAAATACTAAAATATACCACGGAGTGAATGAAACTCTGATATTGCACTACAGTGTTATAGAAGAAAGGAATACAACCAATACAGATAATTTTTTAAGAAATGTACATGCCTCCTGAGCAAGAGGATTTAGGAATTATAATAATTACTATAAGTGCCTAATATGTGTTTTAAATTCACTTTAATGTTGGTTGTCATTGTCTCAACCAGTGGTTCTCAAAGACTGGCACGTGGTTATCTCACACATCAATATGAATTCCATGTTTTGAAGACATCATTTGTCTGGTCCCTGTGAAATACATAACAAATGAACAGATGTGAGGTAGAGATGATGTGATTATTACATAAAGCCAAAATGGCAAAGGAGAAGTTTTTCCAAATGGGCATATCCACAAGCCATGGCGAATTCCATCTCGGATGTGGTGTGAGGTCCAGGATATAAATAACATCCAGGGAAGAAAGCACCATGAGTCTTTGAGCTTGAAGAAATGCATTGTAAACTTTAGGGTCAGAACGACCGTGGGTATCACAGTAGAACAGTGAAGGAAAGGGCGTCGTGGAAGACTCAGAGCAGCCTGCAGGGAGAAAGCGGTAACTAGTATCATCTCCTTCTTGGCAAACAACGCTTTATAAATGCTGCCTAACATCGTAAGTATGTTTTCCTGCAGGCTACTGGAAATGCAAAGGGAACATTTTCTATGTCACCTCCAAATACACTTTGCACTAAAAATGAAATAAAGATCCCAAGAACATGTGACTTTTTAAAGTTTCCTACTATGTGCTCAGAAAATACACAATTGTATTGCTCACAATACAATTTATATCCTAAATGTATGGTTAGAGTAAATTTGGAGTTTTAAAGAATTGTTTCGGGCCTCTAAGAGCAATGAAAAAGTCTCACAATTGAATAAAATACACTTCAATTAAACATAAAAAACTGTAAGGTATAGTTGATTTACAATGTTAATTTCAGGTATACAACATAGCTATACAATATTTTTATTGGTTATATTCCACTTAATATTGTTATAAAATATTGGTTATATTTCCTGCTCTGTACATTACATCTTTATATTTTAATTATTTTATACTTAGTAGTTTGTACCTCTTAATCCCTTTCTCCTATCCTGCCTCTCCCCCACTCCATTCTTCAATTAATAAATGCATAAAAGGGGAGTATTTTTGTTGTAACTATTTTATATTAGCCTTGAATACTTTCAAATTTATTTACAAAAGCATTAGAAAGAGTGTATTATTTTAAACATGATTTGAACGTTGAGTTAAATAAAGCAATAGAATTTCTAAACCATTGCAAAAATGTAATCAATATCTAAACAAATGCAAGTTTTTCATGCTTAATTCGTGAATGATCCATGGGAAGCTCTTGGAGATGATGAAGGACAGGGAGGCCTGCCGTGCTGCAGTCCAGGGTGTCGCAAAGTCAGACATGACAGCGACTGAACAACAACTTGCTAAACATCAATCAAAGAGTTTATTTATTCTACATTCTTATTCCTTCTCCCTTCTCCATACTTTTAGTTGTCTATTTCTATTTTGTCAAAACATAAAACATTTCTGCATTATGCCGTTTTAGTCTCCACCTTTGTTTTTAAGTTCTATGCTGCGCTGTGCTTAGCAGCTCAGTCATGTCTGACTGTGACCCCATGGACTGCAGCCTGCCAGGCTCCTCTGTCCCTGGGGATTCTCCAGGCAAGAATACTGGAGTGGGTTGCCATGCCCTCCTCCAGGGGAATCTTCCCAACCCAGGGATTGAACCTAGGTCTCCTGCATTGCAGATGGATTCTTTACCATCTGAGATATCAGGGAGCTACTGGAGTGAGTAGCCTATCCCTTCTCCAGGGGATCTTCCTGACCCAGGAATCAAACCAGGGTTTTAAGTTCTATACCCACAGCATAACATGCTCCCCAATAACAGGGTGGGATGGGGGCGCCTATGGTAGTCACTGCTTGGAGGAGAGCAACAGCCTCCTGTTGAGATGATTAGTAGTTATGCTCTGGATGTATGGACAGATACTGACTATTTATATTAATAGTTTCTAAGGAAGAAACTTCCCTGGTGGTTCAGAGTAAAGAGTGCCTGCAAGGCGGGAGACCCAGGTTCAATCCCTGGGTCGGGAAGATCCCCCGGAAAAGGAAATGGCAACCCACTCCAGTATTCTTGCCTGGAAAATGCCATGGACAGAGGAGCCTGGCAGGCTACAGTCCATGGGGCAGCAAATAGTTGGACACAACTTAGTGACTAACACACACACACAAGGAGGAAACAAGATATTTCTGTTGCTTGCTTGATTTCTAAAATATTCATGCAGAACCTTTATTCATAGATAAATAATAAAAGAAGGATATATCATAAAATCATAGAAGTAAAAAGTAGATAGGGCTTCCCAGGTTGCACCAGTGGTAAAGAACCCACCTGTAATACAGGAGACTTAAGAGATCCAGGTTCCATCCCTGGGTGGGGGAGACTCCCTGGAGAAGGGCATGGCAACCCACTCCAGTATTCTTATCTGGAGAACCCCATGGACAGAGGAGGCTGGTGGGCTACAGTCCACAGGGTCACACAAAGTCGGATATGACTGAAGTGACAGCTTGCCCGCAAAAATAGGTAAATTCCTACCAGTCCTGGTCTAGGACATGATTTTTCCTGGTTCTGGTCTTCACTACTTCATATCCTGTGCTTGTGGTTGTCAGAAGTATGTGAAATGCTGCTCCGATATTATTCAACTAGCATTTGTCTTTACACTGGTGCCCTTGCTTACTGCATATGTCACTTATAGAAGGAGTTTGAGAGGCTCTGCAGGGCTGGAGAAACCATCCATTCAGGAGGCCTGTGTGCAGTTGATAACACCAGATACATGCCTTATGAAGGCAGTCAGGAGACAAATCTATAGGTTTGCTTCTCCACATTCTGATACCATGAGCTAATGGGAACAAGGTTTAGGGGGTCTTAGGACACGACTGAACGACTTCACTTTCACTTTTCACTTTCCTGCATTGGAGAAGGAAATGGCAACCTACTCCAGTGTTCTTGCCTGGAGAATCCCAGGGACAGGGAGATGGTGGGCTGCCGTCTATAGGGTCACACAGAGTCGGACACGACTGAAGTGACTTAGCAGCGGCAGCAGCAGTGTGCTAATGGGCTTACCAGGTGGCTCAGCAGGTAAAGAGATTGCTTGCAATGCAGAAGATGCCAGAGATGTGGGTTTGCTTCCTGGGTTGGGAATATCCCTTGAAGGAGGGCACGGCAACCCACTCCAGTATTCTTGCCTGGAGAATCCCAGGGACAGAGGAGCCTGGCGGGCTACAGTCCATAGGTTGCAAAGAGTCGGACCCAACTGAAGCAACTAAGCACAGCACAGCATAGAACTTAATCTTTCCTTCAAGACTTGGCTAATGGATAACCAACAGTGTCCTACTGTATAGCACAAGGAACTCTATTCAGTATTCTGCAATAAACCATAATGGAAAAGAATATATTTTTAAAAAAGAATGTGTATATATGTTTAACTGAACCACTTTGTTGTACAGCAGAAATTAACACAACATTCTAAATCAATTATACCACAATTAAAAAAATAAAAGACTTGGCTAAAACATCTCCTATATAGCCAGAATGGAACCCCTCAGTTATAATTATCGAACCTTTCTTTCCTCTGGGCACATCCACAGCCCTTTGTGATGTGATATAATGTGGTCAGTAACATATGTGAAGCCTCAGGAAAGTGTTTGGTGCTCAAAAAAACTGGATGAATGGGCTTTCTTGTTTTAAAATAAGGCTAATCTTCTCTAACTAAACTGATGCTATAAATATCAATATCATGGTGTCAAAGAAATCAAAGACCAGAAAAATTAAACATAGGCTTCTTACCTTTAAAGACAGGGATCCAGATAGCAAAAAGTGGTCTATATCAATAACAGAGGCTAAAAATCCAGCTAAAATGATTTCTCCAAAGTCAGTCTTCTTCCTGATTCCAATGACTATTGCCCATGACCACATGCCAATCATGCAGTGTACTGAATTATCTGAAAGTGCACGAAGCCAGGCATTTTGTTGAATTATGGGAAACTGAAGAAGTCTGTCAGCTACTGTGCAAAATAAGCCCAGACCAAGGCTGGAAAGAAGAGACTCAGTGCTGCACGACTGGAGTAAAGCATGAGTCTTCTCAGTCTCTGATGCCATTGCCAATAGTATGTCAGTACATGCTAAAAGCCATCACAAAACAAAAAGCTTGTTCTTGTTTACATTCCCAGTCATCCTAAAATAGAAAGGAGAGAAAAATATTAATGAAGACTGTGGGATGCCATATGATATATAAATTAAAAAATACCAGCAATAATTCTAGAAGTATAAAATCAAATTGTAAAAATTGTTATTTAACTGTTTGCTTATTTTTGGCTGTGCTGGGTCTTCACTGCTGCTCAGGCTGGTGAGCGGGGGCTACTCGCTAGCTCTGGGGCAGGGGTTTCTCATTGCGGTGGCTACTCTTGTGAAACTCAGGCTCCAGGCACCTGGGCTTAGTTGCTCTGCAGCATGTAGAATCTTCCTGGACCAGGGATCAAACGAGTCCCCTGCATTGGCAGGTGGATTCTTATCCACTGTACCACCAGGAAAGTCCTTTTTTCTTTAACTGTTATCTGTAATTTCATTCCCCACCCCCCCAGCTTTATTGAGATATAACTGATACATAGCGCTGTGTAAGTTTAAGCTGCAGAATGTGATGATTTAATATACATATATATTGTGAAATGATCATAATACAGTTAGCATATCCATTACTTCACATGGTTACCTTTGAGTGTGTACAGTGAGAACATTTTGTGATATACTGTCTTAAAAACTTTCAAGTATTTAAAGAAAATTTCTTAAGTTTATATATAATAAGCCATGTGGCCCAAAGAGAACAGATTAGCCTTGTAGGAACAACTGTTTAGATGGTAGCATGTATCAAGGGAAATTTAAGAAAACCTGCTGACTAATCTATTACTTTGAAGTCATCAAATCTTTCTTTCAGCAATGTGTACTACAGAGCAGTGGGCATCCACTCCAGTAACTGCTTTCCATACTTTTTCTGATAACAGCATCACCTTCCTTTGGGAAAAGTGCTCATCACAATACCCAGACTCTGGAGCTGACCAATTAGAACTCCCTGCCTCCCTTACTACAAGTAGTGATTAAATAGCAATGACTAACTAGTAATAATTTTATAGTAGTGAATAGCAGTGATTACTCTGCTGATGAAGGTGACCCTGACTAGGCCAATTGGACTCCTTATCAGAATTTTTCCAAATGGAGCTGATGGAGAAAGTTCCTCTACTTCTTATAGAGCATGGACTCCACTACATGGAAGAGCCTAGGAAAAAAGAATCATAAGGACAGCAAGTCCTCAGGACCAATCTCTAAGGTTCTCACAGCTGCCCTGGTTCCTGCAACTTACCTCTCACTTCTATGAGCTACTTCAGGATTTTCTCAATAAGTCCCCTTTTCCTTACTATTACCTCTAACCAAAGGACATTAACTGACATAAAAAGGCAATCGTAATTCTGAGTGCTCACCTGGCATACAATATTGAGATCACTTATACAGTTAAAGTTATTAATATTGTGTGATACCTGAAGTTTTTGCTTTATATTGTTGTGTCTTAGTTCTGAGCATTATAGACTAAATGATTTATTGAGAATGATTCAACTTCCATTCTGTAATAAAAACTATACATAGATCACTGTATATATTCTAACAGTTTATAGAGAAATACAAAACACCTAGAATAGGAAAACACCTTTAAAAAGGTCTAAGTTGAAGGACTTGCACCATCTGACTTCAAGTCTTACTATAAAGGTACATAACCAAGAATGTGGTGCCATTATGAAGATGAACAAATATATCAATGCAACAGAATAGAGAGTGGGTTCAAACAGATCCACACAAATGGTCAACTGATTTTTGACAAATATGCAAAGGAAAGTCAATGAAGAAAAGACACTCTTTTCAACAAATGGTACTATAACAACTGGCTATCCATATGCAAAAATAATGAACCTTAATCCATACCTTTCTCCGTATATAAAAATTAACTCAAAATGGATCACAGTAAAAGTAAAACAAATCTATAAAAGTTTTGGAAGAAAACACAGGAGGATATCTTTATTCTTGGGTTATACAAAGAATTCTTGGTAGCAGTATCAAAGCTCCATTGTTTAAAAAAGTTAATAAATTGAGCTTCATTAAACTTAAGAACTGCTCTTTGAAAGACAATGTTAAGAAAATTAAAACACAAGACATAGATTGGGAGAAAATATCTGCATATCTCATATTTGATAAAGGATTTGTATACAGAATAAAGAATTCTCAAAACATGATCACAGAAAAACAGGCTGATACAAAGATGTATGAAAGATTTGAAGAGGTACTTTACAAAGATGATATACAAATGGTCAATAAGCACATGAAATGTGCTCAACATCATTAATTTTTAGGGAAATGGAGAGTAAAACCACAATGAGATTCCAAACGTAACTATCACAATGGTTAAAATTTAAGGCTGACCATTTCCAAATGTTGGCAAAATGTGGAGCAATTAGAACTCTCATACATTATTGGTGGAAATGTAAAATGATACAACCACTTTCCAGTCTCTGAGAAAGTTAAACATACCCCTACCATATGACTCAGTCATTCCATTCCTAGGCATTTACCTAAGAGAAACGAGAGCAAACATCCACACAAAGACTTGCACATCAATGCTCATAGCAGCTTTTTTTTTTTTTACATTAGCTTCAAACTGGAAAAACCCAACTGGAGAAACAAAATATGGGGGAGGGGGGAAAGCCTACAGTAAAAGCCCAAAGGGTGCTTCCTAGGTGGCACTAGTGGTAAAGAACTCACCTGCCAATGCAGGAGCCCTAAAGAGATGCAGGTTCTATCCCTGGGTCAGGAAGATCCCTTGGAAGAGGGCATGGCAACCTACTCAGTGTTCTTGCCTAGAGAATCCCTTGGACTGAGGAGCCTGGCATACTATAGTCCATGGGGTCACAAAGAGTTGGATATGACTGAAGCGACTTAGCACAAAAACTTATAGAACTGTAAAAAGAATGAACCCTAATGTAAACTGTGGACGTTAGTCAATAATAACATATCAATACTCGTTCATTAATTGTATCAAATGTCTGTGTGTAATGTAATGCATGTGCATGATCAGTTTTGTCCAATTCTTTGCAGCCCCATGGACTGTAACCTTCCTGGACTGACCCAGGAAGATCTCCTGCGTCTCCTGCATTGCAGGCAGATGCTTTACTGCTGAGCCACTGAGGAAGCCAAACAAACATGCCACACTCTTGGAAAAAGTTAATAATAGGGAGAAATGTGTAGAGGAAGAACGGATATATGGGAATACTTTCTACTCTGCTCAACTTTTCTGTAAACCTAAAACTGTTATAAAACAAAAGTATTTTTAAGAAGCAAATAAAGAATGGGAAAATGTTATAACTGTTAAATTTAGGTAATGAATATACTTTAGTTCATTATACTCTACTTTTATGTTTGAATTTCTTATCTAGAAATGTTTTTTTAAAAAGTACCTAGTGTGATCCCACTTATATACAATTCTAGAAAATGCAAGAAAGGAGGGGCAGGAAGGATCAAAAAGGAGCATAAGAAAACTGGAGAGAAGATTCATTACTTCATTACCTTGATTGTGGTAATAGTTTCATGGTTCATAGTTTCATATCCACACCAAATTGTATCAAACTGCACATTTTGAATATACGCAGTTTATCATGTGTCAATTATACTCCAATAAAGATGTTAAAAAGTTAGGAAAATATACTTTATTGTCAGTAGCAATAGCAGCCTTTCATGTAAGGAGCAATCGGAAAACAAGGAAGAGATTATGGAAATAAAAAACTTGACTGCCCAAATAAAAAGTCAGAACAAGCAACACATAGTAAAATGAATACTTCAAAAAACACAATTAATAAAAATACATTCAAAGAATTTTCTAAAAGCTTGAGGGAGAAAAAAAAAGGACAAAGAGTTGGACATTGAAAGAAAAAACAAATTCCAAAAATAGAGAGAGGACTTCCCTGGGGGTCCAGTGGCTGATACCCATGCTCCCAATGCAGGGGGCCCAGGTTTGATCCCTGATCAGGGAACCAGTGGAGGAGGCGATGGCACCCCACTCCAGGACTCTTGCCTGGAAAATCCCATGGACGGAGGAGCCTGGTAGGCTATAGTCCCTGGGGTCGTGAAGAGTCGGACACGACTGAGCGACTTCACTTTCACTTTTCACTTTCATGCATTGGAGAAGGAAATGGCAACCCACTCCAGTGTTCTTGCCTGGAGAATCCCAGGGACAGGGGAGCCTGGTGGGCTGCCATCTATGGGGTCGCACAGAGTCGGACACGACTGAAGCGACTTAGCAGCAGCAGGGAACTAGATCCCACATGCTGTAACTAAGATCCTGAGCAGCCAAATAAATAAAAATAATAAATATTTTAAAAATAAATAAAGATAAAATCTTTAAGACCCAAAACAGCAACAACAGTTATTTGCAAAAGAAACAGAATGTAATTAACACCAACACCGAACATTGTGGGACAATTACAGAGCTCTGAGAGAATAGGACTATGACAACAGGGACTCTAAACATAACTAAATTATAGCATCTATGTGACAACTGTAAATTTTAAGATTTTTGCCTTAGAAATTATAACAAATATATAATTTTTTGGGAAAAAATAATCAAGGAGCACGTCTTTTAAATTTTTATGGGAAGAAGAGAAAAATACAGAAAACTTGCTCAATATAGCAAAGTAGAAAAGTAAACTATGAAGGAGACAATTTTACTTCCACCCTCACACACCAAAAAAAAAAAAGGAAATAAACACGTCAAACACAAATACTATAACAGATGTGAATGTATTAAATTTCTCTATAAAGAGATAGCTTGGAAAACAAAGAAACATCTGTGAAGTTACTGTTTATAAGAAAACATCTCAAACAAAAAGTCTCAGCAATATAGAAAATAAAGAGCTGAGAAAATATCTATCTAGAAAACACAAACAAAATTAAGCAGCAGTGGTATTAAGCTGGTGCAAAAGTAATTGTAGTTTTGCATTGTTGAACTTTGCCATTTGATGTTGGAATACAGTACTCTTAAATGTGGTTATGGTATATACCATTTTAATGTACATTTCTCACTTTGTTTTCCACCAATGAGTTACTTGCTGTTTATTTTAATTTATTTTAGACTATGGAAATGATGTTAGACAAAAAGCAAATCTGACTGATTTTTAAAGTTGAGTTCCAAATGGGTCGTAAAGCAGCAGAGACAAGTAACATAAACAACACATTTGGCCCAGGAATTGCTAACAAATGTACAGTGTAGTTCAAGAAGTGTTGCAAATAAGACTAGGACCCTGAAGCCAAGGAGCATAGTGACCGGTCATCAGAAGTTGACAATGACCAACTCAGAGCAACCATCAAAGCTGATTCTCTTACAACTACGTGAGAAGTTGCTGAAGAACTGAACGTCAACAATTCTACAGTTGTTTGGCATTTGAAGCAAATTGAAAAGGTAAAAAAGCCCGATAAGTGAGTGGCCTCAAGAGCTGACCGAAAAAAAAAAAAAAAAAAACACCATCATTTTGAAGGGTTGTCTTCTCTTATTCTACGCAACAACAACAAACCATTTCTCAATTGGACTGTGACCTGCAAGAAAAAGTGGATTTTTTATGAAAACCGTGACGACCAGCTAAGCAGTTGGACAGAAAAGAAGCTCCAAAGCACTTCCAAAAGCCAAGGTTGCACCAAAAAAACAAGGTCATGGTCACTGTTTGGTGGTCTGCTGCCAGTCTTATCCACTATAGCTTTCTGAATCCCAGCAAAACCATTACATCTGAGAAGTATGCTCTGGTTGTGGATGCTCAATAAGTATTTGTTGAATGAATTAAAGAAAATTCATCATACATTGTATCTATTATCCACCAGGTATTGCCTAGTAAATGCTTAAATGGCATTTAGTAAAATGCAGCATTTTTCCTGGAAATCTCCATTTTTAGCAAGTGTGAATACCAGGTAATTCTTAGGTTCACTAAACAATGAATTGCTAGGTTATAAGAAACCAAAATGAATGAAAACCAAGAAACATTACCTTTAAAGTCAGAAACAGTACAGCTATTATAATACTGTTCTGGCATTTCTAATCAATGCGATGAAGCAAGCAAGTGTTGACTTAAAAAACAGTCACAGCCTAAAAGTTGAGAGTTATGCTTTATTTGGCGGGAATTTTTAGGACTTCAAGCCCAGGAGATGGGCATCTCAAGTAACCCTGAGAGAACAGCTGGGCTTGAGGAGAAGACGGGCGGAGCTAGGTTATATAGAAGTTTTACAACAAACAGCAGGTAGTCTGAACATCAAAAGATTATCGTTAAATAGAGAAACTAAATATTCCAACTTAAGGAATTTAGCGCTTTTCTATGTATGAGAAGATGCAAGAGTCTGGGCTCACTGAAATCATTCATTTGCATCGCAGAAATTCTGGGGCCAGCATCCTGTGTTTTTCACACCTGAGGTCTCTTGAGCTGACTCTAGGGAGTGGCTACAATCTGATGGCTATGAGGTTGCAGGTATTATTCTCTTTCCTGAGTTCGCTTAGGGCTCAGGAATTCACAGTGGAGAACGGAATGGATGATGACTGTGATATCCTTGTTTACTGGCATAAAATACTCCATTTCTTGGGGCTTCCATCTGCCTGCAATGCAGGAGACCAACCAGGGTTTGATCCCTGGCTCAGGAAGATCTCCTGGAGCAGGAAATGGCAACCCACTCCAGTATGCTTACCTGGAGAATTCCATGGACAGAGAAGCCTAGTGGGCTACAGTCCATGGGGTCACAAAGAGTCAACATAATTGAGAGATTAACACTTTTAGTCCATTTCTCAGAAGAGATGGAGGGAGAGTGAAAATGTATCATTACCCTCCTCAGGAAGAAAAAGACAATTACATTAATTTGTAAGTGAAATGAAAGCCTATCCAAGATAATAAATTGAAAATTTTTAGAATTTAGAGCTTCTCAGATCTCGCTAGTGGTAAAGAACCTGCCCGTCAATGCAGGAGATGTAAGAGATGTGTGTGGGTTTGATCCCTGGCTTGGGAAGATCCCTTGGAGGAGGGCATGGCAACCCACTCCAGTATTCTTGCCTGGAGAATCCCATGGATAGAGGAGCCTGGCAAGCTACAGTCTATAGGGTTGCACAGAGTTGGACACAACTGAAGTAACGTAGCCTACCCTAGAATTTAAGTTGCAAAAGGTGGCTTAGCCAAGCCTAGAATTTAAGTTGCAAAAGGTGGCTTAGCCAAGCCTAGAATTTAAGTTGCAAAAAGTGGCTAATTCAAGATAAATTATGAATATACCAACAATAATCGTAAGGGGAAAGCACAGGAAAATGAACATTCATAACAGCAATAAAAACTCAAATATGAAGGATAAATTAAACAGATAATGTACCACATGTGAAGAAAATGACAGAACTGTATTATGTCAATTAGCTATGTAGAGCTCTGTGGCTTTGTGCTATGTTCCAGCTAAGCTGAAAGTACACTTCCCAGAACCCCCTTTCTTGGATATGTAGCGCCGCCTACAGGAGACTCTGTACATGGAACTTGGAAAGCAGAAATGAAGCAGCAGCCATATTTTTAAACTCTGAAGGTTGGTGCTAGACACTGTAGAGGTTGTACGTGTTGTTGCTGATCTGTCAGCTCACCTTGCTGGCATGGGCAGGCTAGGCCTGCAGTTCCTTCAACTCCCACCATATCTTCCTTCACCCTCTCCAAGTCCTGGGCCTCTCCTGCAGGTCACCCACAGCATTGAAACTAAAGCTGGTGAAAGACAATGCAGATTGCAATGTCCTTGTTCTCACCCACATCCACCTTCCCTTCCCAACTGTCTAGCTGACATGCTTCAGGCCCAAAAACAGACTCAAAGGCAACTGCCTGCTCTCCCAGTCCCTACAGTTACGGTCTTTCTTATTTATTAGCATGCAAAGTAGTTTTGCTTCTTTGATGGAACTTCATTGATAACATGAGCCAGACCATTTTACTGAGTGGCTTGTAGAAGACAACATGGATGGTATTGCTGCTGCTGCTGCTGCTAAGTCGCTTCAGTCGTGTCCGACTCTGTGCGACCCCATAGACGGAAGCTCACCAGGCTTCCCCATCCCTGGGATTCTCCAGGCAAGAACACTGGAGTGGGTTGCCATTTCCTTCTCCAATGCATGAAAGTGAAAAGTGAAAGTGAAGTCGCTCAGTCATGTCCGACTCCTAGCGACCCCATGGACTGGAGCCCACCAGGGTCCTCTGTCCATGGGATTTTCCAGGCAAAAGTACTGGGGTGGGGTGCCACTGCCTTCCCCGATGGATGGTATTACTGTCCTCAAATTAATCTATAAATTTAATCTACCTCTAATCAAAATCATAGCAGGGATTTTCTTTAGCAGCTTTACAGACTGTTTTCAGACTGGCATTCAATCTCAGGTGGCGCTAGTGGTAAGAACCTACCTGCCAATGAAGGAGATATAAGAGAAGCAGGTTTGATCCCTAGGTTGGGAAGTACCCCTGGAGAAGGAAATGGCAACCCACTCCAGTATTCTTGCCTGGAGAATTCCATGGACAGAGGAGCCTGGTGGGCTACAGTCCACTGGGTTGCAAAGATACAACTGAATAGACTTAGCAAGCAAACTTGCAAAAGAAGAGTGATGTGAACACTGAACTGCTAAGTCACTTCAGTCGTGTCCGACTCTGTGCGACCCCACAGACAGCAGCCCACCAGGCCCCGCCGTCCCTGGGATTCTCCAGGCAAGAACACTGGAGTGGGTTGCCATTTCCTTCTCCAATGCATGAAAGTGAAAAGTGAAAGTGAAGTCGCTCAGTCGTATCTGACTCTTAGTGGCCCCATGGACTGCAGCCTACCAGGCTCCTCCGTCCACGGGATTTTCCAGGCAAGAGTACTGGAGTGGGGTGCCACTGCCTTCTCCGTGAACACTGAAAGGTGAACACAAAATCTGAGACAGATCAAGTGTGTGTTTGCAGAAGAGGGAAATGTATGTACCATTCCAAATTGGTAAGGAACAATTATTATTTTACTCAGATCCTCTCAGTTAGGTTTCTTAAGTACATGGAACAGAAAGCACTCTGACAATAAAAGCAAAAAGCATTTATTAAAAGGATATTGGGAAATCACAGACTTGCCAGGTTTCAAGAGACAAGTTTCAAACTATGCCTCAAGCACCTCAGAGCACATGACACCAGACACCTGCAGTGAAGACCTCCCTGACCCTGAACCCAGCTTACACTGCTTAACCCATCACCAGATATTATCACTGGCATTGCTGCTAGTTCTGCCTCATCTGCTGCTGTTATAAAAAAAATTCTTGGAGTTCTGTTTCTTTGCTCTCAATACAAAATTCAGAGTTGGACACTGGCTGGGCCTAGATCACATGCCCATTCCTGAGCTGCAAGGGAGGTTGGAAATGATAGTATTTCGCCTTTTCAGCATAACTAGTAGAAAGTGGTTCTTTTCTCCTTCTACATGTGTTAAAAGAGGAATCTCAAATACATACTATACTGAGCAGGATAATGAGCAGTCTGCAATGGTAACAGGTTCTGTTACAAAAGGTTTTAGTTGCTAAGTAGTACTGAAAAGTCAATCATCAGATGAAACCTGAGACTGGATCATCTCTACAATGCTCAGTTTTATATAGCAGAGTTGTTTAAACAACTTTAGATTTCCAAATGTCACATTCACATGGATCAGAGTATTATATTAATAATACAGACCATTTCTCTGGTTAAACTAAGAGAGGGAATCAGTTTGACTGACTAGCTGCCTGGAAATTTTCCACGGTCAAGAGAGCTTTTGTAATCAGTTTGGTACCAAATTTGGGATATTTACATGAATTTGTAAACAGACTTCTACACAGTCCAGCTGGCGAGACTTCTGGAGAGGAGCTCAAAAATATTTTAAAAATACTGATAGACACGATTGTATAAAAATGTAAACTGCATGGCAAAGTTAAAGACTAATACATGAAGGAAATTTCGAAAATGTATGATGGAGAAAGATAAGAAGCCTTACTTTACAAAGAGTTTTTAGGATTAATGAGAAGATGGGATGGTCCAGTGGTTAAGAATCTGCCTTGCAATGCACAGGCTGCAGGCGCAGTCCCTGGTCAGGGGAAACTAAGACCTCATATTCCACAGAGAAACCAAGCTCATGTGCCACAGCTACGGAGCCTGTGCACTTTGGAGCCTGCACACCACACACCGCTAGCGTTTGTGAGCCACAACTCAAGATCCCACATGACACAATGAAGACCCTGAGTGCTGCAACTAAGACCTGATGTAGCCAAATAAAAAAGAAAAAAAGATTAACACAAAGAAAAAATAAGTATCTCAATAATAACATGGCTATGTCTAAGATTTGGCAATTTGGAAAAGGAAGAAATACAAAGATCAAGAAAAGTATTAAAATATTTCAACTTTATTGGTAATCAATTGAATTTAATTTAAAACAATGAGATTTCAATCTAAGATTGACAAAAGATCGCTAATGATATGTTAGTGGTGGGGAAATGATCACTTTATTATAATAGAGTATCAGCAGTTGTATAAATTGGAATAACTTTTCTCAAACAATTTGACAATATGTACCAAAAATGATTAATAAATGAGCAGCATTTCCATTTCTACAAAATTACCCTAAGGAACTAATTAGATATATACAAAGAGTTACACTTGGCTGTTCAGCGTGGCATTGTTTATAAGGAAAAGTTAGAAACTATGTGTCCAAAATACAGGACTACTGAAATGAATTCCATATTATTATGCAGTCATTAAAAAGTACTTATTCCCAATTTATTAACATATTAAATATTAAAAATTTAAAGGTATCCTATAAAATAATACATAAAGTATTACATTTTTGTTAAAAATACGTACATACATGTAAAAAATCTGGCAGACTGTTCATTCGGCTTACATGTGATCATTATTTTTTTCCTTTCTTTGATTTCCCCCAAATTTTCAATATCTATCATGAACACACAGAGAAGGTGATGGCAATCCACTCCAGTACTCTTGCCTGGAAAATCTCATGGACGGAGGAGCCTGGTGGGCTGTAGTCCATGGAGTCGCGAAGAGTCGGGCACGACTAAGCGACTTCCCTTTCACTTTTCACTTTCATGCACTGGAGAAGGAAGTGGCAACTCACTCCAGTGTTCTTGCCTGGAGAATCCCAGGGATGGGGGAGCCTGGTGGGCTGCCGTCTAAGGGGTTGCACGGAGTCAGACCCGACTGAAGCAACTTAGCAGCAGCAGCATGAACACAAAACCAATAAAACTCCTTTGAAAAGTTAGTTAGAATTAATTAAACTCAGACCACGATGCTAAACTCAGCTTCATAAAAGTGTAATTTTTTAAAATGTAGAAATATATAAATAGCATTATAAATGTTAATAAAAATATTAGACTATATAACATTAATAAACATTAATAAAGTTAGTTGTGTGCATGCATGCTGTCACTTCAGTTGTGTCTGACTCTGTGCAACCCTATGGACTGTAGCTTGCCAGGCCCTCTGTCCAGAGGATTCTCCAGGTAAGAATACTGGAGTGGACTGCCATCCCCTCCAGGGTATCTTCCCAACCCACGGACTGAACCTGTGTCTCTTATATCGCCTGCAATGGCAGGCAAGTTCTTTACCACTAGTGCCACCTGGGAAGCTGTAAAGTTGTATGTAAATCTCGTAAGTCCAATTGATAGTATAATATAAAAATAATGTATTCACATTTATGTATTGGTTGGCAGATGAAAAGTTTATATGAAAGATTTCTATCTCTAGATGCAATAAATTTATGAAGGTTCCATTAATATTTTAATTAATTTAAATTATTTAATTTAAATTATTATTTAATTTAATTAATAATGTGAAGAATACTTGCTTTGTAGAGAACAGTTATTTTGTTAATGATATTGGACCCTAAAACAATCCTCAAATTCTTTTGTTGTTTAGTCCCTTAGTCGTGTCTGACTCTCTTATGACCCCATCATGGACTATCGCCCACCAGGCTCCTCTATCCATGGGATTTCCTGGGCAAGAATACTGGAGTAGGTTGCCATTTACTTCTTCAAGGGATCTTCCCAATCCAGGGATTGAACTCTTGTCTCCTGCATTGGCAAGCAGATTCTTTACCAATGAGTCACCAGGGAAACCCCCTGAAATTCTTAGTCATTTGCAAAAATGAAAAAATGAAAATTGTTCTCTAAAGCACAAATATTGAGTTATAGTCTACAGATTCTTCCAGGATTAGGAAATAATGATTTCAAGGTATTTTCAACCAAGAGATACAACCAAAATACAAAAGAGACCTCCAAGGTCATGAATCCTTTCTATATACCTTAAGGTTTATAGCTCTGTAAGTCATGAATCATTTGTTTCTACTTTGCAAAGTAAGCATTTGACACCTGAATGGATAAAGAAGTCAATGTGTTTAAAGGCTCAGTATATATAAAGTTTATAAAATATTCCTTAAACCAAAGATAACGTCATTATCCACTTAGCTGGATGGAAACTGGGACACACAAAGCTTGAATTAATGACCAAGCCAGAGAGGTGCCACAGCATCAAACAATATCCCCCTCCTTCAGTAAGCTGTGGCCTGTAAATTAGCCCTAAGGAGAAAGGCGGCCAGTCAGGTGGATGAGTGCAAGGAGAACATAGGCTGGGCACAGTATGCACAGAGGCCTAACAGAACAGCTCTTCTGCCACTCAAACTTTGCTTCCATATGCATTTAATTACAGATTCACTATCAAATCTCATTCCAGAAAGCACACAGAAATAAAAGGTCATCATCCACCTAACTGCAAATTGCATGATGTCTCTGTAAAGCCATTTCATTACGTCTATCTCTTTTTACTCACTAAACAATTTTCAACCATCAATAAATATTTAAATGTTACTCACCGTATATTTTACTTGATGAGTTCAGATACAAAAATGCTCAGGTAGCTAATAAAGTGTCATGAGCAAAATGAAACAAGAAAAGATCACTTAAAGTATTTAAATGATGATCCAAATTTAAAGTGATCTGAAAAAGAAAAAATTGTTTACAAAATAACTATATAGTAGTTTATGAATAGGAACGGATACACATAATAGGGTAGCACAAATCACATTTTAAATGGAAGGTATAAACAACTTGCTCCATGAGATAGGAATAAAAAGCACACTTGGGTAAACTCCGAAGCAGATCCTTCAGCCCCACTCAAGCTTTCAGATGTCTGCAGCCCTGCCAACATCTAGAACTACAACTTTGAGACCCTGAGCAAAACCACCCAGCTAAGTCTCTTCCAAAAGTCCTGGCCCAAAGATACAGTGAGGTAGCAACTGTTTATACTCTTTTAAGCCTCTAAGCTTCGGGGTAATTTGTTTTGCAGCATGGATAGCTAAAACAGTAGTTTCTCTTTTCAAGAAAGGTATAATTATGGCCCCAGAAACACACAATTTGAACGTCTATTCCACTGCAACTATTGGTGCAGATGTATAGAATAGATTCTGGGTATGAGAAATTTAATAGGTGTACCTCCTCTTACTATCTCTGATTAGAACACTCAGTCCACAGGGTAGCAGAGTTTGACACGACTAAGCGACTGAACTGAGAACACCCAAGTGTCCCATTTTTCATTTCCCTTCCAGTTTCCCCACTTCCTGCTCCTCCTCCATAAATAGAATGGGCTCTAGAACCTCTTAAACTGTAAAATAGCTTAATGTTTATTTTACATATTCACTTTTGTTGGGCAAGTTCATTACGAGAATTGTAATTTTCTTTTAAACTTGTCATGCATGAAGCTAATGTGCTCAAAGTGTTTAATATGTCATTATACTAATACAAGGGGAAAGCAAGTTAGCAATCCTCAGCCTGTGAACTAAAGCTATTTGTAATGATATCTGCCATAACAGCCAGTTACCCAGATCATCAATTTCCATGACTTGCAGGAGACACTTTCTGCAACAGCCAAACTCTATCACACACCACCTCCATTACAGTATAGTGTCATCAACTATGGGGCCTTCAGGGCTTCCCAGGTGGCGCTAGTGGTAAAGAACTCGCCTGCTAAACCAGGAGACACACGAGACACAGGTTCAGTCTCTGGGTCAGAAAGATCCTCTTAAGGACACGACAACCCACTCCAGCATCCCTGCCTGGAGAATCCCGTGGACAGAAGAGCCTGGCAGGCTACAGTCCAGGAGGTCGCACAGAGCCGGACACGACTGAGCGACTAAGCACTTGAGCCGGGGGCGCATTAAGGGCCCTCGAGCCCGGTAAAGATGGCAAGGGGCAACTCAGGCAAGAGCGCCGGCACCCCGCTCAGACCCAAAGAAACGCAAGGGGCACGGAGCTTAGGTGAGGGCTGGACGCCTATGGGACTTAGAAGGCGCGACAAAGCCGAAGGGCTCCGGGCCACTGCCGGTCGAGCACACTCCACCTGCTCCCGGGTCCCATGTGCCTGCCGCCCCGGCACGCCTTCCCCACCGGGAACCTGGATCTTCTAGACTTTCAGATTCAAGTGGTCCCTGCTTCCGGCCTCCCACCTCAGGACGCAGTTTCGCAGCGTCCGTACAGTCTGCTCCTCGCTGAGGACCAAAGGCAACCACTATCTGCTCCGCCTGCTAAAGCAAGCCTGCGACGCGAACGGCGGCCCCGCCCCCCCATACCCTCTCCACCCTCCTGTCGGTACCACAGAGATGCCCGCCGCAGGCCAGAGCGGCTACATCACCGCCCCATTCCCGGCTACGCCGTTACGGAAGCCGAGAGGACGCCGGGATACTGGTTCCATTCCCCGCCGACCGGAACGCTACTTGAGTGTTCGTTAGCCGCGAGTGTGGGTATCTCGTGTTACCTCGAAAGTCGTGCTCCCTAAAAGGAGACATTTGGGACAGTGGGGTGGGAAGTGAAAAGTGCCTTATTGGTTTCTGTCTTCAACATGAGGATTCGTTTTCGGCTTAGCCAGAGCTGTCCACAGCCCACCCAAGCTGCGGCGGGAAGCGGCGACACATAGTTAACCTCACCAAATGTGGGAAGAGTGGTCTTAGACGCTTGAGCTCCCGAAGACACCGGCTGTCCCGGATGTACTGTGATGTTTCCGACTTCCTGCAAGGGATCCTTTACGGCGGGCGTAGACGTTTTTCACTCCCCGAGACCGCGCGACTTTGCAGGCCTGGAGCTCTTTTGTGGCGCTCCACCGCCCCCTTGGGGAGTTCTTGGTAGTTACTCTGCATTTGTGCAGTGCACTTTGGGGGCCGCTCCTTGTGGTTGGCAGTGACAAGGCTAGAAGGCTTAATCGTGACTATTAATTCCCTCGAGTCGAAAGAGACAACATAAAGGGTAGCTTGACCTTGATTAACTGGGATGATAAGGTGCAGGTGTTTAGTAGGTCTGACCAGTTCCCATCCCGACTCCCTGCCTTGAGAGTGGTGGGTGCTCTCCAAGCACCAAGGAGACATCTAGCTTGACATTTGACCCTAGGAAGTACTGGCCCGAAAGAGGGGACTCAAAGAGAAAAATTTCTTTCTCCTTCTTACCTACTTTCTCAAAACAAGTGTTGGATGTAGTTCAGGGGCAGCAGTGGGATTGTATCAATACTAATATATAGTTGAAGAAGACGGTAGAAAATTGGAATCTTCCATCTCAAGCAAACTTCTAGATCTCTCACAGAACCTTAAGGTGTGGCTCAGCTTTTGCTATAGAAGTTTACATTGCTTGACACTCTTCAGTTCAGTTCAGTCGCTCAGTCGTATCCGACTCTTTGCGACCCTATGAATCACAGCTCGCCAGGCCTCCCTGTCCATCACCAACTCCCGGAGTTCACTCAAACTCATGTCCATGGAGTCAGTGATGCCATTGGTCTTTTCCAGTGAGTCAACTCTTCGCATGAGGTGGCCAAAGTACTGGAGTTGCAGCTTTAGCATCATTCCATCCAAAGAACACCCAGGATTGATCTCCTTTAGAATGGACTGGTTGGATCTCCTTGCAGTCCAAGGGACTTTCAAGAGCCTTCTCCAGCATCACAGTTCAAAAGCATCAATTCTTCGGCGCTCAGCTTTCTTCACAGTCCACCTCTCACATCTATATATACATGACTACTGGAAAAACCATAGCCTTGACTAGAGGGACCTTTGTTGGCAAAGTAATACTCTTGGTTCTGAGCTAACGGGAATGACTCAACTGAGGGAGGAAATTATACATATTTTACCTGCACAGCTTAAAAGCTTATTAAACATATTTATTGCTGAATACATTAACCACAGTGCTTTTAGTCATGTTACAGTTTTTTTTCTGTCTGAATGCAATAACAATTTGGCATTACCCTTATGGCAGCATGGGTACATGTCTTACCATAGTCGAGGCTTTCTGGAGTTATTTAGGGACCACATAGATGGTTTCCTGCGACCAAAACAGAACTTAGTTATTTCTGTGGTCAGTCTACAGCTCAAAGGGGCTATTCATTTACACACACTGAGTGTTCGCAACATGCCAGACACTATGCTTGTTAATAAGACTATAAAATAACTTTATGGGGCTGAAATTCTAGTGGAAGATATAGACCACAAATAATAAATATGGTGATGTAATAGTAACTGGGGGGAAGCCCCTCTGAGGGATATTTGTGCTGATAACGAAGGTGGCAGGGAGCCCAGTGGGAGAGAAACTGAAGAAAGCATTGTACCCAAACTGCTTACATTGTATCTCCTAACCTGTTACACTCTGCTTTTTTGGGGCTCTATTTTTCTTGTTTCCTCAGTTGCTTCTTCCCTTTTATGTAAAGAGGCTGGTCTTCTCAAGAAATCATAAGTTAATTTGAACATTTCTTGTTATATTTGGTATAATCCTGAAGTCTTTTTGGAAGTATGGTTTTGTTCTTTCCCAATAGACAGGTGCAATAAATAGTACTTTTGGTGAGCTTATTTCTCTTTTGGTTTCATGTATTTTGTAGCATAAATCTTTTGAGATGTTCAAAACAAATGAAAATATTTGGTAACATGAGACAAATTCAGATATCAGTCTTAGCTGAAGTGCTCCATTCTTAGCTTGCAGGAATAGTGCCCACATTAAGGGTTTTTTTTTTTGAAAGCTGATTCTCTTTTCATAGATCTGCTGAAAAATACTTGGAGTAGAGAGACTAAATAACAAATGACCAATGCACACAATTCTGCATATTAAAATTAAAAAAAATCTTGATTAATAGTTAATGCTCCACAAGACAAAACAGCAACAACTCCACAATTTTATAAAATTTTCTCCTCAAATCTGAGATAAATTGTTCAAAATTTTAATGGTTCCTATTAATAATATACAAATATATATTTTAAAATTTACAAGTTAGATAAAACATCTCCGAAGTTAGATATCATTTTTCATATAATCATTGTATACAAGTCATGTATATATATAATTTATTGGCTTTCTAATAATATTCTACCAATCACTTGAAATTATATCCTCAGGGTTTAATAATATATTGTACTAATTCCACTTTTCACCATTTAGAGTTTGATAGAAGATTGTCAATATCCTGAAGGATTTCAGAAGTTTTTTTCAATGCCACTGATACACTCTTTTCATTAACTTCTTTTAGCAAGGTTTCTGAAGATTCTGGTTTACAACAATCCAAAGACTGTTCGTTTTTCTTGTTAGAAATCTGGTTTAGGACACCATTATTCTCCAATAACACTAAGTTGCTTAGTTAAGGAGCTTTCCCCCTATACAGAAAACCTAGCCTTCATATTAAAATATTATTTTTCTATTGGGAGGAAGATCTCTTGGATTCATAATAGAGTTGGGACTTCAGAATTTATCATCTATCCCTTATATAGATGAAGAAACTAGTTAGAATATAAGAAGGGGAAAGGAAAAGACAGTATGTATGTCTGTATTTGGATGGAAGTTTGGTGACAGGGAGGAAATCAAAGAATTAAAATCTCAGTAACATTTCTTTAAGGGCTTCCAAGTAGCTAACAATCTGCCTGCAATGCAAGAGACCAAGGTTCGATTCCTGGGTAGGGCAGATCCCCTGAAGGAAATGGCAACCCACTCCAGTATTCTTGACTGGGAAATCCCATGGACAGAGGAGCCTGGTAGGCTACAGTCCGTGGGGTTGCAAAAGAGTTGAACATGACTTAGTGACTAAACAACACGTTTCTTTAAGTGATGAAGTGATTTGGGAATGAAAGGGAACAAAGTAGGGGTGAGAGGAATATGAACAATCTGTGCAGGGTATTTTTAAATAACTTAAAATATCTAGAATGAAAATAAATGTGTCCACTATTTCAGAGCTACTTTATTATTTGAATAGGATTATGGAAAAAATAAGAGGATAAAAGAAATTTAGATGAATGGGGTAGGAATGCACAGAACAAAAGGTTTAACAAGAAAAAGAAGTAGGAGTCCAGTCTAAGCTGGTAACAGAGGAAGTTCCTGAACTTACCTCTTTCCACAAACACACTAAATCTACGCTACATACAGAGCAATTCTCACTGTCAGAAATGCAGGAACTACCCAAGTGACTGCCATACACTGAATGAATAAGAAAACATCCACAGTGAAAGAAATGGGTAAGAATGAGACAGGCTTTCACTATAAACCCCACCCTCAGCACAACAGGGGGGGATTCACAATTCCCAGCTTCACCCTGAGGAGTAAAGGGTTTGGACCCAAGATCTAATGCTTCAATTTTTTAAGACTTCCAAGTATTGGACAGGCCCCTAAAACTCCTAGCTCTGAGCAGACAAACACTCATCTCCCAATCTTTGCCTAAAAAGCGGCCTATCTGCTACTTTAAAAGCTTCTAGGACTTCCCTGGTGGTCCAGTGGCTAAGATGCCACTCTCTCAATGCAGAGGGCCCGAGTTCTATCCCTTGTCAGGGAATTAGATCCCACATGCTGCAACTAAATATCCTACATGCTGCAAAAAAGATCAAAGATCCTGCAACTAAGACCCAGCGCAGACAAATAAACATATTTTTAAAAGTTTCTAATTTAGCACACACCTAGGGGCATGGACTGGAATGGGTGAATTTAACTCAGATGACCATTATATCTACTACTGTGGGCAGGAATCCCTCAGAAGAAATGGAGTGGCCATCATGGTCAACAAAAGAGTCCGAAATGCAGTACTTGGATGCAATCTCAAAAATGACAGAATGATCTCTGTTGGTTTCCAAGGCAAACCATTCAATGTCACAGTAATCCAAATCTATGCCCCAACCAGTAACGCCGAAGAAGCTGAAGTTGAACGGTTCTATGAAGACCTACAAGACCTTTTAGAACTAACACCCAAAAAAGATGTCCTTTTCATTATAGGGGACTGGAATACAAAAGTAGGAAGTCAAGAAACACCTGGAGTAACAGGCAAATTCAGCCTTGGAACACGGAATGAAGCAGGGCAAAGACTAATAGAGTTTAGCCAAGAAAATGCACTGGTCATGGCAAATACCCTCTTCCAACAACACAAGAGAAGACTCTATACATGGACATCACCAGATGGTCAACACCGAAATCAGATCGATTACATTCTTTGCAGCCAAAGATGGAGAAGCTCTATACAGTCAGCAAAAACAAGACCAGGAGCTGACTGTGGCTCAGACCATGAACTCCTTATTGCCAAATTCAGACTGAAATTGAAGAAAGTAGGGAAAACTACTAGACCATTCAGGTATGACCTAAATCAAATCCCTTATGATTATACAGTGGAAGTGAGAAATAGACTTAAGGGCCTAGATCTGATAGATAGAGTGCCTGATGAACTATGGAATGAGGTTTGTGACATTGTACAGGAGACAGGGATCAAGACCATCCCCATGGAAAAGAAATGCAAAAAAGCAAAATGGCTGTCTGGGGAGGCCTTACAAATAGCTGTGAAAAGAAGAGAAGTGAAAAGCAAAGGAGAAAAGGAAAGATATAAACATCTGAATGCAGAGTTCCAAAGAATAGCAAGAAGAGATAAGAAAGCCTTCTTCAGTGATCAATGCAAAGAAATAGAGGAAAACAACAGAATAGGAAAGACTAGGGATCTCTTCAAGAAAATCAGAGATACCAAAGGAACATTTCATGCAAAGATGGGCACAATAAAGGACAGAAATGGTATGGACCTAACAGAAGCAGAAGATATTAAGAAGAGGTGGCAAGAATACACAGAAGAACTGTACAAAAAAGAGCTTCACGACCCAGATAATCATGATGATGTGATCACTGACCTAGAGCCAGACATCTTGGAATGTGAAGTCAAGTGGGCCTTAGAAAGCATCACTACGAACAAAGCTAGTGGAGGTGATGGAATTCCAGTGGAGCTATTCCAAATCCTGAAAGATGATGCTGTGAAAGTGCTGCACTGAATATGCCAGCAAATTTGGAAAACTCAGCAATGGCCATAAGATTGGAAAAGGTCAGTTTTCATCCCAATCCCAAAGAAAGGCAATGCCAAAGAGTGCTCAAACTACCGCACAATTGCACTCATCTCACACGCTAGTAAAGTAATGCTCAAAATTCTCCAAGCCAGGCTTCAGCAATATGTGAACCGTGAACTTCCTGATGTTCAAGCTGGATTTAGAAAAGGCAGAGGAGCCAGAGATCAAATTGCCAACATCCGCTGGATCATGGAAAAAGCAAGAGAGTTCCAGAAAAACATCTATTTCTGCTTTATTGACTATGCCAAAGCCTTTGACTGTGTAGATCACAATAAACTATGGAAAATTCTGAAAGAGATGGGAATACCAGACCACCTGATCTGCCTCTTGAGAAATCTGTATGCAGGTCAGGAAGAAACAGTTAGAACTGGTCATGGAACAACAGACTGGTTCCAAATAGGAAAAGGAGTACGTCAAGGCTGCATATTGTCACCATGTTTATTTAACTTATATGCAGAGTACATCATGAGAAATGCTGGACTGGAAGAAACAGAAGTTGGAATCAAGATTGCTGGGAGAAATATCAATAACCTCAGATCTGCAGATGACACCACTCTTATGGCAGAAAGTGAAGAGGGGCTAAAAAGCCTCTTGATGAAAGTGAAAGTGGAGAGTGAAAAGGTTGGCTTAAAGCTCAACATTCAGAAAACGAAGATCATGGCCTCTGGTCCCATCACTACATGGGAAATAGATGGAGAAACAGTGGAAACAGTGTCAGACTTTATTTTTCTGGGCTCCAAAATCACTATAGATGGTGACTGTAGCCATGAAATTAAAAGACGCTTACTCCTTGGAAGGAGAGTTATGACCAACCTAGATAGCATATTCAAAAGCAGAGACATTACTTTGCCAACAAAGGTTCGCCTAGTCAAGGCTATGGTCTTTCCTGTGGTCATGTATGGATGTGAGAGCTGGACTGGGAAGAAGGCTGAGTGCCGAAGAATTGATGCTTTTGAACTGTGGTGTTGGAGAAGACTCTTGAGAGTCCCTTGGACTGCAAGAAGATCCAACCAGTCCATTCTGAAGGAGGTCAGCCCTGGGATTTCTTTGGAAGGAATGATGCTAATGATCCAGTATTTTGGCCACCTCATGCGAAGAGTTGACTCATTGGAGAAGACTCTGATGCTGGGAGGGATTGGGGGCAGCAGGAGAAGGGGACGACAGAGGATGAGATGGCTGGATGGCATCACTGACTCGATGGATGCGAGTCTGAGTGACCTCCGGGAGCTGGTGATGGACAGGGAGGCCTGGCGTGCTGCGGTTCATGGGGTCGCAAAGAGTCGGACACGACTGAGCGACTGATCTGATCTGAGGGGCAGAGTAGGATCCCCGGCAGAGGAAGGCTGGCAGGGGATATCTCCATATTCCTTCTCTGGCCTACTCTAGGTTGTTTCTGTCTCCCTGGAAGGAGCTTATACACAATAGAAAAGATCAATGAAAAAAAGCTGGCTTTTTTTTTTTTTTTTGCAAAGATAAACAAAATGAACAAAACTTTAGACTTATCAAAAAAAAAGAGAACTCAAATAAATTAGTGAAAGAGGAGAAATTACAACCAATACCATATAATACAAAGGATCATAATATACTATGAACAATTATAGACCAACATATTGGACAACTTAAATGGATGGATTCCTAGAAACATACAACCCACCAAGAATGAATCCAGACCAACTGCTAGTAAGGAAACTGAATCAGTAATCAAACACCTCCCAACACAGATGGTTTCACTGGTGAATTCTACTAAATATTTAAACCAATCATTTCCAAAAAATAGAAGAGGAGAAAATACTTCTAAACTGATTTTACGAGGCCAGAATTACCCTGATAACCAGAACCAGATAAAGACACTACAAGAAAAGAAAATTACAGGCCAATATCCCTGATGAACACAGATGCAAAAGTCCTCAACAAAACATTAGCAAATTGAATACAATAATATATTAAAATGGTCATACACATGATCAAGCAGGATCTATTCCAGGGATACAGGAATATTCAACATTTGAAAATACATGAAACATATGAAAATACGATACATATGAAAATATGATATTCATATTCAACATATGAAAATACGATACACCACATGAAAAATGGATAGAAGCCATACAATCTCAATAGATGTAGAAAAACACTCAACAAACTGGATATAGAGGCAACAGACTTCAGCATAATAAAGATCATATATGACTGCTGCTGCTGCTAAGTCACTTCAGTCGTGTCTGACTCTGTGCGATCCCATAGACAGCAGCCCACTAGGCTCCTTTGTCCCTGGGATTCTCCAGGCAAGAATACTGGAGTGGGTTGCCATTTCCTTCTCCAATTCATGAAAGTGAAAAGTCAAAGTGAAGTCGCTCAGTCGTGTCCGACTCTTAGCGACCCCATGGACTGGAGCCTACCAGGCTCCTCCATCCATGGGATTTTCCAGGCAAGAGTACTGGGGTGGGGTGCCATTGCCTTCCCCCATATATGACTAGCCCACAGCTAATATAGTCAACAGTGAAAAGTATACCACAACAAAAGATCCTCCTGATGCAAGATCCCACATGCTGCAATTAAGACCAGATGCAGCCAAATACATAGACATTTTTAAAAAAGAATATAAAAATAAAGTTTATATATATATATATATGTAAGACATAACAAGTGTTGGTAAAGATGTGGAGAAAAGAGAACCATTGTGTACTTTGGTAGAAATATAAATTGGTACAGCCACTATGGAAAACAGTATTAGTTTCCTCAAAAAATTATAGACAGAACTACCATATAATCCAGCAATCCCACTTCTGGGTATATATATCCAAAAGAAATGAAAACAGTCTACTGGAGAGAGATCTGCATTCCTATGTTCACTTTAGCATTAAGCATAGTAGTTAAATATGGAAATAACCTATTGTCCATTGTTGGATGAATGGATAAAGACGATTCCCACATATATACACACTATTCAGCCATGAGAAAGAAGGAAATCCTGCCATTTGCAACAACATGGATGGACCTTGAAGGCATTGTGCTAAGTGAAATAAGTAAAAGACAAATAGCAGCAGTACATGGTGTCACCCATATGTAGCTTTTTGAAAAAGTCAAACTCATAGAAACAGAATGCAGAGTAGTAGTTGCCAGGGGCTGGGTGATGCGGAAAAAGGGAGAAGTTAGTAAAAGCATATAAACTTTCAGCTATAAGATGAATAAAGTCTGAGGATCTAATGTTTAACATGATGACCGTAGTTGATAATATTGTGCTGTATGACTGAAGTTTGCTGAGAGGGTGGAAATCAGATGTTCTCATCCCTCTTGTCCCCAAGAAAAAGAGAGGTAATTAATCCAAGTGATGCTTGGGTTAATTAACAAGATAGGGTAATCCTTTCACAATGTGTATGTGGGTCAGGTCACTGTGATGTACTATTTCAATACCTTACAGTTTTTTCAATTATGCCTCAATGAAGCAGAAATTAGAAAAAAATAATAGTAAATAAAAATCATACAGATTTTACAAAAGAAAGAAGTCAGGGACAGTTCTCAGTTATAATGTTAGAACATAATTATGTAAGTGTGAAGGTCTCCATAGGCTAGCTTAAGCCTAAAAGGGAAAGAGAGAAATTGTGCAGGACATTACATTATGCTTAAAGGATACAATTAAACTTCTGTATCTTTTCAAGTTCAGAAGCCACAGACCTGTGCCAAAAAAAAAAAAAGATTAATGCCAGTTGTCTGATTCTCTTATATCCACAATATTTCAAATAAGCATAGCTAATTTTTTGCATAAAGATTAGAATTTTTAACAGAGAGGAACCTAGAAATTAAGAATTCTCTTCATATTGACTTTATTTAGCCACAGATCACCTTGACTCAACTGATAGTCTTTCATGAGTTAGGGGGGCTTCCCAGATAGTGCAGTGGTAAAGAATCTGGTTGCCAAGGCAGAAGCTGCGGATTTGATTCCTGGGTCATGAAGATCCCCTGGAGGAGGAAATGGCAACCCACTCCAGTATTCTTGCCCAGAAAAATTCCATGGACAGAGGAGCCTGGCGGGCTATAGTGCATGGGGTTGCAATGAGTCGGATACAACCGAGCAACTGAGGATGCACCCAAGCACGAGTAAGGCAAGTGACTAGAAATCCTCCATCCCAAGGACTTCTGAATTTAGTATAGAGGTTGGAAGGTAATGAGCCTTCCTGGTATAACTCAGTTCTGATCTGGCATACCATCTACTTTCCTCCACAAGGTATACTCAAAACTACTAAAATCTCATCACTGCTATGAAAGAAATGCTCTCTCCTTTGAATTCCTATATCATTATGTTAATTAATCATAAACTTCTTTGTAATGCCTTTTCTTGAACAATTTAACTTTTTAATCTTCATACCTAGATAGTTTCTTTGGAGGAGAAGGGATCTTACACATACAGTAAGACCTCATTTATATGGAACTTTTAGGGAATGGATGGTCTCCAGAGCTAACTTTTTATACAATTGAATTAGTTGTCCAGACATAACTATTTTCTATTAAATTTCTTCTGGAATAGACTAATCATTTCATTGTTTTCTCAAATGAAGTATACTAAACATTCTTTTCTCTTTGCCTTGAAGGGTTAACATATGAACACTGACTCTTACCATGTTCCATAGAAACAAGCACTGGCAACCAGTATTAGGTAGAGGGCTAAATGTATACAAATCCAGGAGAACCTTTTATGTGCATGTTGCCTTTTCCCTCATCACTAGATGAAACGTGAGCACTGGCACACAACTAGAAAATAATTGTACCAGCTCTCTGCAAAATTAATGAGGACATTCACGTCTAAAACATCTCTCTATTCAAGTCACTAGAAAAGTCTTTTCACAGTTCACAAAAGGGTAAAAGACTTGTCTGCTTTACTGACTTTACAATGGACCACATGCACCTTGTCAGCCTGCACTCTTTCCTTGCACTCCAGCCTATGGATGGGGAATAAGAGAAATATATCATCATTTTAAGCATCTGCAGTAAAGACTTGGATGTGACTTACTCTAAAACCTGCTGACTCTTCATCATTGCAAAGCACACACTCCCTCCACCCTTTCACATATGAGAAACATTTTCTGGGTGTAAGCAACAACACAAACTACCTTTAATGCTGTTGCTCATACAATAAGCCAATCTCTTATGAAATATCTCCTATTTTTCGACAAGTATCCTTATTAAAAAGTTGAACCAGTAAGCTAATAATGTAAGTTGAGTTGGAAAAAAAAATACTGAAATACAATTTAGGTAGTTGTTTATTAAGTGAGCTCTTCTCTTCCTTCAACCCTTTCACTTTTATAAGAAAACAAGAATCACAGTATAGACGTCTTAGGCTTTGCAAGGGGAATGGAGCTGCTACACGCACTGTATTTCCCTTCCCCACTCCTTAATTTCTTATCTCCCCTCTGCTCCGCATTGCTTCCACCCATAGCTGCTTTCACCAATCTGTACTTCTCTCTACTGCTCAATTCTCAGTTTGTCTTGACAGCTACCCTCTTCTAAGCTTTCATACAAAAAGGCTAACGTTTTACAAATTTTGACAGCTAAGCAATAATGAAGTAACCAATTTTATAGCCATGCACAATTTCCCTTTCTTCCCAACCATATTTTTTGCTAGCTACTGAGGCAACTTTTCTGTTCCTACATAGCTGAAGAGATGGACCAAAGCTGAATCCTTAAGGTATCTGGATATTCAAATAACATTCACTGATTTGATTGTACCTCTTTGCCTAACTCAGGAAAACGTTATCACCTTACTGTTTATATTTTTCACCACACTATGCTAAGTACCTTACAACTTAAGTTTATATTTTGGCCATGCCACATGGCATGTGGGATCCTCTTCAACCAGGGATTGAACCCACACACCCTGCAGTGGGAAGCATGGTGTCTTCCACTACTGGATGGCCAGGCAAGTCCACAACTTACTTAAATTTAAAGCTTCCTAAATTTTTCCTGGTATCCTTCTTTTGTAATATACCCAGAGTGACACTAACTTTCCTAAGGATCTTTCTTCTTGTCATTTTTTCCCCATATAGGAACTTACAATTCTGTGAAGTCTGAATTCCCCTTATAAGATCTATTCCTATCCATCAAGGTCACACTACACCCAAAAGACAAGTGTCTGCTCCACAAAAACTTCTTACTGTCTTCACAGCCAAAATATCCTTTTTCATTTCTACACTTGCTTCCTCTCTAAATGTCTTAACTCCTTCAAAGCCCAGTTCTAGTCCTCTGCACACAGAAAGGCACAAAGGAGGGACTGAAATCTTGCTTTATTTGTTGATTTGTCAATTAATTTGAGGGAGACAATATAATAGAAATTATTTAAAAATCAAATTTTTCTGAAAGCTTGTTGTTAGTCAACATTTTATTTCCTTTAATATTACTAAAATATAAAAAAAACAAACTCTAAAGTTTTCTATAAAGTATCCAGGATGAATTTTTTATACTAAGAGTCACCCATTTTGATATGAAGTTTTCAATGCAGTTTTCTGATCTTTAGATGAAACATACTATGATGAAATGTAATAAATGAGATATCCAATTAAAGATAAATTATTGTCAAGATTTAAGCTATTAAAAAATCATACTGGTTAATTTAACTAAGAGAAAGTTTTCTTGGGAAGAAGAGTCAGTTTACCATTTACCATTTTAATAACTGAGGATTAGTTGGCTCTTCTACACAGATTAAGTTTAAAATAAATATAAATACCAGCTTTCTTCAGGAACAGAAGATGAAGGATGTATGGGTATTTCCTGCTGACTGATCTGGGTCAGCCTTCTGCACCATGATATTACTGTTGTCACGTATCTAGATTGAACACATTAAGAGAGATGTCTGAAAAATGAAAATGTAGAATATTTATAAAAATCTTCAAAAAATTATTTATTTGGGGAAAAATTCTAAAGTAGGGCTATTTGAAAATTTTTTTTCATTGGTAAAAGAAAAAGGCCAGTTTTTCTCATTCATCAGAAATGATTTACATTCATGATTAATAAAAATGAGATTTAAGAATCAGAACAAAGGTAACACTTAGATTTAATTCAAAGTTCAAATGCCTAAATTCTCCTTTTAGTTTCTAAAGTAAAATGAGTTTCATTAAATTGTATCACGAAAATATCTCTACATATATGACTAAGTGAGTATTTGCTTTCTAAAATTTAAACCAGAACACACCTATTAACATATACACACATTCATAATTATATATAACTCACTGGATATACAAAGTAAGTATCAAGTTTAATAAAATGAATGATCTAGAATGACTGGCTGAAATAAACAGTATGCTTGCTAAATACAAATTTGCTTATCTTTTGAGGCAAATTATTCAAACTACCAATAAATGTTGGAGCATTTAAATTAAAATGCAATAAATCCCAACAGGAAAATAAATTAAGAGGTAAAACAGCAGTTGTTTTGTGAGGATCCTCAAGTAAAATTGCTAACATGTCAAGAACATCACAAGAATGATTATAACAAATTACGTAAGCCAAAAAAGAAAAAGCACACTCATGAAAAAGCTCATTTCAATAATCTTCTCCATTAAAAAAATTAATTAATTTATTTATCTGCTCTTAGTTTGCAGCATGTGGGTTCTAGTTCCCTGACCAGGTATCAAACCCAGGTCCCCTGCGTTGGAAGCACAGAGTCTGAGCCACTGGCCTACCATGGAATCCCTATTCTTTTCCATTTTAAGAATAATCATCAGCTAGTTTATTTCTCTTTATAGAAATATATGTAAGTTTAGCTATTTGTGGCTATAAACCTTTTTTCAAATTGGTTAGCGGAATAATGGGCTTCCCAGGTGGCGCAGTGGTTAAGAATCCACCTGCCAATGCAGGAGATGCAGGAGACATGGGTTAGATCCCTGGGTCGGGAAGATCCTCAGAAGTAGGATATAGCAACCCGCTTCAGTATTCTTGTCTGGAAAATTCCATGGACAGAGGAGTCTGGAGGGTTACAGTCCATGGGGTTGCAAAGGGTCAGACACAACTGAGCATGCACACACTAGGGGATTAATTAGTTAATTTGTTAACATGGCTGACCACAGTCCAACCTCCATAGCAAGCGAGTTATATTTATTTTGAAAAATCACTAGAATACAAATGGAAATGATTAAAGCTGACCTGATCTATTTAGTTATGCTGCTGCTGCTGCTAAGTCACTTCAGTCGTGTCCGACTCTGTGCAACCCCAGAGATGGCAGCCCACCAGGCTCCGCCGTCCCTGGGATTCTCCAGGCAAGAACGCTGGAGTGGGTTGCCATTTCCTTCTCCAATGTGTGAAAGTGAAAAGTGAAAGTGAAGTCACTCAGTCGTGTCCAACTCTTAGTGACCCCATGGACTGCAGCCTACCAGGCTCCTCCATCCATGGGATTCTCCAGGCAAGAGTATTAGAGTGGGGTGCCACTGCCTTCTCCAACTAGAGGACAGTATAATTGTAAATTCTGAAACCTGCTGAAATGACTTCAAGCCACATGGAAAAACTAAAAGTATGTATATAATATTTAAATATTTATATGCTTCCTCTTGGTCTAAAACTAAGTTAAAAAATATAAATGCTTCCTCCATCTAAATGCTTCCTCATATTATTTACTAACATAAAGTTATTTTTTAAAATTGTTTTTCAGTACCTTTCATATGGTCTGGGATGTTGAATTTGAATTAACTGATTTTGTCCATCAGGAAAAGTTAACTTACACCAACCTAAGGTGAGACCTCGATTTACCTGAAGAAACAAGCAGGAAAGGTAAGTTTTATTATTCTAGAACTGAAAAACAAAACAAAACCTCCTTCTTAATTTTCAATTAAAATAAGTAGATGAATCATTAAAACTTTATTTTGAATAACTTAAAAGTTGTATTTTACAAGGGATATGGATATTATTTCACCATCACTCTTATATAGGTAAATTATCAAAAGAACAAAAATACTAATCCTTTTCTCTATAATGAAGTTACCTTTATAAAAATGAGGATTTGTCATACCTTTCTGATTTTTTATAGGAAATCCAATGAGCTTAGTAAAGCCTCTTGACAGATTTTATACTTCAAAAAATAAACTGAGATAGTGTAGAGAACATCATGTTTTCTTTGTACTATTTCCACAGATTAAAAAAAAAATGATAAAAGAGAGATTTCAGCCTGAAGTATAATTACCTGTCTCTTTTCAATACAAGAGCCAAAATTCCAATTCAGGGTTAAAGTAATGCCATCTAAAAAGATAGCATGTACTTTGTCATCTGAGTACGCAAGAAATCTTCCCACGCCGGGCACGAACGATTCTCTCAAAAGCAAAGGCAGTACACTGCTGTCATTTATTCCAGGCACCTAAAACCAGAAAATAAAAACAGCAGGAAACAGAGTTATGCACTAACAAGACTGAAATGATAAATGAACTCAGGCAATTTCAGATTCTCATTCAGAAGTTGAATATTGCAGAATCCTTAGGCATGTTCTGACTTTTCCGGAAGTGGCTATCCAAGAGTCCGTTATAAGCAGATTAAGTTCTAGTATCTTTGGAAAGTCAACATTCTGTTAAACTTTACATAGAAAATAGACAAAGAATAGGAACTATAGCAACATAGAGATTTATAATCAAAGTAGTATAAATACAGAAATCAAGGTCCGAGAATCACTTCCTCCAAGTCAACATTTAAAAAAAAACTTACATTTATGAACATAGAGTAGTGTAATATATTTTAAAAGAACTGTTTTTACATACTTCAAATCCAATCAACTCCCCCCGCCCTTCCCCCTCTACTAAGAAAGAAGAAACAAAAACAAACTATATACAGTAAAAGCATAATACAACAGACATTTTGTAGTGTTTATTAAGTGGATTTTTTAATAAACCAGTACTAATGTGACAAAGGATTTCTCACATGACTTGCATGAAAGCAATTTGAACTTATAAGTATGTACACAAATAACAAAACGATTAAAAATATCTTGCTTTTAAAATAAGATACCATTTTCCAGCAGCATACACGGTAGTTATGGCTTAAAGACAGCCTCATCTTGGCACAATGCTGAAGAATTCTGTAAACAAGAAAAATACTTAGACATTTGCAAATATTGTCGTTTTCCAATTCCAGCAATCCATTCTCACTGCTATAGAACTTGAGGCAAGTAACTCATTCCACAAAAATGTGTTTGGACCTCTTTTCTTCCTTAAGCCCCTAAAAGGGAACTACTTATTGTTGCTTCTCTTTGTGCTAATCTTACCCAGTTAAGGTTATTCCTGTAATTTTTGGCAATGAAAAGAATCCAAATGGAGAGAATTTTCAGAATTAGCTCTTTTTAAGAAGTGACAGACACACAGCATGTGAAAGGTTTGGTATAGACCAAGGGTGGTGGGGATGTGGATCAACTGTCCCTGGAAAATCAAATGACCAATTCTGCTCCTTCAAATCTCCTTTGGAAGTTTCTTAGACATAAGTCTATAAAAACAATTTAGTTGAACAACCCACTTTCATCCCTCTAGGCACCACAGACTGATTAATTAATTAAAAAACACATGAGCCGGAGAACCAAACTACAGCTCGTCTTCTGTTCACTCTCAGAAATCAAGATCACTTCTAGGACAATGAAGAAGTATGACGATTTAGAAGTAGAAGTATCATCACACCGTCAGCTTGATCCCAAGGGACAACAATGATGCCTCAAGCACCCAGAGAAAAGGCACATGTTTTCTACTGGCGGTTGCTCACCACCTGTGGATGTTTCTCCATATTTAACTTCAAAGCCAGAAGTACTCTTACAATGACATCGTGAACACTTCATTTTATAAATGATGAGACCAGAAAAGCTGACAGATTTTACTAAAGACATTTCTGCTATACCTATCAATAAGGTAAGACCTTACCCTAAGCACTAGAAAATGCATCAAGTTTCTCAGACATACAACATCGAATTCAGCTGAACAGGAAGCACTTACCTGGTTGCCTGTTTAATTAGAGAACACACAGAAAACGGGCTTCCTGGCCTATCTGGAGGAAGGTTATTTACTGAGTAAGTTTTCTCTTCTCCCTGAAAATTAGTTTAAAAAAAAAAAAAAAACACCTCAATAATAATATTTGGCCATTATTACTTAGCTATTTTTTTCTTGAAATATTTATCTACATAGTGACAAGGCAAGCAGTTATTTTAACTTAATCAAAAGCCCGTAAAAGGTAAATTTTAAAGGTATTTTATGATGCTTTTCTACTTTCCCAATTTTTTTAAAGTCTAAAATTCCTCCTATCAAAAGTGAAGTGAAGTGAAGTGAAGTCGCTCAGTCGTGTCCAACTCTTTGCGACCCTATGGACTGTAGCCTATCAGTCTCCTCCGTCCATGGGATTTTCCAGGCAAGAATACTGGAGCGGGTTGCCATTTCCTTCTCCAGGGATCTTCCCCACCCAGGGATCGAACCCGGGTCTCCTGCATTGTAGGCAGATGCTTTTACCGGCTAAGCCACCAAAAGTCATCCTATGTAAAAAGTATAGTCTAATAGCCTATAACTTACTGCTCAATTTAAATCTTGGCTATACTCAAATTAACAAACTAATTTCCCTGTGCATTAATAGGAAACCTACTATATAAGTGCCCTTTTCTCTTTAGATATACCTAAAAGGTTATTGTATAAGCTTACAGAACTATTTAAATTGAATGACCATATCATTTTGTCATTAAAAATTTTTTTAATTTATTTGGTTGAACCAGGTCTTTGTCACTGCAGGCAGGATCTTTAGTTGCAGCATGTGTGATCTAGTTCCCTGACCAGGGACCAAACTGCGCTGGGAGCACAGGAGTCTTAGCTACTGGACCAACAGAGAAGTTCCCATTATGTTGTATTGTATTAATGGAATAACAACTGCTAGTTTGTGTAAGATAATAAGATAATATTATTATTTACAGGCTCAACTTCTTGAATTAGAAAAAAAATGTTTTTTGTTATTCCTCTGAATAAATAAATATCACAACAGCACCAAGTAACATTTATTAAACAGATACTATGTGCTGGGTGCTATGCTAGGTAGTTTGCAAAGGATTATCTCATGTACTCAAAAAAATCATGAGAGATACGAACCTAATGCTGGAGGGCGAAGTAGCAGTAGAGATCTGAACTAACCACAAGAGAATGTAGCTCTTTAATGATACTTTACTTAATGATACTTTACTATCAGTGAGAGGAGATGGGCTTTGAAGTCAGACAGAGCTGGATTCATTTCACAGGTGTGCCACTCACTAAACTACAGTGATGGGCAGGTTAGACAAACTTTTGTAAGCCTCAGTGCCCACAACCTACGAAACAGGAATACTACCTACAATCCAGATTGTCCCAAGGATTAATGAAATAATGCATTTACAAAGCACCTGGGACAGAATTTAGTCTACAGTAGGTAGTCAAAAAACAGTCTCCTCGTTTATCCTGGACTATAGACTCGAGTATCTAAGTCTCTACTGGATGTCACAAAGACATTTCAGCTTCAACATATCAAAAATGAAATTACCTTCACTTCAAAATCTGCAGTTTTTTCCCTGCTTCTTGGTTTTCATTATAATCTCAATAGTTTTACACTTAATGTTGGTCTGCCCGGCTAGACCAACATTAGAATGGAGCTCCGTGAAGGCAGGGGCTTTATCTGTTTGCTGACTTCAGTGTGTGCTGTGCTTAGTCGCTCAGCCATGTCTGACTCTTTGTGACCCCCTGGATTGCAGCACGCCAGGCTCCTCTGTCCATGGGGATTCTCCAGCCAAGAATACTGGAGTGGGTTTCCATGCCCTCCTCCAAGGGATCTTCCCAACCTCAGCATCTATTAGCACAGTGTGCTAAGTCACACGGTAAGCACTCAAAATACCGCCCTTCAATTATTTATGTTTTTTCCTGTTGGATATTGAGTCCCTTGAAGGTGCTTATCTTTTCCACTGCTCTATTTCATTAATTCTAAAATGCTTACTTTTCACAATTTAACCTCTTGGAAATAAAGACACATCTTATGAGTTTCTTACAACTGCTGTCATGAGGATGGGAACAAGATAGAATTTAAATCTCTTACGGACATCTCTTGATAAGACCAAAAAGTGCCATCATCAATACACTTTAGGTTTAACAAGTTTTGATTTAATCTAGTTCCTGGTACCCATACTCATTGATTAATTCAATAACTTGGCATTATTTTCAACTCCCTCCTCATCCCCAATATCCCATCAGTCCTTGGGTCCATTCTTATCTTTCCATTCTCATGACCACTGTCTGGCCCTCACAGTTTCTTGTCTGCACTACTACAAATGTCTTCCAACTGGTTCTGTATCTTGAAGTGCACCTCTTCCTCACCTCATCTTCCTCTGAAAACATCTAACAAAAACGGGATGTCACTTCCCTACTTAAATCCTTCAGAGGCTCTCTAAAAGCAATGCTCCACTTATGAACTGGCCCACCTTAGGGTCTAATCTCTTCTCTGGACATTTCCCCTACTATCCTACCTCTGTTTTAGTCTACTACAACCTACCACAGCATTTCATTTCAGTACTCAATAATCACCCCCAGACTCTAGCCTCCACTTAAATGACATTTATCTACCATTCTATGCACTAGCAAAATAGTGTGTTGAACAAGACAAGGGTTACCTCTAGGTGGGTAAGTTAGTAAACAAACATCAATCAATATGAAAATGTCACGAAGTACTAAATGTCACAAAGTACTAAATGCCCCAAGAAGAAAAAAGAGGAAGGTACCCTGATAGGGAATGTTAGGCATAGCTTTGCTAAGGAGTGTTAGGAGTAGCTTCTTTAATTTGGATAGTCAGGAAAAGCCTCCTTAAGGTGCCACTTAAATAGAAATTCTAATGATAAGAAGCCAGCCAGACAGAACTAAGCAAAGACAGTGTTCCCTTAGCTATATGCTCCTCAAACTCTGCCCTCTTCTGCATAATTCCTCCTTTAGAATGATAAACCCTAGCTTAGCAGAGACTTCCTCCAGAATGCTTTTCTGGAGCCTTGGAAACTGGTCAGGTACCCCTCCTTATGTGGTCGCAAAGCACCAAGGTTTTATCTCTATGGAAGCACTTACATTGTGAATCCCTGTCAATCTTTCCTCCTTAATTTTTTAATTATATAAGCAATGATACATTACTATATTTTGGGAGGGGGAGAGGGAAGGAGTTAAAAAATATAAAATTTAAGTCCCTCCTGACTTTTCCCTCACAAAATCCCAGACCCCTCACCAAAAGTAACCACTTCAGTTTTTTTTAATCTGCCCAGACCTTCCCCTGTGCAGGTACACAGGTGTTATATATGGCATCACTGACTCGACGGACGTGAGTCTCAGTGAACTCCGGGAGTTGGTGATGGACAGGGAGGCCTGGCGTGCTGCGATTCATGGGGTCACAAAGAGTCGGTCACGACTGAGCAACTGATCTGATCTGATCTGATATATACAGTAATATAATTGGGTTTGGAGTTTGGTTTTTGTTCTTTATGCAAAAGATTTCATAGTACATGCTTTTTTTTTTTCTTTTTGGTCACTCCACGTGGCTTGTGGGATCTTAGTTCCCTGATCACCAGGGATTAAACCCTGGTCTACAGCAGTGAAAGAACAATCTTAACCACTGGACCACCAGGGAATTCCCTGTACATGTTCTTATGTAACTTTTTTTTTTTTTTTCCTCAACAGCGTCTTGGAGATCTTCCAATTTCTGTCTCTCTATGCATCCACATCTTCCTCATTCCTTTAAACTGCCTTGTGGCATTCCCACGATCTGCCAACCATAGCTTAGTTCACTATTTTCCTACTGATAAACATTTAGATTGCTTCCAGTGTCCTGCTACTACAAACAAGATCACAATTCACATCTTTGGCCATGCTTCTCTGTATATATGTGCTAATATTTTTCTAGGATAGATGTCTAAGAAGAATTTCTAGCCCATTTCACTTAATACTGTCAAGTTGGCCCTCATGAAGGCTGTACATTGATTGATGAGAGCACCCCTTTCCACACACCCATGCTGGCAGTAGATATTATCAACCTTTTGACAATTTGATGAGTGAAAAATGTTATATCATTGTTATCTTAATTTGCATTACTTTGATGCAAGTAGTAAAGTCGAACATGTTTTCAAATACTATGGGTTACACAGCACAACCATTCTTATCCTTTACTCATTCTCTATTAGGTTTTTTTTGGTCTTACACTTAGCCTTTTAATCCATCTGGAATTTATTTTGGAGTGTGTGTTCAAGTAAGGAACAAACAATTTTACTCCAAAAGGAAAGCCAGCTGTTTCTAGATCTTTTCACTCAAGTAGATGGAGAAGAGTGAATGTGTTCTACACAGGGGTCTGAGATGTGAACCCAAAGCAGTCCACCACAAAGGCACAACTTGTCTGGAAGTTCTTTTCTATCCCCAGAACACATGCTGCTATTCCATGATATATTTGCTTCATTATAAAAATTATCAGCCCCTCCCTATAATACCTCTGAGTAAAACTGAAGCTCCAGGAAGATATTCTGTATTTGTCTTGTAGTTTTTTGAACTCTGATACATGGAAGTCAGAAGGTAGATATTTATGCGTACCACTCTATTTGCCCGTTGATTACCTCACGCACTACACATGCACATACGCACACACACATACTACTGGTCATGCTTTCATCTCATCTGCCCGTTTGCCTACTGACTGACTACTAGACTGTGGACTCTTGAGGACAGGAGCTCTTTGTCTCTACCCAGTACTTAGAAGTATCCTGCCTTCGAAAATTCAATAAGTATTTACTGAATAAATAAATACTTTCCCATAAAAAGACTTCAGGAGGGAATCTGCTCTAATGTATAGTAAAATATTTATGAATGAAATGATTTGAGGTATTTATTTAAAAATAAACAGGGAGTAGAAGGGGCAGCGGGAAGTACAGATGGAGCACGCTGGGTAATGGGTCATGAAGGTCAGTTACACTTGTCTTCCTACTTTTGTATATATTTGAAATTTTCCCTAGTTAAAAAAAAGAAAAAAATCTGCTTAAGTTTTAATTCTTCTCCCTAGCAATCTAACCACTCAAATACTCCACTCTGTAAGAGACGGAAAACATATTCTATCCTGCAAAGCAAAGCTGTGTGATACTATGGTGACCTTTATAAAAGGGTGGATTTCAAGTGTCAGACTGGGGACAAGTAAATTTAGATTATTAACAAAATTTCCACATGATTATATTTTGGCCTGATATATTAAATGTATCATGTTGTGTTTTAGTGTTTTCAATGACAGAACAATTCTGTTCAACTTACTAATTGTTTATAAAGATTTAAGAGTTAAATGTTTTAAATACCTGTGGTGGGGGAAAAAAAGAATGTGCTTCTTACTTAATGTGCAAATATTAATTCAAAGTATCTGTCCATCTGTCCTAAGTTGTGTCCAACTCTTTGCAACCCCATGGACTGCAGCCCACCAGGCTCTTCTATCCATGGGATTCTCCAGGCAAGAATAATGGAGTGGGTTACCACTTCCTTCTCCAGGGGATCTTTCTGACCCAGGGATAAAGACCCTGCATCTCTTATGTCTCCTGCACTGGCAGATGGGTTCTTTACCACTAGTGGCATCTGGGGAGCCCTCAAAGAAGTATACTGATTCAAATACCACTAGTTTCAGTGTTTCCATTTGATGAGGTCTATGGCAAAAGAATTACTGGTAGTAAAATTATATTAATTCTCTAGACTAAGAAGTAATACCAAGAAATGCTATAAAAGATCAAAGTTCCCATATATATATTCAGCATTATTTGGAAACAGCTATCTATCAAAAATCTTCTTGGACCTCCCTGGTGGTCCAGTGATTAAGACTCCTTGTTTCCACTGCAGGGGGCATAGGTTCAATCCCTGTTTGGGGAAGTTTCCCATGCACACACTGTGACCAAAAAGAGAAAAAAAAAATCTTCTTGATCTTATTGACAACATACCTCTTCTGATTCTTCTCGAATGGAATAATATGTAAAATAGTTCCCCAAATAAGCTCCTTCTGATTTGAAAACAGATCCATCTCCAGGATAAATCTCTATTGAGTTCATGTGTTTATGGGTAAGTCTAGGGAAAAGAAATAATCATTAAAATTGTTTTTCTTATTGAGATTAAAACATACATGAAGGCAGTTTATAAAAGTCAGGCATCTTATCATCCTGGTATCCCACTGACAGTCATAGTGGCTGGCACAGTAAAGTCACCAAAGTAATGCCTACTGCATAGGGGTTAAATATGACAACTCTAGAACCTAAAAATAATATTATTCTGTAATAATGAAACTAGTAGAATCAATACCTGATAAATCAGATTAGCCATGTGTAAATGGAGCCACCCTAAAAGAAGGTGACTGACTGTACCTGGAGCAGCCAGGTACAATAAAGGTATTGGGTATATAATGTATAAAAACTCAAGCCAAGTCAATTTATTGAAACATGTATAAAGAATATATTATCAGAAGTGGGTGGGTTTAGGTCCCATTTGCTTATTTTGATTTCCATTATGCTAGAAGGTGGATCAAAAAAGATATTGCTGTGATTTACATCAAGAGTGTTCTGCCTATATTTCCCTCTAGGAGTTTTATAGTATATGGTCTTACATTTAGGTCTCTCAATCCATTTTGAGTTATTTTGTATATGGTGTTAGAGAATGTTCTAAGTTTATTCTTTTACATGTTTTCTAGCACAACTTCTTGAAAAAGTGTCTCTTCCATTGCATAGTCTTGCCTTCTTCGTCATAGATTAATTCACCATAGATGCTTAAGTTCATTTCTGGGCTTTCTATGTGTTCTAGTGATCTATGTGTCTGTTTTTGTCAGTACCATACTGCTTTGATTATTGTAGCTTTGTGGTATAGTCTGAAGTCAGGAAGCCTGATTCCTCCAGTTCTGTTTTTCTTTCTCAAGATTGTTTTGGCTATTTGGTGTCTTTTGTGTTTCCATACAAATTTTAAAATTATTTGCTCTAGTTCTGAAAAATGCCATTGTTAATTTGATAGGGATTACACTGAATCTGTCGGAGAAGGCAATGGCACCCCACTCCAGTACTCTTGCCTGGAAAATCCCATGGAGGAGCCTGGTAGGCTGCAGTCCATGGGATTGCGAAGAGTTGGATACGACTGAGTGACTTCACTTTCACTTTCATGCATTGGAGAAGGAAATGGCAAACCAACCCAGTGTTCTTGCCTAGAGAATCCCAGGGATGGGGGAGCCTCGTGGGCTGCTGTCTATGGGGTCACACAGAGTCGGACACGACTGAAGTGACTTACCTTACCTTACACTGAATCTGTAGATTGTCTTGGGTAGTATATATATTTTAACAATGTTGATTTTTTAAATTCAAGAACATGTTTGTGTCATCTTCAAATTCTTTCATTCAGTGTCTTATAGTTTTCAGAGTACAGGTCTTTTGTCTCCTTCAGTTCAGTTACTCAGTTGTGTCCGACTCTTTGTGACCCCATGAATCACAGCATGCCAGGCCTCCCTGTCCATCACCAACTCCCAGAGTTCACCCAAATTCATGTCCATCAAGTCGGTGATGCCATCCAGCCATCTCATCCTCTGTCGTCCCCTTCTCCTCCTGTCCCCAATTCCTCCCAGCATTAGGGTTTTTTCCAATGAGTCAACTCTCAGCATGAAGTGGAGTTTCAGCCTCAGCATCAGGCCTTCCAATGAACACCCAGGGCTGATCTCCTTCAGAATGGACTGGTTGGATCTCCTTGCAGTCCAAGGGACTCTCAAGAGTCTTCTCCAACACCACAGTTCAAAAGCATCAATTCTTCAGCACTCAGCCTTCTTCACAGTCCAACTCTCACATCCATAAAGAACCATAGCCTTGACTAGATGGACCTTTGTTGGCAAAGTAATGTCTCTGCTTTTGAATATGCCATCTAGGTTGGTCATAACTTTCCTTCCAAGGAGTAAGTGTCTTTTAATTTCATGGCTGCAATCACCATTTGCAGTGATTTTGGAGCCCAGAAAAATAAAGTCTGACACTGTTTCCACTGTTTCCCCATCTATTTCCCATGAAGTGATGGGACTTATGTAGGTTTATTCCTAGGTTTATTCTTTTTGATGTAATGAGAAATGGGATTGTTTCCTTAACTTCTCTAAATGAAATTTCTCTAAACCTAATTAAACATAAAAGGTTTGCAAAGCAAAGGAAATCATAAACAAAATGAAAAGACAACCTATGGACTGGGAGAAAATATTTGAAAATGATGCTACTCACAAGGGATTAATTTCCAAAATATACTAACAGTTCCTGCAGTTCAATATCAAAAAAAATAAATAACCCAATCAAAAATGGGCAGAAGATCTAAGGAGACATTTCTCCAAAGAAGACATACAGATGGCCAAGAGGCGCATGAGAAAATGCTCAAGATTGCTAATTATTAAAGAAATGCAAAACTATAATGAGATATTACCTCACAGCAGTCAGAATGGTCATTATTTAAAAAATGACCACAAATAACAAATGTTGGCAAGGATGTGGAGAAAAGGAATCCTTATGCAATGTTGATGGAAATGTAAACTGGTACAGCCATTATGCAGAACCGTATAGTGGTTCCTTCAAAAACTAAAAGTAGAGTTACCATATGATACAACACTCCCACTCCTGGGCACATGTCCCAGGAAAAAAGATAAACACACCCCAATGTTCCATGCAACACTATTACAATAGCCAAAACATGGAAGCAACCTAAAAGTCCATCTACAGATGAATGGATAAAGATGTGATCTACCTCTCTATGTATATACAATGGAAACGTTCTTGGAGAAGGCAATGGCCACCCACTCCAGTCCTCTTGCCTGGAAAATCCCATGGACGGAGGAGCCTGGTAGGCTGTAGTCCATGGGGTTACTCAGTCATAAAAAAGAATGAAATACTGCCATTTGCAGCAACATGGATGGACCTAGAGATTATCATACTAAGTGACATAAGTCAGACAGAGAAAGACAAATACCATATTTTTTTCACCTGTATGTGAAATCTGAAAAAGAAAAAAAAAGCTAAAAAGGGACTTATTTATGAAACAGACATAGACACAGACATAGAAAACACATTTATGGTTACCAAAGGGAAAAGAATCAAGGGGATGGATAAATTAGGAGTTTAGGACTAATAGATACAAACTACTATAATAAAATAGCTAACCAACAGGGACCTATTGTATAGCACAGGGAACTATACCCAGTATTTTATAATAAACTATGGAAAAGAATCTGAAAAAGAAAAAAATATATACATACGTGTACTAAATCACTTCATAGTACACCTGAAACGTAACATTGTAAACCAACTGTACTTCAACAAAATTATTTTAATAATTTTTTTTTTTTTTTTTAAAGAGAGAAGGGGGTGGGTTTTCATGCAGGAAAAGGAGAACCCAAAAGAAAAAAAAACTTCACAAATTGCTTCTAGCATTATTTACAGAAGTGAAACTCTGAATCTAGCCAACACTAAGTACTCCAGTCACTAAAGGTATACTTTGTGGTAGAATAGGGATAATTCTATAGAATAGTTTAGATACAGAGGAGATGGTCAGTGAATACTTGCTGCATGAATGATGTCCAAAATCTCTCGTGGGCTAGTGAACTTCTTCCCTAATTCCATACTCAACAGGCAACCCTCTGATATGTCTAAGATGACAAGGTCCCCTTTTCTTAGAAGCGGTATCCTAAATAACTGGCAAAACATTTCATTCTCAAGCAAAACGAATCCCTCACTGGCTTTGGTGTTGTCACAAAAATCTTGTGATTGTGGTTAATGTGAGTCAGTCACAAAGACCCTAGGTGCACTATGAGACCTGAAAAACATAGGGCCAACACAGGACAACGGTGGTCCTGGCAAAACTATCCTCTTGGGGGAGTCCATCTCCGAGGCCAGTTCTGTACCCTCTGTGATATCGCTAAATAGTTCCAAATGTAACAGAAGAGCCTTACCTATAGGTAACACCCTTGTACCAAACCACTTTGACTAGTTCATGGTAGGAATATTCCTCTTCACCAAACTGTTTCTGTGAAAGTGAATCAGAAAAGTTCCACCTGTGAAGGACAAAAATCCAAACTATTAACTCTGGCTGCTTGATAGAATTAGCAACAAAGAAGTCAACAAACAGTGCGGCTGTAGGAAGACTTATTTCTTGCTTATATTAGATTTTCAAAAAAGTAAAAATACAAAAGTACATTAATGAAATTTAAAACTACAGTTGACCCTTGAATAACATGGGGGTGGGGGCACTGACCCCAGTTGTAGGGAAAGAGCAAATTAGCCAAGATGGCGTGGTCAGGCTCTCTCGCCCCATGGCCTCTTGCTCTTGTGCCGTTTTGTAAATAATGATTATGTAACAGCTGAGGTCATTTATAAGGCTGCGCATCAGGAGGTACTTGCTTGGTCACGGGTTACTCTGTGCCGTATGCCTGAGTGAGCTCCACCATGAAAGCCCTGGCGTCTGCTGCATCAGGGTTACACTGGAGTGGCATCATGGTCATGTTATATGAGGTTATGTTATGCCTGTGTTATGGCTACACTATGGTTATGTTATGGCTGCTACTCCAGCTGCTGCATTAGCCAGGAGAGACACTGTGTTATGCCGGCCAGGAGAGAATAACGTGTCTGCTGTTCGTTCCTACAGCTCCTCAAGTCTTCTTCCAGCCTCTTAGCTCACGCCTTGCCTACCCTGGGTTCAGCAAACAGTGTGAACAGCAAGATCCCGTGCTGTGAACAGGATCGGCAATACACCAGTGCAGTAGGAAACCATTATTATCAAGTACTATTATCTCTGCTTCAAAAACAAAGGAACTGATAAATGATTCACCCACGGGCAGGAAGCTGAAACACTTTGGCTAAAATCAGGACTCAAACCCTAGTTCTGCTGAATCCACAAACTGTGATTTCTAGTCAAACACATACTCTCCCCCACATTTATGGAAGGCTTGTTAAGTTGTGCTTAAGGATAATCAAGTTATTGAGAAATTATTCATTTAGAAACGTTAATCTCTTTACATGTATAGTAACAATACTGGAATTGCCAATTCTAACTAGATAATCGTGACAAGCCTAAAAATAAGTCCTGCATTTTGTTTTTCAGTAACAAGTACTCAGAAAAGGACCTGAGATCATATCCCAATTCTATAAGCACCAGCTGTGAGACTTTGGTGGGGTTAACATTTCTATGTCTCAAGTTCCTCTACAGTGTGGGGGGTGATAATAGTACTTACCTCAAGGGTTGACTATGAGGATGAAACAGCTAAAGTATAACTGCACGTCACGCAAAGTAGTGCTTTGTGCTAGCTATTATCATTATTACTATACTACTTATACAGAATTCATGTTAAAAATCTGTAATCATTAGGTTATTCATCTCTGAGTGATGGTAAAAGGTTTGTACCTAGCCATCCAGAAGTCTCTCCATGTTTATCCCTTTTGAAATGGACATATTTATGTATGCTGCACACGTGCTAAGTCACTTCAGTGTGTCTGACTGTGTAACCCTATGGACCATAGCCTGCCAGGCTCCTCTGTCCATGGGATTCTCCAGGCAAGAATACTAGAGTAGGCTGCCATGCTCTCCTCCAGGGGATCTCCCCGACCCAGGGATTGAACCCACCTCTCTTATGTCACCTTCACTGGTAGGCAGGGTTTTTACTAGTGCCGCCTGGGAAGCCCAGACATATTTACCCTGAGTTAACAAAAGACAAGGGTATTCTCTGAGGCTATATATGAACAAGGAACCCATGATCACAAACTTGTCAGGTCCATGCTCTAGCAACAGAAGTAACAGGGTCCACTGAGCAGCAGCTGACATGTCTTAGAGCTGGTTCCCACAGAATTCTGTGCCATCACTTACTGCACTTTATCAAAATTTTTGGTGACAGGGATCCTTACTAGACTCTAAGCTCCTAGAGAGCACAGACTCTGTCTTAGTCATCTCTACAGTCTCCATGCTTAACGAAGTACCTAGTGTAGTATATAAAAGAAGAAATATAAGTAACACATTAGCTAGGGACATTATTTCCTATCTGTTATAAGCAAAGTTTAAGATTAACTGAACTTTCCTTATGCATGATGATTCAGATAGATAAATGATCCTTAGGTGAGGTCTGGTTTTGACAAGTGTTAGGATAAATAAGTCATCCTTCCATTACCTGTGCAAGTGTGGAGCAGGACAGCTCAGTAACAGGGCCCTGGGAAGAATAGAAACTTCTTTTCCTCGTTCCTCAGAAACATCAGAAGTTAACATTCTCTTCTGGGTGATATCTGCATCAATTCCAGACATACTGCTGATTTTATTATGAAAATGAAGTGCTAAAGACAAAGGGTATTTCCATTCCTCCGGACAGGAGGCCACAGACCAGCACTGCTTTACCCATGTGTATACACATGTGTCTTTCGTAAGAGGTGAAGACAGCACCTCCCTCCCTTTGGCTCCATTCACACAACTCTTCTCTGAAGGTTGTCCAGATTTCATGATCCGATGATAAAGTTCATTTTCTTTATTCTTCAGTCTCTGTCCTGATAAACTGCCATGTGTACAGATTTTTCCAGCTTTTTCAACTTGTTTGTCCTTTTTGCCTTTATTATTTTTTTTGGACACTTCTATAGATGAGTCTGGCTTCTGGCTTACTTTACACAAAAAATGTACTGTAAATTCATGCTGAGATTTGGGCAGGCAGAGGTATGCGTGACCATCTAAAGATGATATCCTCACGGTGCCACTCTGCATACATGTCATGCCATCCTCAGTGTCAAGGCTGGGCCATCTCACTTCTGAGACGTCAATCAAGATACGCTGAGACGAGGGGGAAAAAAGGAATAGAATTTTTTTGTTAACAGTCCATGTTTTCCATTATTTGATACTTAACATATTATGGAAAAAAGCTCTTAAAAGTTTTGTCCTTTACCATTTAGAAAGAATGAAAAATGTCAGTCTATATATGGTTTTCCAGAGGACATTTGATATTATTATCTCTCTCAGAAAAGTAGAGACAAAAAACACACACACACTGACAAACAGGACAGAAAAGAAAAAGAAAAATCATCTTGATTATTTTTAATGGCAAACATATTCTGATTTAAAGTGTACACTGCATCAGAGATAAATAGATTTGCAGCCCTTCCCAAAAAGTCTATTCTAAAAAAGAATATAACTGAGAGAAGACCAGCACAACTGTATGAAAAAGCAACCATACCATAAATGGTATGGAGCTAGCATAAAAATCATCAACAGAACAACTGAGAGAATACAGAAACAGACTCAACCATATCATAAAATGTTACATAAGGTTTTCAGAACAAGGAGGTAAAGGGAGAATTAAGTATTTAACAAATGGTACTGAACTTATTCAACAGCATTGGGAAATGCTATCTCAAAGGATTATCACATGGACTAAACAGGGTAACATGTATTAAGGTACTTGTCTTACAGAGGTACATCACACACTAAAATAAATTCCAGGTGCCTTAAAAGGCATTAAAAAAAAAATCAAATTGCTCAAAGGTAAACTGCTCTGAACCAACAGCAAACAGATTTGTAATAGGTAACAGAGCCTGCTGCATCTTTTCATGTAAGATAAAAACAGTGAGTGTCATATAACAGTCTTTTAACCAGTTAAGCTCGCCAAATCACACATTTCATCTTCCATTTATATAAAACCTTAAAACTTACAAAAGCCTTGTAAATTTACAATGTTGTCTGTGTGTACAGATGTTAGTGTGCTAAAATTAAGGGTAGCAGTCATGTCATTTGCAGCAACATGGATGCAACTAGAGATAGTCATACTAAGTGAAGTAAGCCAGACACAGAAAGACAAATACCATATGATAGCACTTACATGTGGAATCTAAACTGTGGCACAAATGAACCTATTTACAAAACAGAAACAGACTCACAAACACAGAGATCAGACTTGGTGAGGGAGTGCGGGAGGGATGGACTGACTGGGAATCTGAGGTTGGTAGATGCAAACTATTACATTGGAATGGATAAACAATGGATACTGCATAGCACAGGGAACCATAGCCAATCTGCTGAGATAAACCATAATGGAATAGAATATTTTTAAAAAGGTATATATGTGTAAAACTGAGTTATTTTGCTGTACAGTAGAGACTAACACAATATTGTACATCAACTATACTTCAATTAAAAGAAATATTAAAAAAGTTAGGCCAGTATTCATTGATGGCAAAGGTGCTTTATAAGGATGATTAGTTAAGACAATTGTTTTGTAGAATTAGACTATTTAATGCAGCATCAGCAGCAAGCTATGTAGTTTCAGTGAACTGTTACTCAAAAGATATAGTGGAAAAATGGCCCTGTAAACAAAGTTACTGGCTTACAATTTTTGACTCCTTTGCCATGAGAAAATGTAATAGAAAATTACTCAGCAGGCAGGCAAGCATCATGTCTACAGCAGAAAGTGGTTAAGAGCCACAGTCTTCAGAGTCAGATGACTGGGTTCAGATCCCGACTTTGCCATTTAGAAAAACTGCATGGACAAATTAGGTAAACAGTCTGAGATTTAGTTCTCTCATCTGTAAAAAGGGGCTGGTAGTATGGCACCCCACTCCAGTACTTTTGCCTAGAAAATCCCATGGCCCGAGGAGCCTGGTAGGCTGCAGTCCATGGGGTCACAAAGAGTCAGACACAACTGAGCGACTTCACTTTCACTTTTCACTTTCATGCATTGGAGAAGGCAATGGCAACCCACTCCAGTGTTCTTGCCTGGAGAATCCCAGGGACGGAGGAGCCTGGTGGGCTGCCGTCTATGGGGCTGCACAGAGTTGGACATGACTGAAGCAACTAAGCAAGCAAACAAGCAAGTAGTCAATATACCGGTTCTGATTGTTTGAACATCCATTTTGATTAGCAGATACCCATGCCATCCTGGAAAATATTAAAATTTTTCTATATCATTCCTAGAACTGGCACATAGTAACCCCTCAAGAAATGATGGTTATTATTACTCCTAACTGTCTAACTCAATGAAACTAAGCCATGCCCGTGGGCCAACACAAGATGGGTGGGTCATGGTGGAGAGATCCGGCAGGGTGTGGTCCACTGGAGAAGGGAATGGCAAACCACTTCAGTGTTCTTGCCTTGAGAACCCCATGAACAGTATGAAAAGGCAAAATGATAGGATACTGAAAGAGAAACTCCTCAGGTTAGTAGGGGCCCAATATGCTACTGAGGATCAGTGGAGAAACAACTCCACAAAGAATGAAGGGATGGAGCCATAGCAAAAAGAATACCTACTTATGGATGTGACTGGTGATAGAAGCAAAGTCCGATGCTGTAAAGAGCAATATTGCATAGGAACCTGGAATGTCAGGTCCATGAATCAAGGCAAATTGGAAGTGGTCAAACAAGAGATGGCAAGAGTGAATGTAGACATTCTAGGAATCAGCGAACTAAAATGGACTGGAATGGGTGAATTTAACTCAGAGGACCATTATATCTACTACTGCAGGCAGGAATCTCTCAGAAGAAATGGAGTGGCCATCATGGTCAACAAGAGAGTCCAAAATGCAGTACTTGGATGCAATCTCAAAAATGACAGAATAATCTCTGTTCATTTCCAAGGCAAACCATTCAATGTCACAGTAATCCAAGTCTATGCCCCAACCAGTAACGCTGAAGAAGCTGAAGTTGAACGGTTCTATGAAGACCTACAAGACCTTTTAGAACTAACACCCAAAAAAGATGTCCTTCTCATTATAGGGGATTGGAAGGCAAAAGTAGGAAGTCAAGAAACACCTGGAGTAACAGGCCAATTTGGCCTTGGAATACGGAATGAAGCAGGGCAAAGACTAATAGAGTTTTGCCAAGAAAATGCACTGGTCATAGCAAATACCCTCTTCCAACAACACAAGAGAATACTCTATACATGGACATCACCAGATGGTCAACACCGAAATCAGATTGATTATATTCTTTGCAGCCAAAGATGGAGAAGCTCTATACAATCAGCAAAAACAAGACCAGGAGCTGACTGTGGCTCAGACCATGAACTCCTTATTGCCAAATTCAGACTTAAATTGAAGAAAGTAAGGAAAACCACTAGACCATTCAGGTATGACCTAAATCAAATCCCTTATGATTATACAGTGGAAGTGAGAAATAGACCTAAGGGCCTAGATCTGATAGATAGAATGCCTGATGAACTATGGAATGAGGTTCGTGACATTGTACAGGAGACAGGGATCAAGACCATCCCCATGGAAAAGAAATACAAAAAAGCAAAATGGCTGTCTGGGGAGGCCTTACAAATAGCTGTGAAAAGAAGAGAAGCGAAAAGCAAAGGAGAAAAGGAAAGATATAAACATCTGAATGCAGAGTTCCAAAGAATAGCAAGAAGAGATAAGAAAGCCTTCTTCAGTGATCAGTGCAAAGAAATAGAGGAAAACAACAGAATGGGAAAGACTAGGGATCTCTTCAAGAAAATCAGAGATACCAAAGGAACATTTCATGCAAAGATAGGATCGATAAAGGACAGAAATGGTATGGACCTAACAGAAGCAGAAGATATTAAGAAGAGGTGGCAAGAATACACAGAAGAACTGTACAAAAAAGAGCTTCACGACCCAGATAATCACAATGGTGTGATCACTGACCTAGAGCCAGACATCCTGGAATGTGAAGTCAAGTGGGCCTTAGAAAGCATCACTACGAACAAAGCTAGTGGAGGTGATGGAATTCCAGTGGAGCTATTCCAAATCCTGAAAGATGATGCTGTGAAAGTGCTGCGTTCAATATGCCAGCAAATTTGGAAAACTCAACAGTGGCCACAAGATTGGAAAAGGTCAGTTTTCATCCCAATCCCAAAGAAACGCAATGCCAAAGAATGCTCAAACTACTGCACAATTGCACTCATCTCACACGCTAGTAAAGTAATGCTCAAAATTCTCCAAGCCAGGCTTCAGCAACATGTGAACCGTGAACTTCCTGATGTTCAAGCTGGATTTAGAAAAGGCAGAGGAACCAGAGATCAAATTGCCAACATCCGCTGGATCATCGAAAAGGCAAGAGAGTTCCAGAAAAACATCTATTTCTGCTTTATTGACTATGCCAAAGCCTTTGACTGTGTAGATCACAATAAACTGTGGGAAATTCTGAAAGAGATGGGAATACCAGACCACCTGATCTGCCTCTTGAGAAATCTGTATGCAGGTCAGGAAGCAACAGTTAGAACTGGACATGGAACAACAGACTGATTCCAAATAGGAAAAGGAGTATGTCAAGGCTGTATACTGTCACCCTGTTTATTTAACTTATATACAGAGTACATCATGAGAAATGCTGGACTGGAAGAAACACAAGTTGGAATCAAGATTGCTGGGAGAAATATCAATAACCTCAGATCTGCAGATGACACCACCCTTATGGCAGAAAGTGAAGAGGAACTAAAAAGTCTCTTGATGAAAGTGAAAGTGGAGAGTGAAAAGGTTGGCTTAAAGCTCAACATTCAGAAAACGAAGATCATGGCATCTGGTCCCATCACTACATGGGAAATAGATGGGGAAACAGTGGAAACAGTGTCAGACTTTATTTTTCTGGGCTCCAAAATCACTGCAGATGGTGACTGCAGCCATGAAATTAAAAGATGCTTACTCCTTGGAAGGAAAGTTATGACCAACCTAGATAGCATATTCAAAAGCAGAGACATTACTTTGCCAACAAAGTTTCGCCTAGTCAAGGCTATGGTCTTCCCTGTGGTCATGTATGGATGTGAGAGCTGGACTGTGAAGAAGGCTGAGTGCCAAAGAATTGATGCTTTTGAACTGTGGTGTTGGAGAAGACTCCTGAGAGTCCCTTGGACTGCAAGGAGATCCAACCAGTCCATTCTGAAGGAGATCAACCCTGGGATTTCTTCAAAAGGAATGATGCTAAAGCTGAAACTCCAGTATTTTGGCCACTTCATGTGAAGAGTTGACTCACTGGAGAAGACTCTGATGCTGGGAGGGATTGGGGGTAGGAGGAGAAGGGGACGACAGAGGATGAGATGGCTGGATGGCATCACTGACTCAATGGATGTGAGTCTCAGTGAGCTCCGGGAGTTGGTGATGGACAGGGAGGCCTGGCGTGCTGCGATTCATGGGGTGGCAAAGAGTCGGACACGACTGAGCGACTGATCTGATCTGATCTGATTACTCCTAAAAGTTGAAAATAGAATAAAAGAATAAAACGTGTATCAGATCAGATCAGTCGCTCAGTCGTGTCCGACTCTTTGCCACCCCATGAACTGCAGCACACCAGGCCTCCCTATCCATCACCAGCTCTCGGAGGTCACCCAGACTCACATTCATCTAGTCAGTGATGCCATCCAGCCATCTCATCCTCTGTCGTCCCCTTTTCCTCCTGCCCTCAATCCCTCCCAGCATCAGAGTCTTCTCCAATGAGTCAACTCTTCGCATGAGGTGGCCAAAATACTGGAGTTTCAGCTTGAGCATCATTCCTTCCAAAGAAATCCCAGGTCTGATCTCCTTCAGAATGGACCGGTTGGATCTCCTTGCAGTCCAAGGGACTCTCAAGAGTCTTCTCCAACACCACAGTTCAAAAGCATCAGTTCTTCGGCGCTCAGCCTTCTTCACAGTCCAGCTCTCACATCCATACATGACCACAGGAAAGACCATAGCCTTGACTAGGCGAACCTTTGTTGGCAAAGTGATGTCTCTGCTTTTGAATATGCTATCTAGGTTGGTCATAACTTTCCTTCCAAGGAGTAAGCGTCTTTTAATTTCATGGCTGCAGTCACCATCTGCAGTGATTTTGGAGCCCAGAAAAATAAAGTCTGACACTGTTTCCACTGTTTCTCCATCTATTTCCCATGTAGTGATGGGACCAGATGCCATGATCTTCGTTTTCTGAATGTTGAGCTTTAAGCCAACCCTTTCACTCTCCACTTTCACTTTCATCAAGAGGCTTTTGAGTTCCTCTTCACTTTCTGCCATAAGGGTGGTATCATCTGCATATCTGAGGTTATTGATATTTCTCCCAGCAATCTTGATTCCAGCTTGTGTTTCCTCCAGACCAGCATTTCTCATGATGTACTCTGCATATAAGTTAAATAAACATGGTGACAATATACAGCCTTGACGTACTCCTTTTCCTATTTGGAACCAGTCTGTTGTTCCATGACCAGTTCTAACTGTTGCTTCCTGACCTGCATACAGATTTCTCAAGAGGCAGATCAGGTGGTCTGGTATTCCCATCTCTCTCAGAATTTTCCACAGTTTATTGTGATCTACACAGTCAAAGGCTTTGGCATAGTCAATAAAGCAGAGATAGATGTTTTTCTGGAACTCTCTTGCTTTTTCCATGATCCAGCGGATGTTGGCAATTTGATCTCTGGTTCCTCTGCCTTTTCTAAATCCAGCTTGAACATCAGGAAGTTCACGGTTCACATATTGCTGAAGCCTGGCTTGGAGAATTTTGAGCATTACTTTACTAGCGTGTGAGATGAGTGCAATTGTGCGGTAGTTTGAGCACTCTTTGGCATTGCGTTTCTTTGGGATTGGGATGAAAACTGACCTTTTCCAATCTTGTGGCCACTGCTGAGTTTTCCAAATTTGCTGGCATAGTGAGTGCAGCACTTTCACAGCATCATCTTTCAGGATTTGGAACAGCTCCACTGGATACTATAAAACGTGTATACCTATAAGTAATTACACATCTCTCTTACACATTAACTACACATAAGCTACTGAAAATGGCCACATAATTTCTTAATTTTGATACCTCTGAGATTGAGGAAATCACCAGTCTATAAAGTTCTGAGTATAATCCTCTGATACAAAAAAGGGAAAAGGGAAAAAAGGCACAGAGATACACTATGTAACTTCTGTGTCTCAAGGGATAAAATATCAGTTGAAAACATCAGTCTGTTGAAAGGTACAGGCCTATTCATTGCACAGCAGCATGTCCATTCTCAGGGACATGAAGGAAAAAACTAAATATTAAACTACCTGTTTGCAATCACTTATCTTCAAGTATTTGTTTAAAAAATATTACCGTTTTCATTTCAGAAGGTATGATGCTTTCAGATAAAAAAGGACAGGTAGCAAAAGAGTTACGAAAATCGAGGGCTCGTTGTAACTGCTCCTATAAAAAAAAACATAATTTTAAAAAATGATTTGAATATCAATTTAGAATGACAGTAATCCAGAATACTAGCCACTTTCTATATTCTGGACACCTCAACAATATTTTAGTATGAAAAAGAGTAGTGTTTGTGTCATCTTTACTTACTCGGTAAGTGCTAATAACAAAGTGTGTCCTTTGGCGAATTCTTTCTGGCTGTTGTAAAGGATGTGCTGAAACAGGAGGTGCCTTTTCGAATAAAAATTCAGAGCCACAGGGAGAAAGCTGCAATCTGGAACCATCTATATATTGCACTTGCACTGAATCATCTTCATAAAGTACCATTTGCACTTCAGCCGCCATTACTGTGACTGTGGATAAAATGTCCTTCCAAGGCAAAAGGCTGAAGAAAATAGCAAATACAGTAGCACCAACAGTTCTCTTCACGTACAAAAGTTCTATCAAAATAAAAGGATGAACATAAGCACAACAGACTGCCACTGAGCTTACTTACTTTTTGGATGAAAAGTGATAATCTTACCCTGACCTGACCTGAATGCCTTGATTAATCCTGAGGGCTTTTCCTCAGTAGTGTGGGAAGATAGTTGGGAGGGAGAAGACAGCCCACCAAGTTATAACTGCCCTTATTTTAGTAGCTTTACTTCTGAAGTTTAACTTCTGAAAACTGGATGCTCAGGATCTCACTACAAATAACAAGCAAATTCCATCTTTGCAAAAAGAATACGGCAAATCAGAGACCTCCCTGGTGCTCCAGTGGCTGACTCCACATTCTCAGTGCAGGGTCCCGGGTTTGATTCCAGGTCAGGAAACTAGATCCCACATGCTGCAAATAAGACCTGGGGCAGTCAAATAAATAAGTATTTTTTAAAAAGAAGAAGAAAAATGTAGCAAATCATTTGTAGTACATGTAAAAGGCAGGCCAAAAGTAACTATTTGGCCCACTTGAAAATAACATCTGAATTCCTGCCATTATGGAAGTAGCTCCATGTCACAACTCAGAAAGCTAACTAATTACCTAGTGAATTAGATTCATCTTATTCACTGAATTCAATTTCCTCTTCTTTTCCTCTAAAATGTCTCTGTATTTTCACCTACACTTTCCACATAGGTATGATGGAAGGGGAATCAAAGGGCTGGGTTCCATTCACACTCTACTAGTTCCTAGCTGTAAACCTCAGGTTGGTTGTTTCCTTATTTGTAGAATGGGGGTAGTAACAGGATTGCTGTGAGGATTAAATGAGACAACATATGTAACAGTGCCAGTAGTGTGAATGCTGCTTTGCAGGAGCTCAATAAATTTTATAATTCTTTCTAAAACTAACTGCATCCCCTACTAGGACATTATCTCCTGTTACCTAGGTGATCAAGTTTCACCTGACCAAAAAAAAAAAAAAAAAAAATAGTAACTTTCCATAGATACCACTTTCCCCAGCTTACCTCTGTTTCCTACCAATATATTTCTCAGGTGTAGTATTCACTTAGTATCAACTTTCTTTTGGCTGAGCTTGAGGCATGTAAGATCTCAGTTCACTGATGAGGGATCCAACCTAAGCCCCCTGCATTGGGAACATGAGTCTTAATCACTGGACTGCCAGGCAAGTCCCAGCATCGGCTTTCTCTCCCAACAATCTTCAGTGCATTGCAATCCAGCTTTCTCTGTCACCTCACTACTGAAATTGTTTCACAGTGGTCACCAGTATCTTCCTACACCCAATGACTTCAGTCTTCATCCTACTAAACTAGCCAATATGTGACGGTGTTTTCTGTCTTTCTTTGCACCAAACTCTCTTTTTCTGCCTTTTATGTAAAAAGGGTGGGGGTGCCATGGTTCCCCCTGCCCCACCGCCTCTATATCTGTTCTTCTTAATAGTTAAACCGTTGCTCTTCTTCACCATTTCTTAAATCAAGGGATTCATCAACACCTGACCTTAGTTAGTCCTCATTTTATTTCTTCTTACTAGATACATTTACATTGCTTTTATGTCCACCCTTAAAAGGCTTTTATGCCTTTTAAAAAAATCTTACCCATTTCACTGTATGTAATTAGCTACATATGATATGGCCTACAATCTTTGCCAGAGTATGTCAATATATATTAAATCACATGATCTCTCCTGAGGAAATTCACACAACTTTAATTATTCTCTTTCTCTAGAGAACTTCCAAATCTACCTGACCTCTCCCCAGAGCATCCAGCTGCCTCCAGGAGCTCTCTCCATGTCCTGGTTCCACAGATAAATCAAACTCAACATCACTTCCACTCAAGGAAGACTTCTGTTAATACCCTCAAATTCACTTTCATTCTTAACTCCCTCAATGCCAATCTACAAACAGTAGCTAGAAGGACCTTGTAACATAAAAATAAGATTTAACCCCTTCTGACTTAAACCCAGTATTTGCACTTAGAATAAAATCCGGATTCTTAACCACAGCCTATAAAAGCCATACAACCTGCACCTATCTACTTCTTCAATGTCTTCTCCTAACTCTCTCCTTGTTCAGCACACTTTAGCTACATTGGATTTTTAAATGTTTTTTTAAGAAGCTGTAACGCATCTCAGAACCTTTGCACTGTTCTTTTTGCCTAGCACTTTCCCCAACTCATCACATGTCTGGCTCTTTGGCACCATTAATATCCCAGCACAAATCTCTAACTTCCTCAAAGGCCTAACCTGACCAGTTAAAAGTTGTTCCCAACCATGACTTTTTATCCATTTCATCGTTTTTCTTCATAACATCTATTACTATCAAAATGGGTTCTATTTATGTACTTGCTTTTTGTCTTTTTTCATGGGGCTTCCCTGGTGGCTCAGATGATAAAGAATCTGATACTGATAAAGGAGAACTGCGTTCGATCCCAGGGTCGTGGACAAAAACTCAACTAGAGCATGGACTTCCTCTTTCTTACTCACTGTATCCCTGGCATCTAAAACAATACTTGGCCAATAATAATAAGGGTGCAATAACTATTTAATCATAAATATATAAGGAATATATAAGTGAATTTTAAAATTCTTGCTTCTCCTGAATTTGCAATTTGAGTCAATGGTATCTCAATTTGATTTCTTAGTGTTTCCGTTCACACCCTTGTGACAAGTCCTGTTGATTCTGTATGTCTCTCCCATAAATCTGGCTCTTCCTTTTCTATTTCTGGTCAGCTTTTCCCTCCACTCCTGTAAACCGTCTGGGAACTTTTCCCAATTTTCCGCCTCTCCAATCCATTTCCAGTATTTCCCTCATTGGTAATTTTCCACAACCCAGACCATATCAACCACTTTACATCACTTTTTTACATACTTCTTAACTGGCAATAAATACTCATAGCATTAAATAAATTTATATTGCAGCTATATGTATCCTATATACGTACGAGGTCCACTTGCTATTTCAGAAAAAACAGGTGCAGATACACAGTCGAAAAGTATATTTTCTTATACCAACTGGAAAAAGACCTCTATCTTAAACCAAGATTTTTTTCCCAACAGCTTATTCTGGTATAATTGTTACTCAGATTATTTAAATAATCAAGCAGACACAAGAAACAGTGCGAATATCTTAAGTTCTTGCCATCATTAATAATAATAATAATCTGCCTCCAACCTACATTTCCAGCGTCATGTCCACTTTGATCAAAAATTTTGTTCTCGACATTAACGGGAACCTCATCAAACTCGTATCTACAGGAAAAGCCTCATACAAACAATCAACGTCTTCGACTCACACAGCAAGCAGTTCTGAGCTTTAAAGTCGTGGAAACGAGGCCAGTCAATGGCCCTTGTGCTTTAGTTTGCCAAAATGCTCGGAGTAGCAGCTTGTGTTCCTGCCTACGACGTTTCTCGAGGAGTATTTCTTGAATTTGACAAGTTACCAGCAAGTGATGTTTCTCGATGAAAGAAAAGTCATAACCGAGAGGAGTTAAGGCTATAGGGAGGAGATTTGGCGGTCTCTCTTCAAGTCCGAGTAGCCAGGGCCAGCGGCAGCTGCGACAGCGAAGACTAAACGAAGGCAAACAGTTGAAACTCAAACCTTTCCGCACCCTAGGAAACCCGCCCGTTTTACAAAGGAAGACCGGAAGTCCTGACCTAACTGAGCCCTCCTCTCGCAAAGAAGGGCGGGACCGGAAGTAGGGGAGGTAGGGGCACTCAGTCCGGAAGTTAGTCGTCTACTCGCAGGTTTTTACTTCCGGTACCCCCCAAGGAGCGGGCCAGACCTGGTTGTGATAAAGCTGGTGCGGACGAGCATTTTGATGCTCTAGCCGAGATAGCTACAGATTTGGAATTTAGTGGAGTGATACTATTTAAATAATCTAAACAATTATACGTCAATAAAGCGGTTAAAAAAAAAAAAAAAAAACTTGACCGAAGATACAGACCTCTGCTTTCCTAGTTTGACGTTAGAAAATGTCGTTCAACTGTTTCTTTGCACTTTTAAAATTTTTGTTTACAACAGCAAATGGACGCCGTCTGCTATATCTTATTGCCACTGAAACAAACATTTGTGGAGTCTACTATGTACTAAGCATGCTCCGTGGATAAAGCAGGGAATGAGATCCAGGGTCGAGGATGGGGGCTAGAGACCAACTGGAAAGAAACTAGACAATAATTTAATCACAAGTTTGGTAAGTGTTCCTAAAATAAAATACAGAGGTCTGTGAGAGTTTTATGTGTGCGAGTCGCTTCAGTCGTGTCCGACTCTGCGACTCCATGGACTGTAGGGCTCCAGGCTCCTGTCAGTGAAATTCTCCAGGCAAGAATACTGCAGTGGGTTGCCATTGCCTTCACCAGAGGATCTTCCCCACCCAGGGATCGAGTCAGTCTCTTGTACTGCCCGTGGATTCTTTACCGTCTGAGGCACCAGGGAAGCTCTGGTGAGAGTTTATAGTGGCGACCTACACCGCGGTTCCCTGGTGGCTCAGCTGGTAAAGAATCTGCCTGCAATGCGAGAATCTTCCTGGGTTGGGAAGATCCCCTGGAGAAGGGAATGGCTACCCACTCAGGTATTCTGGTCTGGAGAATTCCAGGGAATGTATAGTCTGTGAGGTCGCAGGGTCGGAAACCACTGAGCAACTTTCACTTTAATCCAGGCTGAGGAAATATTTCCACTGAAATCTAAAAAGTAGGTGTTAGCTAAATACCCTAGAGGGGGAAAGTGTTTCAAGGTGAGATTATGGCATATGTTAAGGCCCTGAGGCCCAAAGGAAAAACCTGGCCCCTCCCTTAAAAGTGTTGAAAGAAAGCCAGTTTGTTCTAAGTATGCTTAAAGAGGATAAAAAGGCTCTTCTTGGGGGAGAGAAGCTTGAAACTGGATTATAGAGATAGGCAGTACAGGTTTATGAATTAAGGACTTTGTCTTAAAAGCAGTGGTAAACTATTACAAGTCCTGCC